>PYHX02000413.1:33589396-34000759 GCA_004302925.2 Cochliomyia hominivorax
TTATATACATTTTTAACTACATCAAAAATCAGACTCAATTTAGCTTTTTAAGATTTACTGAGAAGGCAATTTTAATCTACGAAGTCTTATATTTCATATGTATGTCGATTGGAACCATAATTGGCCATAAATCATATATAATTTTTTCAAAAATTAATCAATGGTTGACTCTCTTAAACATAAATACAAAATGTTTGCTGGTTTATTAAAACACACATAGGCCAATGTATATAGTAATACTAGTACTGGACCCCAAAACATTGTTATGACCATAAAAATCATGATAACAACAATAATAATGACTAAAAGAATGATAATAATGATGTTAATGTCGTCTTCATTATTATTGATGTCGATAGAGAGAAAAGAGAGAGAGAGAGAACGAGATTGTAACCATGTGATGTGAAATAAACGTTTGTAAAAGACTTTTTCATGCTTATCTTATCACAAATTCATACAAGTATTAACGAACAATCCCTTAACTGTTTTTTTTATAAGTGTGTTTGTAACTAGAAACAAGAACAACACCAACAACAACATAAAACAAAATATGGGTGTTTGATTAAATGTGTTCAAGTGACTGCTTGTTATATTACAGATCGCCTATGTGATGGGGGGGGACAAGTACCAACACATACACACAAGAAAAAGAGTATAAATAAAACCAGGAAGAGAAAAACAACAAATAAAACAAGTAAAAAAAGATATTAGCATTAAACGTCAAGTTGTTATGACAGACTTAATATTTTCATTTTCATTTTTATTGCTTTTGTTTTTTTTTTTTTTTTTTGTATTGAAATGTTAAAATGTTTCTAATTGATAAATATATTTATGCGAATGTATGTGGGCATATCTGTATATGTTAACAGATATTTTTATATATTTGTAAATATATTTTATGTAGGACCATAAATACAAATGTTAGAACATTAATATTAATTCGGGTACTTTATATGATTAAAAGTTATTTACATTAAATTGACTTCAGAAGTCAAAAAAGATGTTCTCAAAATCGGTGAATTTTTTTTTTATAAAATAAACATAAAATCAGTTAAAGTGCAAAAATATATTAACGAATTTTGAGAGACCGATAAAATTGTAACACAAGTTTAAACTTCAAAATATTTTATTTATATCTGAATTGAGAATGCTTGTGAATCATGTTAGCTATTTTTATGGCAACCATATTATTTTTGTGATCGAAAATTTTTTAATTTTTTAAAAATAAACAACTTAAAGGAGCTTTTAATACCTTAGTGATTATAGATCGGTCCTTTGAAAAACATGTTTCCTGTTTATATACATTTTTCTGAGTAGAATTTTATCACAATAATAATGATTTTTTAGGTTTAAGCACTTTTAAGTGATCTTTATGGACCGATTTTTTTGAAAATATTGTACACGCAATACGGTCTAATAAAGAATTTATTGTTATCAAAATTTTTTATATTATTTGATATTAAACATTTATAAGTTTCAAATCGCATTCAGCAGAGACCAACTCAATATTGAACCAATCATTACCAAATTCAATTGGCTCCGTTCTATAGTTCAAAAATAATAGTATATGCCAAGTTTAATCGACCTTTAGAATGCCTTTAAGTTTATATAGATATACAGCAGTTCTGAATTGAGCCAAATGGTCTAAGTCAAACTTTGAAAAAATTCACGAGAACTTGTCCATTAGCATTTAATATATATCGGGATAATGGGAGTTTCATAAAAATTTAAGAAAGGTCTCCAAAAATATCCTGTAGATGTGGAATTTAATGTCAAAATGCTCAGATGAAAATAAGATACGAAACTTTTATGTTTATCGAAGGCAAAATTTTTATATTGAAATAATCCAAGGAATTTTCAAAAATATCTTTTAGTTTTACGAAAACGCACCAAAAGCAACTAATTAGGTATAACCCTCGGATCCATAAATACAGAAATTATTATTAAACATAGTCAACTTCTTTTCATATAAACGCCCATATTTCCGAACCATTTTTGATGTCATATAAGTACGATGAAGCAATATCGTACTTTATGTAGCAAAGATATCGGACCTTCATATGTTTCGGGCTAAGGCAAGATATTGGAGTCTTGTGCCAAAAAAATTAACTGAATCAACTTGAAATTCTTATGTTCTGTGTTAATTGCAAGAGTCATCTTAACCTCAAATTGTTAACTTAACTTAGTTCAACATTTATTGGTTTAATTGCTTTACAAAGTTCATGATTTTGCCAGTTATCCAAGTACACCAAATCTATCCGAAGGAATTTAACTAACTCTGTAGGATATATGCTCTTTCGTAGTGTGAAGAAAAGCCGTAAACTCCGATCGACTTCATGAGCTAGAGACTACTCACTATTTGTCCAGTAAAACAGTTCCTTAAAAAAGTCAGGATATTCTATAATCAATATTTGTTTTGTATGGGGTGTACTCTTTCTCTTGGTCCTTAATGTTATATGTATTAATACATTACAACAAGTGACGTAATTCAAACCTCAATTCAAATAAATTTCGTAAATTTAACTTAAATATGGTATTTAAATTGAATTATATTCGTCAATATAAAGAATTATTTTTATTTGAATAATTTATTATTCAAATTGATTATTCAATTTATTCAAATTAAACGAATTGACGATTTTTTCGTCAATTTGAAATAATTTACAAAAACTAACAATAATTTTCGTTACGATGAATAAAGGGTTCATTGGCTGATATTTTACCTAATTTTCTTTGATTCTATACCCTTTTTCGTTATATTTACTGCCTTGAGACTTGGTCCATAACTTAACATTCTTCTCAAATAAGGCCCCTTGAGAAAATTTGTCTTAAAATTCAAAAAATTTCCATACAAATAATCACATGTACAAATGTCAAATGTCATGTTGTTCTCCTCATGCGTAAAATAATTTATTTAGTAAATAACTGTTATTTCCCTTTATAATTATCTTTAGTTCATATGATTTCCTGTTTTATAGCACCAACAAATACGGATCTTTAAACAATGGACAATAGAATCCAACACTTAATGCCACAATATTTAATTCGCAAAAAATTTTTATTCATAAATTGAACTTTTGTTTTTGCAGAAAATGATTTCATTAAATAAAAAAAAAATTATAATAAACTTTAGAATAAAATTGCAATAAAAATAATCAATTAATACAGGTGTGAATATTTAAATTGCATTTAAACAAACTTTGTCCTTTTATTATACCCTACACCACGACAAGTGGTGAAGAGGTTATATTAACTTTGTCATTCCGTATATAACGCTAAGTAATGAATTAAAACCCCACAATGTATATATAATCTTGCATCAAATCAAAATCTGAATCGATTAAGCTATGTCCGTCTCTCTGTCCTCCTGTATATCTAACTGTCTGCTGTTGACACGCTCATGTCCACAATAATTGACAGAGCTCAATCAAATTTGGCCTGAGTATTCGTTATAGTTCTGAGAAGTTTTCTATTTAGTACCAGCAAACTTGATTTAGCATATTAACAGATATAGACCGATATCTGAGGCAACCTCTAAGTTCAAGAACTTTCGTGAAATTTTTAATTATAAATCGACAATAAGAATAAAATTCTGCCATAATATTTGTTTGTATGTACTTCATTTAGTAAAAAAAAAGTTATAGACGAAAATATAACTTATTTTATGAGTCATTAAGGCTTCCACTGTTACCTTTAAAAATGTATGTCTGAGCATATATGTACGATACAAAACGTTTTTATTTCGCACACATTTGTAGTGAAGGGAATTGAAGATTCGGCATAGCCGACTATAGCATTCTTACTTGTTTAGAGTTCTTTTGTAAAAATGAAAATATAATTAATCATTATTTAATGCAAATATACGCTGACATGGATGCTGACATGGATGCTGACATAAATGTTAAGAAATTTCTATTGTTTATTTTTGTTATGAAATGTCAAACTTGAAAATAAAGTTTTAATGTCAATTTATCATAAAATAAGTGGAAAATGTTGCTGGTGGAATATATTAACAAGTTTTTAGATGGATTGATTAGAATAGTATAATAACGTAACTGATATACTAATTTTTATAACCTCCGCCACCACAAGTGGTGAAGAAGAGAATATAGTAACTTTGTTATTTCGTGCATAACTCTTAGACTCCATAATGTATATATATTCTTGCATCAAAACGAAATCTATGTCGATTTAGTTATGTACATCTCTCTGTTTTTGCCGGAGCTCAATGAAACCTGGCTTTCCTTTAGTCCTGCGAAGTTTTCTATTTAAAACCAGCCAAATCGGTTCAGTATATTAAAAGATATAGACCGATATCTGAGACAACCCCTTAGTTCAAGCGAAGAACTCTTGTATACGTTTATATGAGTATATGTGTGAGTGTGTATGACCGAAACATAACGTATTTACATCACATGCATTTATGGTGTAGGGTACTTTAAATTTTTTCTAAGAAAAACTAAAACGTCATGAAAATTTTAAGTTTATAATTATTTTAATTATTGAACGAAAATTCAAATTTAATTTTAAATAAAAAATCCATATTTAATGAAAATTCGACACTTAAGTGGAAATTAAAATTTTAAATAAAACTTGAAATTTTATTATATATTTGATTTTTTTAGATTAAATTTTGTTTAAAAATTCATATTTCTAAATATTTCAAAGTTTATTTCCAATAGAAATATATTTTTTTATTCTTTATAAAAGTTAAACATTTTTGTAAAAATTATATTTTTAAATGAATTCATTTTGAATTAAAATTGAAATTTTTATTACAAATTATTATTATTATTATTATTATTATTATTATTATTATTATTATTATTTATTTATTTATTTATTTATTATTTTTATTATTATTTTTTTTTTTTTAAATTTACTTTTTTGTAGAAATATGAAAAAAAAAATATTTTGTGTAAAAATAAAATTTCAATAAAATAGAAAATTTTAAAGAAAACACTAAAATTTCAAGCAAATTTAAGTTTTATTAATTTGCAATCATAATTCCAAATTTTAGAAAAAAATCAATTTTTAATTTTTTCTAAAATTCAAATCAAATTTTTGGAAATTAAAATAATTTTAGTTTTTTTTTAGTGAAAATCAACTTTTTGTAAAAAATTAAATATTTGTAAAAAATTTTATTTTTAATTTTAAAAAATATTTATAAAATTTATTTTTTAAAAAATAATTTTCTTTTAATAAAAATTTAATTTTTTTAAACAAAATTTTATATTTAATAAAAAAACTCAAAATTTAGTCAAAATTCAAAATATTAGTGAAAATTTTATTTTTAAATAGAAATATTTTTATTTTAATATTTTTCATTTAATATTTTAATAATTTTTTGAAATTTTAATGAAAATTTTAGAAATTTCAATGAAAATTGTTTCTTTAGTAAAAAGTTTAATATTTTGTGAAATTCCAAAAATTACATAAAATTATATTATAATGGTAAATTATAATTATTTTTTATTTAATATTTTAGTAAAAAAATTTAGGTCAAAATTAAAATGACTGAAACTTTCGAATATCATGAAAACAATAAAAATTCAAATATTTAGTGGAAATTCATAATTTCTATGAATTTTATAAATTTAATTTAATTTAAAATTCAAACACAATAATCTGTTTCTCTATAAAAAAACGGAAATCGAAACGACCGAAAACCAGTCACTCGAATACTAATAAATTTGACTTTCTCTTTCTATTCGTTATTTGTTACGTTTTCAGGATGTTTAAGTAGAACTTGATATATATTTTTATGTATTATTATTATTATTATTATTATTATTATTATTATTATTATTATTATTATTATTATCATTATTATTAATGTTTAATAACAAAATTTTAATTTAAAATCAACATTTATAATTAATTTTAAACATAAAACATAACCACAATTAAATATGTTTAAGCAAACAAATCGTAAAAGCCCTCAAATAGGCAAACAATTCTTCAAAATAAATTTTTAAATAAAATCCTCCAAATCTTCTTCATTTCCCTCAAATGAAAGTTTTCAAAAGGCAAATGAAAAGAGTATTTTTATTCAACTTTAACTTTAAGGATTTAACTCCCTTTTCTTGACAAATAAACACTTTGAATATTTATCAATCAACTACACACAGAAAAAAGTAAAATCAACGTTGTGTACAGTTAAACAAAGTTGATTTTAAACAATATTATTTTTTTCTTTCAGTTACAATCGAACTTTTTCAAGTTTTGGGGCAAAAAAATGTGCTCATTTAAATCTTTCGATATTTTTAAGTTGTCCTTTAGTAATAAAATTTCAAGGAAGAAACAACAGCATTTACTACGAAACAATGTTGAATTAACATTTTTCACCTATAAATGTTAATTTAACATTTAAGTATCATGATTTTATTTCATAGAAAAAAATTAACATTAAATATATATTTTTTCTTCCTTGAAATTTTACTACTATGTAATACCCTACACCACAATGCTGGTCATAAAAAGTAGTTAAGAAAAATAAATGAATGACCTTCGCGTAGTTTAATTATCTGATTTATTCTTAAGTATTTAGTATTTTATTGTGACTCTAATATTTATGTGAAACTTAGGAGTTTTAAAAAAGAAATTTTCTGGGAGGTTTTATGGAAGCTAGAAGAAATTATGGACCTACCCTCGTATAATTTTGCATATAGATTTTTGCTTATATTTATTTTACTTTTCTTATATTTATTTACTCATTTAAATACCAACATATGTGTGAGGTTTATGTCTTTTTATTGCGATATTTGGATGAAAACTGGTATGGAACCAATGAAAAGCAATGGACCGATCTTCGCATAATCTGTCGCATCGTTTTAAAATATCATAAAACTAATTTTTGCTAAATTTCGTTAAAATCGCTATATAATTAGAACTTGTTTGAGGACATTTGTATGGGAGCTACCCGAAATATTTGACCGGACATGATCAATTTTAAACGGCTGTGTTCTGTACAGCATTTACATGGACAGCCAGTCGATAGACAGACAGACGAACGGACATCGTTAAATCGACTAAGAAAATGATTCTGAGTCGAACAGAATAGTTTTTTGTTACAAACGTCAGCACAAACGCATAATACCCCAAATATAACAAATTATTGTCGCATAATTTCATAAATTAATATTGGAAGATTCCAATATTTACAAAATTATTTCACCCCAAAACTTAAAAACGTTTAATTTTCACTAAATGAAAAATGTTAATCATGTCAAATCAACTATGTTTCCAACAATGATTTTGCTTCGAGTTTTTTTCTCTGTGTGCAGAGTAAACAATTCAAAATCAAATTCGTTTAAATTTTTTTCCAATTTTAAATATTTAAAAGCAAAAAATTCATCTCCAACACAAATATTTATTTTATTTAAAACAGTTCATTCAGTGAATCTTTTATTTCTTCCTATTTAAATTTATCAAAAAGAATTTAATACTTTTAGAAGAAGATACAAACATTTTTCTTATTTTTCATTTTTTTTTTTTTTATTTTGAATAAAAATTAAAGTTATTGTGAATAATTTTTAAGGAAATATGAGTTATGAAATTTTATTTAAGGTTATAAATAGTTTTTCTTCATATTGTTGCACGTGGAAGATAGTTTGTTCATGTGTTAGTTTGACAATGGGAAGTAAATTTTTTTGTTAAACGGAAGTAAAAGAAAAAAAATATAAACAAATTAAATTAAATTAATTTGTAAGATTGTATTTATGATGTATTGAAGCCATAAATAAAGGATACAATTTCCCGTAGTGCAAAGAAAAATATTTGAAAATATTTTTATACCCTACACCAACGAAGGAATTATGCGTTTGTGCTGATGTTTGTAACATGCAGAAAATGGAGTAACATCCTCCTTTATGTATACCAATCGACTTAGAATCACTTTCTCAGTTAATTTAACGATGTCTAAGTGCCCCAATAACACATACTACATACTTCAGAAAATCAAATTATGCGAGGGTGGCTTATTAATTTTTCGTAACTACCATTTTTAACCTAAAATGTGGTGTAGGGTATTTGATAGTCGAGCTTAACCGACTATACATTCTTACTTGTTTATAAGATTGAGATACTATTTGCAATAAGAAGTTAAATCGAGAATTTGTACCTTTAAAAAATGAAAATGATTCTTCCATTCATATAACCCTGTTGGCATCGTGTTACTCCCGGCAAGAACTTATCGCATTGATTATTTAAATTTTTTATGAAAATAATTCTATGATTTTGCAACAGTTAGAGATACCTTAGTGAAGTTTCCACATGCTAAGAACTAATATGTGTTCGAGTTTATTTATAAGAGTACTAGCACCTATGAGGTCCAATGAGTAGTCGGTGATCTCCAAATTTGACCACCTTATTTAAAAACAAAATCAACATATTGATTTTTCTAAAAAACTTACCAAAAAGTTATTTACATAATTTATCTCTTATAACATCAGAGATTTAAATATCAATTAAAGCATACTTTTGGGAGGAGTAAATGATGAAATATATACTAATTTTGGATATTGTCTTTAGATTTCTTTTGCATAAATTTTATTTAATGTTTGCTAAAATATTTCTTTATGAGAAAATTATTTGAAAACACAAAGAATCTGTTCAAATTGTCTAGCTAAAATCAGTCAGGCGGTATGACAGTCGGAACAGTTTTAATTGAAGATCTCATTTCATAAAAAATGACTTTATTTTTATTCAAATAAAGTATACTTTTGGGATAAATATTGAAAAGGAAATGTGGTCCAACTTTTCGTATCAATTACTTCGATTTTCATTTGTATATTTTAAATTTGTCCTCCAGAATTAATTTCAATGAAAATTTTTGGAAAATAATTAATTAATTAATTAAATAAATAATTAAGAAGTTTTTTCTTAAAGCATTTACAAAAAAAGTTCTTAAGATTTTTCATCTAAAATGTTTTAATAAATTAAAACATTAATTAAAAATCATTTAAAAGTTAAAGAAATAAATTTTAAAAATTAATCGAAACACACTTTTAGGGTTTAGGTATTAAATAAAAATTATAGCCTAAATTAAAGCATAAAATGAGAATACTATTTTTTTAAATTTTATAGCAAAAACTCTATAACTTATAACTTTTCAACATTTGGGAAAAGTATCATTAATAACTAGTAAAATTAGAAATGCATAAAACCAATTTTATTTAACAATAAATGAAGCATATTATTAGGGTTTAATTTTTCTTTAATTAGAAATAATGTTAGCAATATAAATACCAAAAACTAAATTATTTTACGAAATCACTTCTGAACGATAAATGAGTGTTAATGAATTTTAATTAAACCCACTATGGACCACTATCGATCTCATTTAGCTAAAGGAATAATATTTGGTATGAAAGCAAATTTAGTAATTACAATATCAAATAATTCGGATTTTTAAATAAAATTGTTACCAAAATATCAGGAGTTGAAAAATCGAATTTATGAAAATATGGACCCATCATTTTTATATCCCCAGTTAATTCGAAATAAAATTATATTTAATTTTTATGCTAAAGTTTGTGCATTTTAAATGAAATAATAGATTTTAGGTTTATTGGATTTTTAATTTCCTGAAAAGAGTCATATTTCAATCGGATCCATTAAAATTAAAAATTTCAGAAAATTCAGATTTTTATTGAATCTTGAAATTGTGTTTAAAAGTGCATTAATTACAAAGAGGATGAACATTTAAATAATGGGGTATTTACGGGCTAAAATTTCAGTAAATCTTTACAGAATTATGCGGAAATATTTTATTTATATATTTCAAATTTTTATAATTTTTTAAATATAACTTAATATTAATTAAAATATATTTTTTCCGCGAAACCAAAAAAATAATAATTTTTATTAAATGAGAAAATATTTCTAAAACTCGTTAATTCTTATGAAATTAAAATCACAATTAAAGTTTTAATTGTATAAAATTCAAAGCATACTTTTAGGTTTTATTTTAATGAGAAAATTAATATAATTTTGGTTTTAGGTATAATTTGTAAAAGGTATTTGTTAATAATTCACCATGTTCTAATTAAAGGCAAAATTTCTTGATAAAAAGCTTTCTTGATTTAAATAGACTTCCAAATATTTTTATTTTTTTCTGTGAATTTTAGTGAACTTGTGTTAATTTTATTGAAATCCATATATTAAACAGTATTTTCTTTAAATTTGGAATCTGGTTATGTTAATTATTAAATGTATACATTTAGGCGTTAGTAAAATTAAAGAAGTGAAGCCTATCTTTAGGTGGCTTTTAACTTTTTAAAGTAAAAACTGTCTTTTATTAAATTTACTTATGCGATTTTATAAAAATAATAAATTTTATTTACTAATAAAAAAATTGAACGTTAACCTAGTTTTATGAATTTAATACTTTATAACCTTCAGACCAAATAAAATATTCACCAAAAATATATTTAACAAAAGAAAAACTTACTTATTATATTATTTGATTTATTATGGGATTTATTAACAAAAAACGGTTTTTGTTGAATTTAAAATCTTTTAATTTAAAAAAAATGTCCGTGTTTTTTCAAAAAACGTTTCGCTTAAAACTTTTTCTGGTGACTACAAATATAAAACACAACGATGAAAATGGAAATAAAATATAACAATAAAATTAAATTATTATTTTTACTGCAACTGGATACTGACTGACCACAACTACATATATATATAAAGGCAAATAAATATTTATATATATATATTGAGGGATATATAAGATAAAAAATATATATAATTAAATTTTGAAATAAAATTCAATTAACGCGCAGGTTTAAATTGCTACACTAAACGCAACACAACACAAGATTATTTATTAAAAAAAATAAAAATAAAACAACAAGTGAACAACATGCACTTGTTGCCTGTTACCTTTTTTAAAACACTAACACTCTAATAATACACTAACACTCTAATACACACTAACACCAATACGTACTTTATTTTAAAAATTATTTACTCTTTTAAGATTCTTTTGCACTTGTATTTGTTTGTTATTTAGTTTCAGTAATTTCTTTTTTATTTTTAATACTTTTCGGAATCTGAATGCACAGTTAAGTTAAGTTAATTTAGTTCCTTTTGAACAAGTTAACAGTTAAGAGTCGATGTGCATTAACCTGTTGATTGACTATAAATGCTTTCAAACATTTTCGTCTACAATTATTTATACCGTTATTTTGCTTCAACAACTAACTAACACACACACACATTCACAAAATACACGAATGAACGAACTCATATCAAATATCACGAAGATATCATACGGAGCGGATACGTTACATTCACACACACACACACACTCACATACACTTATGTTTTCTTTATACTTTGTTGGAACATGACGAAATAGTTAAAGTTGTGTAGGAAAAATAAAATAGAAGTAAAATACGAAGTCATAAAAACGATTAATAACGAAAAACATTTAATAGTAAACAACAAAAAACATAAACGGAAATATACTCATACATTAACATGTTACTGTACATACTCACACACACACATGAAGGAACTCATACTTTTTTTGGGAAACAAATTTTGTTAAACAGTGGGTTTTTGTTTATGGAATTGATATTAGAAAGGTCTAAGGAAATAAAGGCGTTAAGTTGAGGGATATGGAGGATGAAATCCTTTTAAATGTTCCAATCATTTAAAGATACATTATAGGAAAGCTCTTGAAAACAAAAAACGATTAAGTTTTTCAAGTACTCTAGATTCGAAACCGACTACGCAAGCGTAGAGTATGATATTTTGCTGTGGTAGTGGTTACTTCATTCATCATTTGCGGAAGGATGTCTCAGATATCGGCCTATAACTTTTTCTAAAAAAATACAAACAGAATAATAAAGTTTTATTACCCTCATCACCACTTGTGGTGGTGGAGTATATGAAAAGGCGCTTGCATCATCTACTCTCATAAAGAAAAACATCGAAGACACCAGAGAAATGTCAGTTTATATCACACATAGAGGGCGTTGTTCTAAGATAGATACACAACTTTATAATGAATTAAAATGAACTAAAATTAATATATAAAAATTTTAAAAGAAACTGAAGAAAGCTTTGTTGAGGCCTAATGATCTTTGTAGGAAGAGCGGGAAAATAAAGAAAAATCATTTAGAGATTTTCGTATGTTGTAGTCGTAAGAAATTTTAAATTAAAATTGTTTTTTCCAATATTGAAAGTATTTTTTCGTAAAAATGATACCAAAAAATCTAATTAATTCTACAAAAAAGCCAAGATTTTAAAGGTTTTAAACAACAGTGAAAGAGTGTGCAACGCTTGTTTGGACCTAATAAATATTTTGTTATCGAAAACATATTCTTGATGTGATTTTTCGATTGATTTGGAAAAGCATAATATCTAAGTGGGTCCATGGTACGGTGGAGGTAATTACAAATTTGGTCGCCTCGGATATTGAAAAAATAGCAAAAATTGCTTTTATGAATCACATATCTGAGAAAGCTCTTTTAGTTTGAGAGGTATTTAGGCCAAAGGAATTTTTAGTTGTGAGTTTTAATATTTTTTGAGATCGGTAGTCACACTATAGATCCAAACAAATTTCTAAAGTTTTATCTTAAGTTTTATCCAGTAATTTTAAAAAGTGGCTCCAAACACGAAGGTCTTAGTGGGTCCGGGGGAAAGTCCCTTAAGGAATTGAAATTTTTTTAAAATATCAACATCAAAAAATCATTATGACTTCATAAACAAAAATTCAAAAAATTTTCACCTCTAAATTTTCCACGAAAAAATATCTTAACATGTGTCGAATATCTCTTTTACTTTAATATTTAGACCGAAGTAAAATTTTGACCTATTTTCAAACATGATTTTTAAGATTTTTTAACTTGGTAAGCTTGGTGAGCTTGTTAAGCCCAAAATAATTATTTTTTAATGATCTGTAATTTGTACCAAATTCTTAACAGTTTTGTAAAAAGACATTTTTTTAAATGGATCCAATAAAAAGATTATTATATAATATTGAAATAGAAATTTGAACGAAAAAATATAATTTTTTTATAGTTTACAAAATTGTATACATTTAAAATCCACCATTTTCCTGTGGACTATAATAATTGTAAATACATACGAAGGCATTAGGGGAAATACTTTACCCGCTAGCCCTATCAGAATTTCGATAATTTTAAATTAAAATATATACTTATATATGTATATGTTTGCTATAAACTAAGAAAATCTGTAATCACCCGAACCTCCTATAACCACAGAGAGACTAATTTAGTGAAAATGTAAATTTTTGAAATGAATTTTCTCTGAATTTGAATTTTGGATATTTTTTAATTCAAAAAGTGGCATTCTGTTTCTAGTCTTGTATTAAGGACAGTTTTGTTTATATTACACTCAAATCTCATGGTAAATAACTTTATTTATATAGATTTTATTTAAAGTCAATTT
The DNA here is from genome assembly GCA_004302925.2 of Cochliomyia hominivorax. Classification (NCBI taxonomy): domain Eukaryota; kingdom Metazoa; phylum Arthropoda; class Insecta; order Diptera; family Calliphoridae; genus Cochliomyia; species Cochliomyia hominivorax. The sequence goes on from PYHX02000413.1 coordinate 33,602,828, forward strand.
TTTAAAATATATTAAAAAATTTACACCGAAAATAATTATAAACCAATAAATGTTGGCCTACACATTATAAAAATATGTAATGGACCAAGTCTCATATAACGACAGAATTGTCATTCACGTAAAAAGTAAATTTTCTAAAAAAATTTGAATGAATAGAAATTTTGGGTATTTTGGAAACAAAAATTGGGAATCTGTTAATATTTCTGCATTAGGAACTATATGGGCCTGATTATAATCAATTTCATAGTGATAACTTTATTTGTGTAGATTTTATTAAAGTTCAAATATTAAAAAATCCCAAAATTACACCGAAAATACAAAATTTTGGAATTTTTGAAAAATTGTTTACGTTCAGTTCCTCAAAATGTATGCAGTATTATCTTTCAAATAATTACCTTTCCAACGACACTTAAGACATTATATTCCAAAAATAACTGAAATCTGGTCTCCTTCAGCAAAATTTGTTCATTTTTCATAAATTTCTATGATAAATAATAGAGGAATAATTCCGAGATAAGTGTACATGTTTGTTACTCATAACTGAAGTAAATTTCAAATGTGTTGGAGAAGCACAAGCTTCTACCTGGTCTTGGGGCCTCGCTGGAACATTTCTTAATAATTGGCTCGGATTATAATGAATTATTAGCTTAATGTATCAGATGTCCTACCACTTTCATAAAATGTTTGCTAATTTTATATCTCAATTTTTTCACTTATAAATCTTAACTTTTGTTCCACTGTTCATGCGCAGGAAATAGCTAAAAACAGTGTTGCCTACACTCTAGTCTCGTATTCGTCTACATGAATGCTTGATTGTTGTTAATAAATGTTCCTAAATGTATTTGTGTACATATGTATATATTCAAAATTCACACATATCTTACATCCTTAATATATATCTACAAACACACACACAATTCATATTTATTTAACACCCAAAAAACATATTTTTATACCCTACACCACCGAAAGTGGTTGGGGTATTATGCGTTTGTGCAGATATTTGTAATATGAAGAAAAAATGGTGCTACATCCATAACGTTCATTTTAGAATCACTTTCTGAGTCGATTTAACGATGTCCATCCTCCCGTTTGTCTTTCTATTCGGCTGACAGTCGTTGTAAACATTTTGAACAGTCTACAGGCCGCAATTTTTTAAATTTTTCCATGAAATTCAGTACATATTATTATTATTATTTTGGCCTAAGAACAAAACCTTTTGAAATTAATCATGTTCTGTCCAAAATTTCAGGTACCTCCTATGCAAATGTTCTTCCCGGAATGGGGTTTTAAGGTCATAAAATACATTTATTTAAACGGAATTTGGCACAAGTAATTCTTATAATATTCTAAAACGATGTACCAAAATATGGGAGGGTTGGTCCATTATTTCTCATAGGTTGCATAGAAATCCCATTCCAATATCATTTTTAAGGAAAAAAATCATACTTATACGTTGATATTGTAGTTATAATTGGACAAATTTAATTAATGTAAGCAAAAATTTATATGCAAAATTATACGAGGGTCGGTTCATAATTTCTTGTAACTTCCGTATAACGCATACATTTAACATAAATTTTAGAGTCATAATAATATACTGCACACTTCAGAACAAATCAATAAATCAAATTATACGAGTGTCGCTCATTAATTATTCGTAACTACCATTTTTAACTGACAATGTGGTGTAAGTTATTAAATAGTCGGTCTTGACTGACTTTACATTCTTATTTGTTTTTCATATTTTTGTTATTGTATTCATGTTCTAAAATGTAAATGAAAATGGAACTTTTTAATAAATTTAAGAAATATTTTGTATGCGTTTTATAATGTCTTTTTTAAACAGCAACAACAATAAAATAACTTAATATTTGTTTTCTTTGTCTTACACACATATTAATGTAAGTATCTCGATGTGTGTGTATGTGTAATGTTTATATGTTAATAAACATATAATCCAGTAGTTTTAATCATTTTCTATTTATTTTTTAATATGAAAAACCTAAACTGGAATTTTAACTGTTATTATAGTTTTAACTCCGATATTGACGTGTAAACTTGTAATGTAATAATATTAGAAGCCGTTTTAATAACAATTTAATTTTATACTTAAATGTACAATAATTGAAAATTCTTTTGAACAAAAAAATGGATTTAAACATATTGTGCAATATGTGAACGAAATCATGAAAATAAATATTGAAAATAAACTTCTTGAAAATTCTTAAATTTTCTATAGCGACTTTTTTGGTGAAATTTAAATATTTAAAAATTTTTATAAGAAAATAATTATTACGAAATTATTATCGTAAATTAAATATAATTAAAAAAAGACTTAACTTTGATTTTTGTTTTAACATTACAGAATCTGTAGATTTTGATTTTCTTATAAATCAACTTTAACTCTTCAAAGGTTATGGGGTGTTTAAAAAAGGATATACGGTATTATTTGAGCATAATAATTTTAACTTTTTTTGAGATTCCTATATTTTATTTCAACTCATACTACAATTATTATTGTTTAAAGTTCTATGTCCTTTTGAAATTTTAATAAAAAATATATAAAATACAGTTTTGATTTTATTTTTTTAATAATTAAAAAAGTACAGCTGCCAGTTTTTTTATAAACTGGAGAAAAGACGAATTTACCCACAACCAGGGACCGAAAATATTTGCTATTTATTAACTTAAACTTTTGATAATGAAAATCCAAATAAATGACAATAGAATCAAATACACCATTTTGGTCAATATTTTTAGATCAAAATTGTCTGACCCCAAATACAATACAATAAATACAACTTTTATTTTAAGCAATGAAAATAATAGTTGTTTTTGCTCAAAGAAGTTAAAATTAGAAAATAATTTATATCATCTGCTTGTTATAATAAAATGGTAACAGTTATGGTCGATTTTAGAAACAGGAGTATAATATGAACTGACCAAATTTTTTAATTGTGATTATTTAACTCATACTAATTGAGAAGATTTTTTCAGAGATTGTTACCAATTGAGGTGATAATTAAAAGTGGATACCACAAAAGGTCTAAAGGAAATAATGGAAATATAAGTCGAGTCAAGTAAAATTTGGTACTTTATAAATATCTGGAATCATAAATAAGTGGAATACCATTTATGTAATTTTCGAACTTGATTTTTATGGGAGCTACCCTAAGTTGTTTAAGCTGAAAATCGCATTCAGGGAGAACATTTTTAATGGGTGTAAGCATAACATAGACACGTATGAGAAATTTATAGAAATTCAAATAAATGTGGACCGTTTTATTTTCAGAGACACTTTAGTACCCCAAATGTTAAACAACTACACGGCATTCTTTTCAAATAATTGTTTAAGGAATGACACCCAAATCTTGAATTAACCAACAAAGTTCCCGGATTTGAATCCCAATAATTAAAACATTTTTCATTTCTAGAAAATTCATAAAATTCACTGGCAAAAATTTCATTTTTACGTTTTATTACGTCTAATTATTATTTCAACTTTCTTTTTGACTTAAAGGACTTTGGAAAATCACACACACTTACAGGTGTTATCAGTGAATCTAAAACTGTAATTAACAATATTTCAGTTAAAAAATTAAACGCTTTTAGCGACCCAAATTGAAATCAAAACTATCCAAATTGAACCGATACAAATAGGGATTAAAACGATTTAAACCGGACCGACGCAACTTAAAATTGCAACTTACAATTGCGATTTTTTCAGTTCTCAAAAAGCGTCGCAAATCGAAAAAACGTAAGGCGGGACTCTAGTGTACATTTCTACTCCCTGGAAATTCATGGACCCAAAGTTCAGTTCTTCAAGTACATTTCTTGAAAATTATACATTTACATATGTTTCTGAGAATTTTCATTTATGCCGTTTCCAATCAATTCTATGTTGACAGTGTAAGTTTGTAGCGCAATATTACAAACTCTTATCTACTAATATTCCTACACTTATTTATTGACTTTATTTATATCTTGTTTTGTAAACAATTAAATAACATTAGTTAATGGTAAATTTAACAAATATATTGTTAACATTATAACTAAATATGAATGAAGCCACTGATTGATAATTATATCCATCATAAATTAACATAAAATGATAAAGAAGTAATTTAAATAAATATGAACGATATACAAAAGTGTTACATTATTAAGGTGGTTTCACAAAATAATTTCGGAAAAAAATTTGGGTTCAAAAAGTTGACAAATTTTATTAAAAAATCTGGGAATAACAAGTTCTCTTAATAGTACAATGGATACCCAAAATACCAAAGTATATATCAATGGATATCAGAATGTGTGGTCTGATATGATACCCATCCTGGAGTGGAAACGACTTTAAATCTTTGATTTTTGTACGAAGAGAATTGAAGTCCACATATTATACGATTCAAAGGAAATTTTAAATAAAGAGAATTAAGGATCTCAATATCAGGTCTCTTTTTCAAAAAACTCACTTAATATATCTAAAATTATCCAATCACGACATTTATCATTAAAATACTTAAAAAAAAACCTTACTAATATAACAAGTACCTTTCTATTAAGGTATTAAGGAGTAAGATTGAAAAATTCTTAACAACATGTTTGCTAATAAAAGCAAAACCACTTAACTTACAGTTTTAATTGTTTAATAGTTTAATAGATTTTATCACTTGTACTGAAATTTAAAATCTTTCCCATTAACGTTTGTGCAGGGCTTTCTGTCATTTTGCTTAGACAGGTAGTTTACCTCCGTTTAAAATCAATCACACTGTCACACGTTTTGTGTGCTCTACAATTCTCTTTTAATTGGCCTAAATTTCGGGCAGTTTGAAGGATTTGCCTATATAGATACAAATGTCACAATATTGTTGTTGTACCACTCAAGGCTTGTTTACCATAGTGAGTCAGAAACTTTTTTGGAACATTCCCTCGAGCATCAGCAACATTAATTGACCAGGAAATTGCGAAAAAGCTGCCAGAACATTATGACTTTAGAATATTTTTTAGAAAACTTGACTTCAATTCCCGCGCACTGTTTTTGCTTATAAATTATTATTAGCGTTCCTGCCGGGAACTTTTTGAGACTCTTTTGTTTAAACTTGCATTACCTTTATCTTTTTTTGTACCACATCGTCAGAGTACCAAGCTAACCGACTGATTTCCGACCGGATGTGTTGAAAGTTCTTTTGATAATTCTTTTTATACTTTTAGCTTTAAAAACATCTTGTGGAACATCCTTCAACCTGAACCATGTTTTCTATCGACGAACACATTCTCCCGTTATGTTTGAAAACAGTTTGTCGGCAGACCTTTGAATGCTCGGCCAACTTTTTATAGGACCAAGTTGGGTTTTGTTGAAAATATTTAAAAATGTTGAAAAGCACTTTTTTCTGGTCTCCAATTTTATTCAGATTTATTTGATATTAAACATAATAACAGACATGTGTTACAAAGATAACTTGATCAAATAATATTTGGGTTAAAAATTTTAATGAAATACGTGTGTTAAGAATTTTTCAATCTCACTCCTTATAATGCATTTGTCCCACATAAAATTCCTCACAAATGCTTTAAATGAAAAGTAAAAAAAATGATCGATAAGCAGAATTAAGTTCTACCGATTATTTAACAAGAAGAACATAAAACAAATGTCACCATACATTAACTATTTAGTTGTGACTAAATTAGTTAGTTACTATAATAAGTACTTTAATATTTGTGTCAATAAATAATTTGTTAAATTTCATTTAATGGGAGAATGTCACTAATAAATATAAATAACGTTTATTAAATAAATAATATAAAGGACTAATAATAGTATTTAGTATTAAGTATTTAGTATTAAACTAACATATGAAGAAGAACAACAACAAAAGGAATTGTAAATGTCATGTAAAACTTTAATTCTATTTGAATTCGAATTATTTTGATAAAAAAGAGCTTTTTGTCGCCTTTGTATAGTGGGTGATACCTCTTCCCATGGTTCTATCCGTCCGACATTATGACCAGTAAATAAGATCCTTGGAAAAGTAATTGGAACCAATTTTAAAATTCCCGCTTTTACAGTTCTTCCGATATTCGATAATTAATATTTACTTTGTATGGGAAACATTTGTCTTCCCTTTAATCTGTCCAGTAAAACATTAACTTCAAAATTTGAAAATCTCGGTTTAGTGGTACTTAAGATATTTCATTATCAACATTTTTTTTGTATGGAGGCTAACTTTCCCCCTGATCGTATCCGTTTCACATTTTGTCTCGTAAAAAAGTTCCTTGAAGAAATAATTGGAACCAAATTTGAAAAGTCTATTTGGGGGTACCCACTCCCCTTGGTCCTATAGAAATTTTTAATAGCCCGTATTACTTTCGAATTTATGGAAGCATTTGGTGAAAATTTCAGCAAAATCGGTCCAGGAGTTTAGCAGATTCATTTATATATATATATATATATATATATATATATATATATATATATATATATATATATATATATATATATATATATATATATATATATATACATATTTAATAAAAAATTTGTACCCAACAAATATGTGTATTATAAAATTTGACGTTGAGAAAAAAAACTTGATTTTGAATATAAATACAAACATATATACATATAAACATACATGCATACATACATACATACATACATACATACATACATACATACATACATACATACATACATATACACATACAAACATACATATATTCAAATTTTCATAATCGATATTTAATAAAAATTGCAATTTTTACTAATTCAAATTAAATTAAATTTTCGCAAAAAATTTTAAATTTCATTCAAATTCAAAACAAAAAAACTTCAATTCCCTCCACCAAAAATGTGTGTGAAATAAATATGTTTTGTATCGTACATACACACATAAGGTTTTCTTAAAATAAGTTTTATTTTTGCCTTCAACTTGTTTTCCACTAAACCGATTTCGATAATTTTTGTGATTATAATGAAGTGTATATAACATAATATTAATGCAAAATATCATACTTTTTTGTCGTTTTATAATTGAAAATTTTACGAAAGTTCTTCGCTTTGCCTCAGATATCGGTCTTTTCCTTTTGATATACTGAATCGGGTTTTTAATTAGGAAGTTTCTCTGAACTATAACAAATACTCAGGTGAGATTTCATTGAGCCCTGTCAATTAGTGAGGATGTGAGCGTGCCATTATGGGGTCTGATCTGAAAGAATATGATTATTCTTTGCTCTTCACCACTTTGATGGAGGATATAAGAAAGCGATAGTAACTAAATATTTTATTTTTTACTAAAAATTTGAAATTTTCACAAATAAGTTTTTTCTAAAAATTTCGATTTTCACTAATAATTCAAATTTCTGCTAAAAATTTCGGTTTTCACAAATATTTTGAAACTTCTCTAATAAATTTTAAATTAAAAAAAAATATTTATTTTTTTTTTAATTTCAGTAAAAATTTTGATTTTAACTAACAATTTTTTTTATTAAAAATTTGTAATTTCACTAAAAACTTAAGTTTGTACTAAAAATTTAGATTTTAAAATTTAAATTTTTACTAAAATTTTCATTTTTTTTTAACTTCGATTTTTACTAAAATTTAAATTTTTACTAAACTTTTAAAACTTTTACTAAAAAATCAATTTTTTACTAAAATTTTTAATAATTCACTTATAATTTGAAAATTTGCCTAAAACTTGTCAAAAAATAAACTTTTAACTAAAAAATATTTTTTCCGCATTTTTGGATTTTTTATTTTACAAAGTTCTTGTGCGACTTGTTGAACCAACATTTTTTTTACAAAATTCCGATTTATTTTTATTTGAGAATCACTAATTAGTATTTAACAATATATTTATATTTAAACATATACTGCATGAGGTCTTGAAAAGTCCATGTTTGATATATTACAATTGAATTTTGTAAGATCGACTTTTATATAAAACTAACTTTAGAAGAAAATAAGATTTTTAATATATCATTCTCCTCCAATTTCGTCCCTCCACCCCTTGTGTGTGATGTTCTAAAACAACATCTGAAAAGCCTCAATAATATATATCATCTATAATTTTTCTCCATTACTGTCACTAATAATAATTCATGCATAAAAACTAATATTTTTTTTCTATTTCACTTCTTTTTTTTATTTTTTTACACAATAAAATAAATGAAACAAACATGAAACTATAAAAATGAGTTGAGTTGTAGAATAATGAAATTGCAACCGACCATTGTTCATTTGTATGTAGATGTGTTGCATTCTATTGCCAATTTATGCATCGAACATCAGTCCATATTGTTTAGCATATTGAAGCTTCAACACGCTTCTTTTTTTGCTTACTTCTTTCAGCAATTTTTTTCCTTTTAAGTTCCTTTCTCACATACACTCTACAGAACAATGGCCGTGCAAACAGGAAGCCGGAAATATTGTTACAACATGATTAGGGAGGTGTTTGATAAACATATTGAGGAAACCTACGTAAAAATATTACATTAAAAAAGATTCTTAAAAAGGTTATGTAATTCATTCCATTTTGTCAATTGTCGCAAGTGATAATTCAAATTAAATTTTAGATATTTTGGATTCAGAAGTTATCACCTTAATAGCGTTGAATTTGTTTATAGTTCTTATAAAGTTATTGGCATTTAAATTGTCATATAATTTTGAAATATCAATTTTAACTTCTTCTTCTTCTTTCTCATAAGAAAGCCATAATTCATAAAAATATTATCACTTTTTTTATAGATCTAATAATGACACAAATTGCAGTCATTTCTTAGTTATGATATTTAAATATTATTATTATTGTTAAACATTCAATATTAGATAGAAAATAATCATTTTGTTAATAAATGACAGAAAAATGTGATCAGTTTATCAAGACCAAAAATCAAATTCCGCTAAAAATCATTTCATTAGAACTGAAGTTATTCTAAATCAAACAATATGTTTTTCACTAGTTTCCAAATATTCAAGTCGATTTTGTTTGTTTCCCTTTGGTCCGTTTGCTGATGCCACACACTTCTATATCAGAGTAATAATCTCCTCCCCACTTTTAAATCACAACTATCACGTGACTCCTTAATGGTCCAAATCAACTGCCTGTGGCATGGTTTTAGAAAGGAATGCCTTCTGTTTAGCATATTCAAAATCAGGTCTAAAGTTCCTAATTTTATAGATAACCAGCAGACCAGCAAATTTGCATGTTCGATAACCCTCCCTTTGGACTTAGCTGTCCTACATTTTGTCCAGCAAAAAAGTTCCTTCAGAAACCTGTTGGGGCCAAATTTAAAAACTCTAGCTATTACATTTCTTTAGATATTCGATAACCAATATTTGCTTTGTATGGGGAGTACCACTCCCCATGGTCCTATACGATTTTTTCAAAGCCTATGTAACCTTCGGTTATATTGGGATCACTCTGTGAAGAATTTCACTAAACTTAGCCCAGCTGTTTTAGAGTCTATACATTAATACATACAATCATACATACATACATACATACATACATACATACATACATACATACATACATACATACATACATACATACATACATAGATCACCGAGAAATCTTTAGAATATGAGTATCCACAGATATACTTACATACATACATACATACATACATACATACATACATACATACATACATACATACATACATACAAAATATACTATTGCTGATCAATCAATACGGTTGTTTGTAAATAAAAGTGTAATTAAAAAATTTGATCTTTTATAAAATATTGTGATATGCTGTAAAAGTACTGTCGTTAGCAAAAAGTGTGCTGTGCCCTAAAAGTATAGTCGTATGCTAAAAAGTGTGCTGTAATAAATAATCTGCTACGGAAAAAATGCGGTTATTTAATAAGAAGATAATTTGTAATGAAAAGAAGTAAACTGCTCTGTGAAAATGCAGTTGTTAAGAAAAAGTCTGATGTATATTAAAAATATGTTCGTATTATAACAAGTGGATCAATTCTGTGCCTAAAGATGTGCTTTTGAAAAAATATGGTTGTTTGCGAAAAAGTGTGCTGCATAATTAAAATATAGTAATTTCCTAAAAGGTGAAACATATGTTCTGATTCTTATATGTCTTAAATCTCAAATCAACTATGTTCAACGTTGATTTAACTTCATGTTTTTTTTCTGTGTGTATAATATTCGTTCTTATTCTTCAACCATTAATTACAATAAATTTCTGAAATAAATTTTTCTTATAAAACTAAAACTTAATCCATTTTAAATTAATAATTTTTCTATTCTCAAATCTAACAAATGTTGACATTTTTTCTTTTTTTTGCAATAAAACCAATTGCAACATTTTAATACAGTACGATTATACACATACATGGACATGTATGTAAATATGTATGCATTTGTGTTAAAAATATGGTTTATTACTTTAGAATTCAGTTCAACTTACTTCCTTGGTTATGTGTAATGCGTGTATTCATGAACAGATTATGGTTTTGTTTTTGTTTTGTTGAAAATGACAGTTAAGATAGAAAAATTATTACAAAATAAACAAACAAATAGAAAATAAACAAACAAATATTATAATAAAAGAAGGTCAGAGAGAGAGAGAATATTACAATTATGACATTTAACAGATTGTCAAGAGTGTTTAAACGTATGTTAAGTGACTTCATAACAATGACGTTAAAGAAGGAACAAAATCATAATGATTTAAAAGCTTAATAAAAATCAAAATCAAAATCAATTCTAACAACACAAAAACAAAAAAAAGGAGAACTTCAAAACTAAAAAAAGCTAAAACAGTTTAAATGGAATATTCATCCTCCTATTGTGGATGATAGAAATGTTCCCATCATCAATTATGCCAACACATGAAACAAACATCATTATTATCATCATCATCATCACTAACGCCAAACAACAATATCATCATCTGCACATATTTTCTCATCACTCATCAATAAATATACGACGTCATTGGCAGTTTGCCCTGAAAAAGAAAAATCAGAAGCGATTGGAAATGGAAATCAATTTAGAACGTTTTAAATGTTGATTGGTCCGTTATCATCTTTTGGTATTATTATACCCTGCACCATAGCAAATGGTGATGAGGGTATATTAACTTTGTCATTCCATGTGTAACGCCTAGAAGGAATTATATCAGACCCCATAATGTATACACTAGAGACCCGACTTGAGTTTTCCCGATTCGCATTGATTTTTAAGAATTGAAAAAAATTCCAGTTTTATCGTTTTGATCCCGATTTGCGACGTATGGAATAAAAATTGGACGTATTAAACGTTTTAAATCGGTAGAAACGGTTTTTAATAAGCTGAAGTTGTTCACTCCTTCAGCGGATAATGCCACTGAAAAGGTTTATAAAGCTCTTTCCATTTACTCCGACCTTAAGAGAAATATGGCTTCAACCGAAGTAAACGAAATTTTGATGATTTCGAGGCCAGAAGCAGTTGGATTAACTTTTTGATCAAAAATACAAAATTATTTCCTTTGTTTTGATTACTTTCCTTATATCAAAAAAAGATGATTCGATTTGCGTCGCGTTTCTCCAATCCCCATTAACGATTCAAGTAGGAGTTTTAGTGTATATATTCTTGTCTTTTGTTGGCACGCTCTCATCCAAAACAATTGACAGATCTCAATGAAACTTGGCCTGAGTATTTTTTAAAGTCCTGAGAAGTTTTCTATTTAAAACCTTAAAAATTGCTTAAGTATTAAAAAGATACAGACCGATATCTGGGGCAACCTCTAAGTTCAAGCAAAAAACTTTCGTAAAATAGTCAATTATAAATCGACAAATTAGAAAGAAATTTTGCTATAATATTAAGTACATATATACTTCATTATTATGAAGTACATATATACTTCATTACCATTCCAAAAATTGCCAATATCGGTTCAGTAGAATAAAAGTTATAGCCAAAAATATTAATAATTTTAGAAATCATTAAGTGTTCCTGCGTTATATTTAAGAAACATTTTTGTATACGTCTGTATGTGGATGTGTGAGTGTGTATGTACGAAACATTATGTATTTACCTCACATGCATTTGTGGTGAGGGTAATGAAGATTCGCCATAACATTCGTAATTGTTATACGCTCCACCACTGCAAGTAGTGAAGAGAGTATATTTATTTTTCATTCCGAGTGTAACGCTAAGAAGGAATCATCTTAGATCCCTTAATGTATACATATTATTGCATCAAATCAAAATCTGAGTCGAGTTAGCTACGTCCGTCTGTCTGTTGTTGGCACACTTACATCCACCAAACAGAACTCAATAAAATTTGCTCTAAGTATTGAATATAGTCCTGAGAATTATTTTATTTAAAACCAGCAAAATCGATTCAATATATTAAAAGATTTAAACCGGTATCGGGACTAAGGAACTCCATAAAAGTGTTTCTGTAAGAAATATTTTTATATACCTTTAAGTATATGTGCGAGGGGGTGTGTACAAAATATAACGTATTTACTACTTACGCATTTGTGGAGTAGAGTATTGAAGATTCGGCATTGACGAATATTTTAATTATTTGTTTGTTCAAAAAATAAATGTTTGTTAATAAGAAGGAAGAACTTTTTTGATAAAAAAGGCCTTAAAATTATTTTAATTACAAACATGTGTGTTGTTATGTTTGTTTGTATAAAACATATTAAATAATTACACGTGGGTGGAATAAGTCCACCCATTAAAAATAATAATAAACATTTTTGCTATTTTTTCAACATTTATGCGAATGAGGAAGGAAGTATTTTAATGTCAGGAGTGGGATGGAAAATATCATAAAACACGTTTAAACTCTTAACATTTTTCCAAAGGTCTATTAAATTTGTATTGTGATGAAATTTTTAGAAATTACAAAATTTTACCAGGAGCGCTTTGCTGCCAAAAAAATTCTCATCAGTCCTAGATCTCGAAAGAATTTTCAAAAATTAAGACGTTAAAACAATTTTGCAAATCTTCCTGATCCTGTCCCTTCTAAAATTTTCCAATAAAACTGCTTAGGAAAGTGACAAAATTTGGAAACTCTAGGTGAAATAGCCCTTTGGCGTAATGGATAAAAGTCGTCCTCGATTAAATTTTATTTAATAAGTTGCGCCACCTACTGGTTCATAGCTTAAGATAAGGATAAAAGATCATTGTAATGGAATACAACTCTAAAGGTTAAAATGTTACCTTTTAGATAGACATTTTTAAAACGTCTGTGTACACTCTTTATTTTCACATACCCTCAAAAATAAATTTTTGTACCGAACCACTGACACCGACTAGTATACCCCAGCCGAGAGTGAAATCGTGTCGTTACATTAGATATTCGATATTAAATAAATTATGTATACAGGGTCGGTTCTCCTTTTTTCTTTTAATGACCACATTTACCATAAATATTTTCAATTAAGACTATTTCATTTGGGAACATATGGGTTAAAACATTGTCAAATTTAAAAGTGTCTGGTCCTAACCCTTTAAAATTTTGGATACAAAATTTGAACTATATCATCCTTCGTAATAAAATTTTCCGAAATAAAGAAATTTTATACATGTTTCAAAGAAAAATATGTATTTTATAATTTCTTGTACTTAACTTAGTACAAGAAATTATTAACCGACCCTCGTAAAAATTTTGCACATCGATTTTTACTTATATTGATCTTAATTTTACCAATTATTATTACAATACCCAAATATAAGTAAGATTTTTGCCATTAAAAATGATATTTGGAAGCGGATTTGTATGGGACCTATAAGACATAATGAACCGATTCTCGTATATTTTGGCATAACGTTTTAGAATTTTGTACGACCAACCTGTGCCAATTCCGTTTAAATCACTTTATATTTTATGACCTTAGAAACCCACTCCGGGAAGTACATTTGTATGGGAGATACCTGTGATATTTGACCGAACATGGCCTATTTCGTACTTAGACAAAAAATCATATGTATTTAATTTCATCGAGATATTATTAAATCGACATAGAAAGCCGTCAAGTCCAAATGCTGGATTTCTGTTATACTAATTTTGGCGGTAAGATCTTATTTGATAAATTATATATGAATAATGAATAACATGGTCCGATCTTCGCATTATATAAAAAAATTTTGCAAATATTCAGCACACAAGAAGAACTAGAATTGAATTGAAGGGAAAAAATCAGGTCACAATTTTTAAGATATATAAATAGAAATTATGTAAGAAGACTGCAATGAAAACAAAATTTATAACTTTGCTCTTCCAGCAGACAGATATCTGGACAACGTCAACCATTACATCTAACTCACATAAAAAGTAATTTTTCAATTCGTGACTGCCTTAAATATATGCTATCAATTTTACCAATATCGGTATGTAGTTTGCTATAGTTTTATTTCACAAAAAACGGGGTTAAGCTTATAAAGGTCTTAATGCACGTAACTAATTTGCACCCCTTCCTTCATTAATTTAATTAATTAATTTTTGTGTAAAATCAAAAAAAAATCATTTCAGACCCCATAAGGTATATATACTTTTGCATCAAATCTGAGTCGATTTAGCTATGTCCGTCTGTCTATCTGTTGGAATCATTTTCACGCCTATTATAACTATCCGAACTCAATAAAATTCGGCCACATCAGTAAAAAAGATATAGGCAGATATCTAATACAACCCCAAAATTACGAAAAAGAACTTATCTAATTTTTCAACAAAACATTAATGATTCACATAAAAAAACATCAAAATCGAATCATTAGAAAACGAGTTATAGGTGGAAATATGTGAAAATTTTACACGTTCCAAAATTTAAAATAATTAACTGAAATTTTCCACATACATTAAATTTGATACAATAATAAACCCAAAGAAACAAGATTATATTTCATAATATCGGTCAATACTTTGATTATAGCTCCCACATCAGGCCTCTTCTGGAAAAAAGGTTATAAAATTTGTAAATGTAGTAGTGGAGGATATTTAAGATTCGGCACAGTGGAATATAGCATTCTTACTTGTTTAAAGTTTAATAGTGAATATCCACTTCTTTTAAATAAAATTTCCATCAGTCCACTGTTCTTGAATCACATTTGTTACATTTCTCCTTGTATTATATAAATTGGGGTAAACAATAATAAATCTATTTTTAAATATCTTTTTTATTTATTAATAACTTATTTTTATAATAATCGGAATCCACAGGGGTTTGTCTATCGATAAAGGTTATCAATAATGTATGCCTTTTTTTCTTTATATTTGGGGGTTTTCCCCCTTTTGCCATTTAAATAACAATAAAAATTCCCTCCATTTGGTCACCCCAGTTTATGTTTTAAAGTAAACAAAAACATAAAACAATCGTAAGTAAAATAAAAATGAAAATAAAAATAAAAAACTAAAAGTAAATTAAGTAGCAATTCCACAGCATGAATATTCATTAGAAATATTTTAAAAAATTCACTCTTACACATACAAATTTATAAAAAGGACGAAACGTTTACTTAGTTATACCCTACACCAACGAAGGTGATTGTTGCATTATGCGTTTGTGCTGATGTTTGTAACAGGCAAAAAGAAAGGTGCCACAACCAGCTTTAAATAAACCGTTCGACTTAGAATCACTTTCTGAGTCGATTTAATAATGTCCGTTCGTACATCCGTCTGTCAGGCTGCCTGTCCATATTTAAGTTGTGAACGCAATTTTTGAAATATCTCGGTGAAGTTTAGTAAATATTATTATTTTTGGCCTAAGAACAAAGGTTTTGAAATTGGCCATTTTCGATCCAATATTTTAGGTATCTCCCATACAAATGTTCTTTCCCGGAATGGGATTTTAAAGACATAAAAGTCCTAAATATAAAGCGATTTAGCACAACAAAGTCTTATAATATTCTAAAATAATGTGCCAAAACATGCGAGAGTCGGAGAAAAGTCTCACATATACATTGGTATTGTAATAAAAGTTGATGAAATTAAAACAAATATAAGCAAAAATCTATATGTAAAATTACACGAGGGTCGGTTCATAATTTCTTGTAGTGCTCATATAAGCTCCCCCGAAAAATTGATCTAAAAACGCATAAAATTAACATAAATCTAAGTGCCACAATAATGTACTTTCACACTTAAGAATAAATCAGAAATGAAATTATACGAGGTTCGTTCATTAGTTTTTCGTAACTACCATTTTTTAACCAACAATGTGCTATAGGGTATTAAATAGTCCGGCTTGACAAACTATACATTCTTACTTTTTTTGTTTTTGTGTTGCGTCCTTAAAATTAAAGCCCTTTTTCAAATTGAATTCCATGTTGGCCATTAAATAATACTTTAATATTTCAGAATAAATTTGGTAAATTAGTAAATATTTATAAACATTAGAATTTGGTTTAATTATAAAAATATTTCAATAAGAAGAAAATAAATATGAAATAAATTAATTTCGATGCTAAAAATAACAAATAAGAATTCGGTTACAGCGCATCTGTTATACCCTCCCATCACGATCAATTAAGAAATAATTGTTGTAACCTATTAAAAATTTCGCTTATACGGAGATACCACAACCCCTTGTCCTATCCCAAAATGACGTGATCTATAAGATTTTGTTATTATCGCTTGCTTCATCTATTCACGCAAAATTTCATAAAATTATCTGTAACTGTACCAGAGATATAGTGCGATATTAAAACGAATAAGAAGTTATAGTCAGTCAAGCCCAATTATTTAATAAGCTACACCATATTGTTGGTTTTAAAAGGCAGCTATCAAAAATTAATAAACGACCTTCGTATAAAGGTATTTTATTCATTTATGCTTTATTTTACTAACATTAATGAGGGATTATTGCAATCTAAAAGTGTATTTTCTAGGGAAGTTGTATGGCAATTGTAAAAAAATATGTGCCAACCCTCGTAAAATTTCGCATACAGATTTTTGTATATATTAATGTTAATTTCACTTATTATTATTTCAATACCAACGTATATGTGAGATTTAAGCCCTTTAAAGTGATATTTAAAGTGATATTTAGAAGAGGGGTTGTATAGGACCCAGGAGAAATAATGAGCCAATCTTCATATAATTTGGCATTATTACCTTATTTGTGTCAAATTTTATTAAAAACGCTTTATTTTTAATTTCAAATTTAAAACTGCGTCCTGCTGGCTGTATAGATAAGCCAGCCAGTCAAACGGACGGACATCGTTAAATCGTCTTAAAACGGTTTATTTAAAAGTGGTGGAAGCACTTTTGTTTATGCCCGGCACAATAAACGTATAATACTACAACCGACTACGGTGGTGTAGGGTATAAATGTCGCTTCCAAAGGTGATATAAATGCCTCGTGTTTTATCCAAAATTATCAAACCTCGTCGGCAAAGCTAAATGTTGGTAGTCCATTGATCAGATTTACTTGCTATACAATGTGTGTTATAAGTCTGATTGGGACCAAATTTGAGAACTCTCGCTGTTATAGTTCTTAAAATATTTGATAATTATTATTTACTTTGTTTGAGGGATCTCTACCCCTGGTCCTATCTGTCCTACATTGTGGCCAGCAAAAAAAGATCCTTGAGAAAGTAATTGAAACGAATTTGAATTCTCCCGCTTTTATAGTTTTTTAGATATTCGATAATTAAAATTTATTTTGTATGAGAGTAACTGTCCCCTTGATCCTACCCGTCTTACATTTTGGTCAGTATTTTATATATTTTCTTTGTATGGGGTTTATCTTCCCCCCTGATCAAGTAAAACAGTTCCTTGAGAAATCTCGCTGTTATTTTTCTTTAGATATTCGATAATCAATATTTGCTTTGTATAGGGGGCACCTCTCCTCATGGTCCTATCGAAATTTTTTATTCGGGTATTTGAGGTCATGTTTTTAGCTCCCCCAGCAAACAAGCATAAATTCATTTCTATATATAACAATGAAAAAAATTATAAAGTTCAAAACAACAAAATGGTTTTAAAGTGAATAAATGTTGCCACCTTTTTGTAAAAAATAAAAGAAATCATTTTTTTTTAAGTTTCAACTTTAGATTAATATAACTTTTTAACGGATTCATATATATAATTTTAGAATCATGCAGAATTGTTCATTTGAATTTTGTAGGGAATCTGGTACATATTTTGAAAATATTTTAGAACCTTTAGTACAGTCTACTATCTTACAAAAAATAAAAATAAACAGATCTAAAAATTTTAGCGTATTTTTATAGATATTTAGAAGGACTATCTGTATACAAAATCTCTTTTTATGAATTAATGGATTTTTGCTGAATTTTTTGAAAATCAAAATACCGAGACGGTAACTGACTAATCCGCTAATCATATGGCGGCATGTGTTCCTCCAAATCAACTCAAAAAGACCACGACACTGACTATGTGAAAATTCATTAAGAGATTACAAAATAATTCCCAAATTAAGACATACTGTGCTTAATCTATGTAATGAACATTAAATGATTCATAAATAAGTTATAATTTTGGTTATAATTTTTTCCTAACTGAACCGATTTTGAGAGTTTTTGGAATGGTTATGAAGTATTTATAGAGCTGAATATAATAATAAAATTTCATTTTAACTTGTTGATTTAAAATTGACAACTTTACGAGAGTTTTTTCCTTAAAAATAGATTTTGCTCAGATATCAGTATATAACTTTTAATATACTAAACCCATTTTGCTGGTTTTAACTAGAAAACTTCTCAGAACTAAAACGAATACTCAGGCCAAGTTTCATTGAGAGTTGTCATTTAATGCGGCTGTGTGTCATACTGTTTACAAACAACATTTATTTGTATCATCCTGTGTGAAATGTTAATTTCCAGGAAAAATTCGAAGTTCGAAATTGCACTAAACAGCTGACACAAACAACTGTTTACATTTTGTTTTACAATCGGCGTCTTTTCTACACATAAAACGGAGGAAAATTTCACAATTTGTTTACAGAAAAAATTAAATAATTTAAATAAAATATGACAATTAAATATTAAAAAAATGTAGTGAAATAAATTCAAAAAATGTGAAAATAAAAGAAAAAAACAAAAACAACACAAAAGCAATAAATAAATAAAGACGA
The DNA here is from genome assembly GCA_004302925.2 of Cochliomyia hominivorax. Classification (NCBI taxonomy): domain Eukaryota; kingdom Metazoa; phylum Arthropoda; class Insecta; order Diptera; family Calliphoridae; genus Cochliomyia; species Cochliomyia hominivorax. Next base: position 33,621,882 of record PYHX02000413.1, read on the forward strand.
AATAAAATCAAAGAAACTTCCACAATGGAGGCCATTTTACCCTTTAAAATAAAAAATGAGCAAAAATTCTTTGAAAGTGCCTTAAAAGTGGGCTACAATGAAATGGAAATCGTATGTATTTAATTGTATTTCTTAATTCTATTCCCTCTTTTATTAATAAATTTCATCTCGTTTTTTCCTCTTTCAGTACAAATTTATTTATATTTTGCAACAGAGTGATTTAGATATTTTTGCTAAAAAGCCCGATGAACGTATTAATATTATGCTTTATGGCTGGGAATTATGTGAGGATTATAAGCAAAAACTTAATCCCGATGAATGGGAATTACCCGAAGAAATGGAAATAATTTTGAAACATTTAGTTCCTTGGAGTTTGGACATATGGTTTAGTAAGGAATGGGATAAATGTAAATTACATTTGAAAATCGCTTTAATTCATTGTTTAAATCGTGCACGTGATTTATTTATGCGTATGCCGGATATGATGCAAATTAACTGGGATTTTCTATTGTTGTATAATTTGAAACCATGGAATGTTATGTATTTGAAAAATTTACAAGTTACTAAAGATAAAACTTTGGAAAATGGTGCACAATCAATAGAGACAGAAGAGTTGCCGGCAACAGAGGAGGGTAAGTTGAATGTTTGAGAATTACTGCATGGAATTCTATTATATTTAAGATTAATATATGTTTTAGTTCCAGATAGTTTTACACTAGTTTAGTTAAGTTCTAATTCTGAGCTGATCGCAGATATAGTTCAAATCTAGCACAAAATGATATATATCTAGTTCTAGTTCCAGATTCCTTCCGGTTTAATTCTTATATGTTCTGCCAGATCTAAGCAAAGTTATTTTTTTGAGATCTTGAATTATAATTTAATACCAATTCATTTCCAGTTCATTACCAATTCTAGTATAGTTCTAGTACCTTTCTGGTTCAGTTCTAATTCAATTCTAGTTCAGTTTTAGTTTAGATCTAGATCAGATCTAGATCAGCTCTAGCTCAGTTCTTGTTAAGTTCCAGTTCAGATTTAATTCAGTTGTAGTTTAATTTTATTTCAGTTCTAATTTAATTCTAGTTAAGTTTTAGTTCAGTTATTGTTCAGTACAAGTTCAAATCTGTTTCAGTTCTGATTTTGTTGTAGTTCAGTTCTAGTTCATTTCTAATTATGTACAACTTCTGTTCAAGTTTAGTTTTAGCTCCCTTCTAGTTTAGTTCCAATTAAGTACCCGTTCTTGTTCATTTGTATTCCACTTCTAATTCAGTTCTCGTTTTCTTTCCATCTTTTCTTTTTATTGAACAATTTTCTAATGGACACTATTTTCCAATATAAATATTATTTTCCATATTTCCAGATATCGCGTATGTTAAATTGGAACAATTACCTTTAATTGTATTACGTTTAATAAAAATATTCGATCAGTCTTCCATTGATATGGTAAAAACATTATGCATGCGTGTAATAGCCGCCTGGAACAAAATTTATCAAAGAGAATTGGAAACTTCAGGTTCTCGAAGACCATATGTACCACCCGAAGACAAACGATGTCTACTATTAATATGTCATATTTATCTAATGGCTGTTTATGAAGCGGATGATGTCAAGGGTTACGTTATTGATAATATGGTATGGATATAGTCTTCCTCCATTAGTAATTTCCGATAACATTTCCTCACATTCCTTCTTTTAGATCAACAATATACGTTTCTATTATCAAGGTTTTCAAAACTCTACCGCACTTTATGTTATGGACAATTTAGAGTACACTCCTGCTCGTTTTATCGCGCTAACCAATATTCATTTACGTGTTCAAAAACGAGACTTTTTTGATTTTTTCATATGGAATAAATATGATACTTCTCTAGTCAATTTATTTGGTGTTGTCTCTCAAGCATATAAAAGTTATTTATTGGGTAATCTTCTCATGGAACTAAATAATATGAATGAAGATGATTTTGCCTCTAATATACCGCTCTATAAACGTCTTATGAACTCATATGTAAATGAACGAGAAAAAAGTGAATTATTTTTATTAAATGAATTGGAAAAATTAGAATTCCAACGTTATGCTCACAATATAATACAGACATCAAAACATATAACTGATTTTAAAAGTAAAATATGTAAAGGAAATCGTATGAGTAACATTGGTAATTATGAAAATTCTGATGATACTACACCACCGCCAGAAGATCTAAATAATGAAAAGAAAATCGAGATTGTTAAGCAAGAAGAATTAAAGGAAGAAATTGTTGTTGTGGGCGATGATGAAGAAGATGAACTGGAACGTGTTCGTGTAAGGGAGAGCGAATTGCGTTTAGATCCAATATTTCAAAATTTACCCAATAATCAAAGTATTTTGTATTATGTATATGATGTCTTGGCGAAAAAGGTGTGTTTATTTTGTTAAGAAAGCTTTCAAATATTACTTGATTTATATTTTTTGTATCTTTTTTTCAGAATTATAAAGGCTGGCACTTTGCTAAAGTCGTTTTACTAGTTAAAATTATTGATCATGAACTTAATATGATCGAAACTTGGCGTTATCATCCAGGACTCACTACAGATTTCATGCTCAATCTAGAAGTAAAACTTTCCCATCACTATGTGGATCTGGCTAAAATATTTAAAGATCATGCCTTCCTGGAACAAGAATTTTGGTTAACTGCATTCTACCTCAATCCCACCTCTGATATATATGAAGTTATTAAACGTTTGGGCATGCGAAATAATCGTAAACGTGCCGATGAACAAACTAAACTGGTCATGAGTGTTGATAATGTTGATGCCAAATTTGGTTTATTAAGTTCCACAATTGATGTTAAGGAAATTGCCACATTGGCTAATACCGAGGATCCCGATACAGATTATAATCCCCTTTTTTCGGCTTTACATTCTCTTCGTGTGCCGGACAGTTTGGTAAAAGATATGATAACGGCAATATTTTTACCACGTAATAAAAGTTTTGCCTGGGTAGTGGATTGGACCATTTTACGTATGCGATGTAAAATGATTATGAACAGTCCAAAGGAGAAGAAACGTTTTGTAGAACTTAATATGGCTGAAGCTAATGATCGTTTGAAATATTTAATAATCGATTATGAAAAGTATAAAAATAGGCCACAGCTGGACTATGGCACTATTGAGGAGGGTTATGAAAATCTTATGGCAAGTGGTGACTTCGATAAAGAGAGTGAGGAGGAGGAGGAAGAAGAAGAAGAAGAGGAGGATTTTGAAGATGATGAAGATATATATGAAAGTAAAAAGCGGGGAAGAGGAAGTTCAGCGGCAGCTGCACGGAAAAAAGAGGAGGAAAAAGTTCAAGGTAAAATTAACATTTTTATTAAAAGTAAAATTTTTTTAATCTTTATATTATCCTTAAGATGAAAACTCCCAGGAGGATGATCCTTTCTTAATGGGCAAACGTCGTACTAGAGCTCGTACAGCTGCCACTCTTGCAAGTTTTCTATTTCAAACTTTACCTCGGACCTCAAGACGTAAAAAGAATCAGAAACCCTCAGAAGAGGAAACAAATGCTGAAGGTGATAAATCTTCACCTGATAATGATGATAAATCGTCCGAATCCAAATCACCTATAACAACAACGGAATCACCAGCACCATCACCTGATACCATAGACAAACCTTCAGATTCAAACGTTACAGAAGAAGTCAAAATACCCACACGAAATATTAAAGAATGTTTAAAAGAAAGACCACAATTTTTAAATTCAACTCAGGGTTTTCAAAACTTAATCGATATTTGGAATGTAGAAAAATCTGATTTACAAATAATCGATGAAAATTGTGTTTCTCTAATGGAAAGTTCTGCCGTCTTACAAAGAGCTGTCAAATGGAAACAATTGAATAAAGAAATAAATCCTTTAGGTTGTGATGAACAAGAATATATTGATGACACCGAATTGGTAATACATAATGCAGAATTTGCTTTAAAAATGGAATATAATTTGAGTGCAGTTAAGGAGGAACCAAAAACTGGAGATGGTAGGAAGAGAAGAAAGTTGTGAAAGAGTAAATCAAATGGAAAATAAAGAACCTATGGAAGTTGATGCCAGTGAGGAGAAAGGTATTTATTTCATAACAATTGTAAGGAATAGATTTTAATTTAATGTATTTTACAGTGATAACGGACAATGTTGTTGACTCTGAAGAATCAAAAACTGTAAAGGATATGATGGAAAATGACTCTGTTACAGGAAAAGGTTAGATGAAATTTTTAAATTAAATTTAAATATTTTTAATTTCGTTTTTTTTCTTTTTTATAATTGCAGAAACGAAATCAGTGGAAATTGCGAAGAACCAAAAGGTAAATTTATAGTAACTTCCAGTTACTTCTTGTTCAGCTCTTATTCAGTTCTAATCCAAGTCCAATTCTAGTTCAGTTTAAGTGACTTCTAGTTCATTAGTTCAATTCCATTTGAGTTCTAGTTCGGTTATAGTTCATTTGCATTTCTATTCCATCTCAGTCCCATTTTAGTTTTTGGTCTTTTAAGTTAAAGTTTAAACTTTTTTAACAAATCTGCTTTACTTCACAGATTTCCCCCGTTGAGGATATAAGCAATGAAAGCATCTCTAATGAATCCACTGAAGTTCACAAAGATAGCGGAGAAGTTAGTGAGGCAAATACAGAAATAAATTCAAAACGCAATAGTATCAATAACGATAATGAAGTAGAAGATAAAATTACTCAAAATGACGATTCAAATGAAATAACAACTAAGCAAAAAGAGAGTGATGAGGCTGATAAAGACGCACACCTTGCAAAGCAACAAAGACTACTGAAACATATCAAACACCTAAAGAAAATGAGGAAAAGCAAGATATTTCCGATGAACATGTAAGAGAGGAAAAATCTGAAAAAGGCAAAGATACGGAAAATAAATTACAGGAAATGTCGACAGGAAAATGTCGACCAGGAAAATGTGAATACAAGAGTTAAGGCAGCTGCAAATCAAGAAAAAGAAATAGAAACCGAGATTAAAGCAGCAGATATTCCAGAAAAACAGAAAGAAGAACTAAATAATGAAAGTAAAGACGATGTGAAAGAAAAAGTTTCGGATAAATTAAAAACAATTGGCAAGGATGACAGCATGGAAGAACGTAAGGAAGAAATAAAGGAAATAAAGGGGAAGGAACAAGAAAAATATAAACGGGAGGATAAAGATAAAGACACAGTACCAGAAAATACGGAAACGCAAGATGAAACACAAGAGAAAGAAAGCAAAATAAAAGAATCTTTGGAAAATGAAGAAGAATTCAAACTTATTTATGATGAAGAGAAAAATGACAGTTTAAAGAAAGATAATCAAGCAGAACAAGAAGCAGAAAATGATAACACAACACTACATAACAAAGAAGATCAAGTGAATGTCTCTAAACAAAATGAATCTCTTAATACGTCACAATTACAAAATGAATCACTCATTGAGTTACATTATTCCTCAAACGAGGAATTGGAAAATGAGAGAAATACTTCTTTTAAAACAAAACTGTCAAGTGAGACGAATGCTGACAAAAAACGAGCAAGAAGTCCTGCAGATACAGATTCGAATAAAACGCGTGAAAGTACCGACAGTGAAACTAGAAAATTGAAAAACTTATGTTTAACTAAAAATCTAAAAATATTAATTAAAAAATTACAACCAGTGGACTTAATTAATTTAAGACAACCTAAAGTTAAAATACAACGTATTAAATATGAAAAATATTTAGAGGAATTTAAGACGAAACGAAGACGTGTAGCAGGAAAAGGTAAAAACAAATAATGTGGAAAAGAAAATGAATCAAATTGTTCTTAATATTTATTACTTTTTGCTTTTTCTTTACAGCTTATGTGGACTTGGATGAAAGTTCAAATTCTACCAACAGTTATGTCACCAACTCTAGTTCCTCTGAAGCTTACCGTCCTGTTAGGGTTAAACGTAAAGTTCCCATACGACGGCATTCTATGCGTCAATTACGTGCATCTGAATCCGACAATGAATCCAATAATTCAGATGATTTTAAATTATCTGCCATACGTAGCAAAGTGCGTGAACGACGAATAAGTACTCCCTCCACTTCACAAAGTTCTACGCAAAATACAGCGGGAACAAAATCTACACGCCAAACAACTGGACCCAAATCAAAATGTCAAAATACAGGACCAAAATCAACAAAACAAAATTTAGTTGTAACACCTCGTAGTGCCAGTGGCTTAAAATTACGCATTTCGAATGCTGAACAAGGACCAGAAAAGAAAAGGAAAAAATCTTCAGCCCCCGTAATCTATGAAGAAATTATACAATTATCATCTTCATCAAGTGATGCTTGTATTGTTAATGATTTGAGTGCCATTGCAGAGGAGGTAATTGAAGTGGAGGATAATCCTTTATACGAAGAGGAAATTATTATTAAGTTTTAATTTTAATTTGTTCTTAGTTTCATTCTCAAAATTCCTTAAACTGCTGTAAATATTTTAATTTGTTTTAGAATACAAATTTACAGTTTGGACATTTAAACTTTTTATTTAAAATTAATTTAAATTCTGTAAATATTAATTTAAAATACAAATTTAAGTTATTTCAACTAAAATATCATTATTAATAAAGAACTAACGTTTGATTTTCATAAAAAGACTTAAATTTAATAATGAATTTATTTCCTTTTCAATTATCTCACCACTTAAAAAGTCAAGTAAGTAGACCCCAATTTATTTCCAAAATTTCAATTATCCTTAACGAATCCATAATTTTTAACGCAAATTTAATCAAAATCAACGCCACCACAACAAATAGAAAAAGTGTGAATGAAATCCCATTAAAAATTCATATCACTCGAATGTGTCCTTGTCATTCTTATTTATTATTAGTTTGAATGAATCTATTTGTCTGTCTGTCTATCTGCCAGCCTGTTTTGTTTGTTTCTCTATTTCTGTCTGTTTGTCGATTCGTGTTGGTGTCATAAAATATTAGCAAAAAAAGTAAATAATCCAACACAAAAATGTCAACAATAAAACAACAATAGAATTAAAGAAATAAATATTTCATTTGGCTGCTTTTTGTGTGTGTGTCTATGTGTATGTGTGTGTTAGTCATTATTAAACGGCTGCATTTTGTATTTACACAGGATGAAGGATTTTTTTGTTAGAAAAGAAAGAAAAGTTGTGGTAGCGATTGAATAAATATTTTCATATGAATTTTTGCTAAGAGCAGTAATTTAAAGGAATGTAATGATTTGTGCAGGCCAACTAGTCGAGTACGTAGACAGCCTCTGTTATTTGGATAGAAAAGTGCCGATGTAAACGTAAACAACAGGCTTAATAAATCGAGAGTGACACTTGAAGGATTTCAATTTTAGGCAGACGTTTACAAATATCCAAGCGAAAAATAATCGGAATATTCAATGTAGTCATCCACAAATGCATCAGATTTATATGCAGAATATTCTGGCCTAATAACATCAGCAGCACAGATCTCTAGAACATTACCAAAGAGGATCCCATAATAATACAAATGAAAAACAGAAAATGGGAATAAATCACCCATACGAACAGAAAACAAACAGAAAGTAAATCAAGTAAAAATATTATGTAATACCCTACACTACAATGTTAGTTATAAATAACAGTTACAAAAAAATAATGAACGGTCCTCGTATAATTTTATTTTCTGATTTATTCTTAAGTGTGCAGTACGTAATTGTGAAACGAAAATTAATGTAAATTTATAAGTTTTAGAATGAAGAGGTTTATGCTCTTCAAAGTAATTTTGTAAGGGAGTTGGTATATGGACCAATGGGAAGCAATGGACCGATTGTCTCATAATTTGGCACATCGTTTTTTATTATCATAAGACTTATTTTTGCTATTTTTCGTTAAAATGTCAAATATTTATGAGCGTTAAACCTCAATTCGGAAGGAAATTTGTATACGAGCTACCCAAAATAATGAACCGAACAAGATCAATTTAAATAGGCTTTAACATTGTACCAAGTTTCATAGCAATATCTCAAAAATTGCGACTCGAAATATTGAACCGAACATGGTAAATTTAAATATTTATAACGTTCGACTCAGAATCTCTTTCTGAGTAGATTTAACGATGTCCGTCTGTCTGTCTGTCTGTCTGTCTGTCTGTCCGGCTGACTGTTCATGATAATATGAAATATCGCTATGAAATTTGATACATGTTATTGTTTTCGCCTAAGAATGAACTCTATTAAAATTGGCCATGTTTGGTTTACTATTTCATGAACCGCCCATACAAATGTTTTTCCCGGAATGGAGTTTTAAGGTGCTAAATACAAAGCGATTTCAACGAATTGCCAATATTATTTTTTAAGAAAAAAACTCTCACAATCTCATATTTAATAGATCAAATCAAGATAAATATAAGCAAAAATCGATGTGCTTAATTATACAAGGGTCGGATCATAATTTCTTTCTGTCCCCCATATAACTCCTCCCCCAAAAAAATTCATCTTAAAATGCATAAATTTAATATAAAACTTAGTGTCACAATAATGTACTACATAATTGAGAATAAGACAGAAAATCAAATTATACGAGGGTCGTTCTTTAGTTTTCCATAACCACCATTTTTAACCGACGTTGTGGTATAGGGTATTAAATAATAGGGCTTGACCGACTATAGATTCTTACTTGTTTTAATTATGATTTAGATTCATAGATAAAAAATGTTAATTTAACATTGTTTCACAGTATATAAAATTTTAGTTGAAATTTTACTACTTGAAAGGAATTTTTAAAATTTATCGTTGAATAATTTTATATATTAATATTGAAAGTTTCTAAAATGTACAATTCTATTTCACCACAAATGTAAAAATATTCAATTTAAACTAAATGGAAAAAATGTATTCAATGTCAAATCAACTATGTTCGATGTTGATTTTGCTTTATGCTTTTCTTTTGCGTGTATACATTATATAAAAGTTAAATTCTTAATTATAAAACTGGAACATTTAATGAGTCATAAAATTAGTAATATTTTGAGATATAACTTTATTTCCACTGAACCGATTTTGATAATGAAAAATATATTCTTAAATATTTTAGCATTACAATTGACAAATATCGATTTAAAATTGAATATATTTGATTGATGTGAAAGGTTGTCTCAGATATCGGTCTATATCTTTTAATATACTGAAACGATTTTGGTGGTTTTAAATGGGAAACTTCTCAGGACAATAACGAATACTCATTGAGCTCTGTCAATTATTGTGGATGTTATAGCTAAATCGAATCAGATTTTGATTTAATACAATAATATATATACATTGTGGGGTCTTAGCATTAAACTCGAAATGACATAGTTAATATACCCTCTTCAGCACTTGTGGTGGTGGAGGGTATAAAATCACAATTTTTTTTAATCAAAATTTTTTAATAAAATCCTCCAATTTTCCCCTAAATGTTATGCTTTTGCTTAATGTTTAAAAACTTTCAATTTCGATAAAATTTTACTTCAATTTCTGAATTTTCCAAAACAATAATTTTTCCATCAAGAACTAATTCCTTTAAAACTCTTTTCTTTAAAAATGCCACAATATGTTCACTTTAAAATTGGCCAAATAATAGAAAAAATACATTATTTATTTTATTTAACAAATTTCAATTGATATATAGAAACATACATACACACATACATTCATAGCTTTATCCATTCTATTTAGTCTGTCAATATGTTATAGAATTCTTTTTTTTATTTTTCCACAAAATAAAAAATTTCTTTAATCCCCGAAATGAGTAAACATGATTAGAATTCATTACTGGTTTTCGCAAAAACTCTCTTTAGTGGATTGAAATGTTTATTACCAGCGTTGCCAGAAAATTTGGGAAGAAAATCATATTTTGGAGTGAAAAAATTCACAATTAACTTTCGATTATAAACATTAAAAATTTTGGACTTGAGCAATAATTTTTCCTTTGACATGATAACATTTGAAGAAATATTTTTTTTTAATATTTATTTCCACATTTTGTAAATATTTTGAATGTCAATACTGGATAAAATAAGCGAAATTTTTGAAAGATTCGCAAAAAATCCATCAATATTCATCACCAAAATAACTTATGAAGTTTTCCAAAATTAATAAAATTTTCCTCATTTGGATTTCCATCTCAAAATACCGAAATTTCAATTAATTATAACAGTTTTGCCAGTTCGGTTCTGTGCTAAAGCAATCACGTATAACTGATGTTTCTGGCTGCTAAATTCAAATCAAATCATCATCTATCACAAGAAAAAAAATCATCAAAAATATGATAAAATCATCAATCTGGCAACGCTGTTTATTTCATGGAGAAAGCAAGAGAGAGAGTCAGAGAGAGAAAAAAGGATCCTTTATTGATGTACAAATGTGCAAATAGGGATGTTTGCAAAATTGTTAAGATTAATTCTATTTGATTTTAGGTTCATATTAAGTATGATGGATGAAAAGATGAATTAATGTCCTTTTTTTGGGATATTTTATTACATTTTATGTTTTAAGAGAAAATGTAGTCGAAAATCTTATTGTCATTATTCTCTCTCTTAATTTAATATTTTTAAACTGCGGGTTTACAAGATGATGTTTCTACTTCATGGTTGTATCCATCTGGTAAAATTTAAATAGTTCATGTTTTAGTTTCAAGTCTAAACATGACAATGACCCTCATGTGCGATCTCTTCTATATACTTCAATACACTACTTTCTTTCTCTATTGTCTAAATTGGCGACAATAGAGGAAGGGAAAAGTGTACTAATATCTCTTTGACCGGGTCCATAGTTATAAACTGTTATTCAAATTATAAAAAAAAAATCATGTGAAAAGACTTTTTGTTATAAAGAGCAGCACGTCCAATCTCAAAATGATAAGCGATAATAGATTAAAGAGAAATTGTCACTGTCAATTTCGAAGCCTTAAGAAGTACTTTAAGACTTTACCATAAAGTTGATCTTATAACACAAAGCAGAGGGATTTTGTCAACTTACAAAGAGTTAAAGAACCCGACCAATATCTCTAGAATTAACACATAAAATTTTTCGCTAGTTCCTTACCAGTATAACACACATAGAGGGCGCTGTTTCAGGCAAAAATACATATGAATATGTATTAGTTTAGAAGCTATAGCAGATCATGATTAAAGAAACTAAGAAATAGTTCTTTACCAGTATAACATACATAGAGGGCGCTGTTCCAGGCAACAATACACATGAATATAAGCATTAGCCTAGAAGCTACAGCAGATCAATCATTTATTTAGTAGGAGTTAAAATGCAAAAATGATTAACGAAACTGAGGCAGAATTGAACAGCGAGATTTGTTAAGGTCCATTGATCCTTGTAGGAACAGCGGGAAATATATATGGAAACGTTCAGAAGATGCGAATCTTTTCCAGATATTTGTGAGTTGAAAATTCTTCTTTCTTAAAAATTGCGAGAGTTTAGTTCTTCCTGATATTCAAGGACACAAACAGAAAAAATTAGTTTGCATATGGAGGTCTTATTTTTTGTACCCTACAACACCACATTTGGTTGGGGTATAACGTGCTTGTGCAAATGCTTATGACGGTTAGATAAAATAGAAGTTTTGAATATATCGTTCGATTCAAAATAACTATCAGAGTCGAACAATGCCCATACTTCCGACCGGATGTCCGTGTAAAGGTTATGATCAAGGTTAAATGTTTAAAGATATGTTGATGAAATTCTGCTCTAGTAGCTATTTCGATTCAAGGTTGAGGTCTAAATTTGTTTTAGTATTTTTTATATACCTAATACGAACGTCTTCCCGGTATGGGATTTTTAACTCAAAGATAATAAAAATATAAAACAATTTTGAGAAATAAGTTCTGTAACATTCTAAAAAGTATGCCAAATTATACAAGAATAAGTCCATTATCGGTCCATAATTTTGACACATACGTTGCTATTGTAATATTTATATTAATAATTAATAATTTTATAATTTTCAGCCCATGATTCTCCATTGTTCTCATATAATCTCACATAAATGTTGTTTTATTGCGTATTACACTTTTAAGCCGAATTTAGAACAATAAATTATACGAAGGCCGTTTCATTTTTTTGTTTTTTAAGCAGAAATTAGAGTAGCAAATTATACGAGGGCCGTTCTAACTTGTCTTTTTTTAACCTGTCAAAAATGCCTGAAAAATGGATGGAGTCTTTTTAATACAAAAACCTAGAAGGTCAAGCCTGAGACCGATTTCCCTTCTGTCAGCTGTCGAGAAGACTTGAAACCCTTCATACCCCAACTGAACTTCATTGCCGAAAATATGAAGAAATGGATTGTGAATTGTTCGTTGAACCTCGTATAGTAAAACAAGGTGTTCCACAGTGATACGCAGTGGAGAAATATTCAATGTTGTACCGCTGCATTAATAACCGTAACAGACTGCATTTAAATGTCCTCAATACACTACCTGCATCAGAAGTCGAAGATATTTTCGGTTAATAAACAGGATATTGTTGAAGGAATCACCGTAAGTTCCATATTACTTAATATAACTTATAAGAAGTTTGTATATGGCGTCTTTAAAGGGCATTCACATAGACATCTAAAATTCCGCGTTCATACTTAACGTATGAATGTAGCGCTTTGAGGCTGCCCACTGAACATTGTGTCACCCCAAACCTATGCCCCGCATGTGACAAGGGACAACATAATATACAATATGTGTTAAACTACCAGTCCAATCCTCTCTTAGTCCTCAAGATCTATGAACACACCCAATAGAAATTGTCTGATTTAAGAATAAATCTGAACCGATATCGAAAAACCTGAAAGTTCAGTTTTAATTATTGAATAGAGTTGGAGGCTCTATTAAACTCTATAAATAAAGTCCAAACTCTTAAAAATCGGGAAGATTTCTTCGTATATAATTTGGAACCATTAAACTTTCTAAGTTGTGAAAATAATCCATTTAGGGACAGTTAAGTAATCGGCATAAAACAAATTTAAAAAGTCAAGGATTTTAATTTCTCAATTACGTTGTTTGTTGTTTTAATTAGTCCATCAAACAAATCAATTACAAATAAATATTCCGATTAATATTTTTATTAAAAAAATTCAGAAAAACTACGTGATAATTCCGTTTTAAAACAAATAAACAAATTTCACAAATAAATAGAAAATCGTGTCCATAACAAATTCAATTTTGACCAGACACAAAAGTCAAAAGAAAAAACAAATAATTCAGAAACTAAAGGAGAAAAGGGAAACTAAAAATAACTGACAAAAATAATAATAAAAACAACAACCAGAAACCAAATCAAATTCCAGGTGCACAAAACAATAAAATCAAATAAAACTGCAGGCAGTCACTCACTCACTCAGTCAGTCACTTAGATCAGAGAGCAGAGAATAATTATTACAAAAAAAAAAAAATATAGTGGCTGATATTTACTAGAGTTGGTGGCTGGAAGGATGAATGGATGGCAAACGAAGTCACTTACACATTTAAAAAATTTGGGGGTGAAATAATAAAAACGAAATGAAACGAAACGAAATGTGAAATAAAATAAAAATCACAATCACAAAAAGATGTAAAGAAAGAAAAATAATGAAGTTAAATATCAAATTTCCAGAAAAAAAATCCTGCAGGACTAAATTTTACACATATACATATGAATACATACTAACACTTACTCAATTGTTAAACTAGTAAAAATGTTCTAGTCGGCCAAGACCGACTGGGTAATACCCTACACTACACTGTTGGGTGTAAAGGATTGCTACTAAAAATCTATGAACAGCCCTCGTATAATTTACATTTCTGTTATATGATTAAGAGTGAAGTATATTATTATGTTACTAACATTTATGTGCAATTTATGTGTTTGAAAACGATTTATTTTCTGGGAATTTATATCGCAGCTAGACGAAATAATGGACCGACCCTCGTATAATTTGTATTTATCTTAATTTGACCAGATGTTATTACAATACCAACGTATATGTTAGATTTATGTCCTTCAAAGTGATATTTGGAAGGAAGCTTTTTTGGGACCTATGAGAAGTAATGGACCGAGTCACCGAATAATTTTTTCTGAATTTCGTTGAAATCGCTTTATATGAAGGAGAAAATATGGCCTTAAAATCCCATACTGGGAGAACGTTTATGTGGGAGCGAATATAATCGATTTCAGTAGGTTTCGTCTTTGAGCCAAAAAATAACATGTAAGAAATTTTACAACGTTTATATGGACCGGACAGGCAGATATCATAAAATCGACTCATAAAGTGATTCTGAGTCGAATGGTATACTTAAAAGTGGGTGTTACACCCATACATTTCTGTATGTTACAAACATCAGCACAAACGCATAATATCCCTATCACCTACGGTGGTGTAGAGTATAAAGAGAGTAAATAAAATTATTAAGCTGAAGGATTCTATAGGTTTTTGTTAAAGAAATAAAAGGAATAAATATTAAATAAAAACCCCAAAAAAAAAGGATATAGAAATGTAAAATAAACATAGAGGACATAAGGAGCGGTACGAATTGAATTTTGTGCGGCTTGTTAGAATGCAATTAGCTTTAGGGCAAATTATATGAGTGAATGAACGTGAGTGAGTGTTAGTGAAAATACTAAACTGACTGACATAGTAGATGTCTGTATAACAGTTGGACAGACATATGAAATGACTGCTGATTTCTTTATTTCGGGGATGCAAAGATTCAAGTTCAAATAACTAGAAGTTGTTGTTGTTGTTTTTTTATTATTATTTAACTATAATGAATAAATTATTTGCTTCACATATAAAATATAAAAACACAAATATTCGATAAATATATGAATCAAACTGGTATTATAAAGAACCAAATTGCCTGAAGACTTTAAATATCAACATCAATAAACCCTTCATTCCTTATTTCACAAAATTCGGGTGATGTTAATTGATTTAAAGTAAATAATTTTCATTATTTAAATAAACTAAATTCATCAAATACATTTGATGCAGACAGAGGTATAAGTAAACTCCCAAGGGGATTTTTGTATATATATACGAGTCTCAATTACAAATTTTTGAAAATATATTTTTTTTATCAAACTTTACAATAAAAAAAATAAATAATACCCTACACCATATTGTTGGTTATATGAGGTAGCTGCCAAATGTTAATGAACCACCCTCGTATAAAGTATTTTTTTTAATTTATGCTTAAATGTACAGTATATTATATTGGTACCTACTTCCTTGTGGGTTTACTACGCTCTGGTGTTTTTTTCTGTGGGCGTTACAGGGGAGCTATAAGAAATTATGGACCGAAACTTGTAAAATTTCCCACATTGATTTTTGCTTATATTTGTCTTGATTTGACTAATTCTTATTACAAGAACAACGTTTTTGTGTGATTTAAGCCCTTCAAAGTGATATTAGAAGGGGGTAGTATGAGACCAATGAGAAATAATGGACCGATCCTCATATCGTTTTAGAATATTATCAAATTATTTTGGATTTGGACTTTTGTGACCTTAAATATTCATTTCGGGATGAATATTTGTATGGGGGTTGGGTGAAATAATGAATCCATCATCACCATTTTGAACAGGCATCGTATTTGGGGCAAAACTAATGACACATGCCAAATTTCATTAAGATATCTTTAAAATTGCGGCGGGCATTTTGCTCACAAAGTTTACATAGACATCCAGCCAGTCATCCGGCCAGACAGATGGACAGGCGGACATCGTTAAATCGACTCAGAAAAAAATTTTCATTTTTGGATTTTTAACATTTTACAATTGACGGAAGTTAAAAATTTCTGAAATTTTCGATTTTTTGACTATATCTTGAATTCGATAATTCAAGCTATATGTTCATGTATAAAATACTATGATTCGATTTAAAATAAATGATTTAAAATATGTGGAAAGTTGCTGTTGCGAGATCGTAACGGTAGACCCAAATAGGTAAAGAAATGTTTAGATTTAAAAATTTTTAATTTTACTTATTGACCGACCTTGGCGATGTTTTTTTTTTACTAAAGCGGACCAAAATTTCAATAACTAATAAGAATTTGTTGTAAAGACCAGTGTTGCCAATTATTAGTAGTCAAAAACGTTTAAATCCTCAATTAGTGCCGATTCCATTTTACTGGATTAAAGAAATGCAGCTTTATAACTTGCAAACTCTGAAGTGGGTGTCAAAATTCCTAATCTACTTTTAAAGTTATAAAGCTACACTCCTCTGCTCTCGGTTTGTCGAATGAATCCAATCAGCCAATCCAAAGTTGTATTTTTTGGTATTCTTATACTTATTAGAACAGAAACCCGCGGTGTCTAAATTTGGAAAACTGTGGATTGGCTACCGTTAGATTTACAAACCTTAAACCTCTCTACTTCTTAACTTTCACTGTTCGAATTAGTGTTAGCCGTTCGGAAATTAGTGGTTAATTTCCATTGTTCCATTGTGCACCAAATATGACCCTATCGGGTTCGGACTACCAAAGTTATAAAGCTTTACTCCACTGTTATCATTACAATTAATTTCAAGCAATCAAATTAAAAAAAGATCGTGTCCCAGTGTGGAATCGAAGCAAATATTCGGACGCTAAAAATTTCATTTCATATGGAATAGAAAACATTTAAGTTCTATTTTGGAACCACTTATATCCTGAACCATGTTAAAGTGAATTAATAGAAAATTTTATTTGGTTTGGAACTTCAAATAGTTTAATGCAGAGTAGTTTTTGGTTTAGATTTTATATTAAATATATTTTCGGCTTTAAAAAATCTTTATTACCTTTCACCACGATCAATCTAGAAAATTCCGTTTCCATGGGGATTCCATTGCCCTGTCTATAATTGTTTGCTGTTAATGCGTCAAATTTCATTACAGTTTCAGAAATCGGTGATATTAATAACTTCATTTATAAGAGGTGTACTCCTCCGCGGATTAATATGAGTGACCAGAAAAAAATGAGTACAAAAATTATTAAATATTTTCAACAAACCCCAATTTGGTCCTTCAAAAAATGGCCTATACTGCTTTCATTTTTATTAAACAGTACCAGGAGACCTTGTCCCTTGATAGAACACCTGGTTCAGTTAAAAACTTACAAAGCTCTAAAGTTCCTGAGAGGAAAGCAGCTCAAAACTTAGACACCAAAAAAAAGAGCACGGAAATTATTTTTGGTATGACAAGCTATGCAGATGCGACAAAAGAGGTAAATCATTTGGTATAATGGACTCTAGATTACTGAAATTTACATCAAGAAATGGTTAGGAAAAATGCTGTTTCCATTCACAGAACTTCATCCTGTCACTATGGAAAACAAGCCTAATAAAGTGGTATTTGCACCAAGAGATACAAATCCTTAGCCCGGAGCTAAGGCTAGTGGATAGATATTATACTCTTTTTTAAAAAAATTGAAGAGCACAAAATGATGTCCAAAAGTGTGGTCGATATTAAATGGAGCAAAGTCACAGAATGCACTTTAGAATCTTAATTGATCGGTTTCCGAAAAGGGTTCAAAATTTAATCGCTTGCGATTAGAACTATAAAAGTATTTATATTTTTTTATAGATTGTAATAATGATTCAATCAAATAAAGAGATATAAAACATTTTCATTTTTATTAACAAATAGGTGTGTTTAGAATTTTTCGATCTCACTCCTTGTCTTAATAATCTTAAAAAATGATTCTTAACACTAAATTTAATCTTATTACCAGTAAAACTTATTTAAATATTTAAAAACTTAATTATTACTCAAGAGAATTTCACACTTGATTAAAGCGATTTTCTCTCGAAACAGTTGTCTTTACAAATTAAGTGCCAACACGTGACTGCTCAAGTGACAAACCAACAAAAAATGAATATAAATATTTAACATAACAAGATCTCCTGATATCATAATAATTTAATTACAGGAATTATTAAATAAATGCAAAATCCGAATGCGAAACCACCATTTCGACTGAAACAAAAAATATGAAGACAAATCGTCTTACAATAATAACGACCTATCGACCGACACATGTCACAACACTTAGTTATTTAACTATTAAATACCAACATAAGCAACAATAACAACAACAACAAAAGTAATAGATAAAACTTGATCTGTGACAATGAAACTCACCCGCTGAATGAAACACTCCAAGCTTTTATAAACTCACTCTGAGACACGTGTCTCTTGTTGCTCACTAAATGTTAAAAGGGGGCTTTTTTGGTTTTGTTTTTGGTTAAATAAACACAAATTTGTGAAATGATATCAAAATGTTTGAACATGAAATATTTAAGCCTTTTCTGCAAGACAAAAAGTCCTTTTTGGAATAGAGAGTGGGAGTGGGTCGTGTTGTTGGTAGGAGTGTGTCAACACTTGAAACTCATTTAAATGGTTTAAACGGTTGGTGGAAGAGAAAGAAAGGAGAAATATTGCAACAGTTGCTTAAATGTTATATAACTCCTTAACCACAAATTATGTTGTTAATATAAGAGTGGACACGTGTGGCCAATAATAATACTACTTTAAAAAAAGTGGTAGCGTGATGGTGGGTTGGAGGGTTTTTTTTTGTTAAAAATATGAATAGTTTTTTAATGGTTCAATGGATTCTAAAATATTTTATTAGGCTTTTAACGGCTTTAAACAAATATTATTACAAGAAAGTGATCCGATTGCGCTAAAAAAAATATTAATCTCCTGGGAAAGTTTTTTTTAAAACTCTGGAGAAGTATGGGAAATGGAAAACTTTATAAATTTTCCTCATTTATATTAATGGACTAAATCGATCTTGCTAATTAGCTACATTAGGCCTTCTTTTGGAATGGAAGCCTGTCCACTTTCTGAAATCATTTTCACAAATAAGTTATTTTTATACTGAAATTAATAGATTTAATTAAATATTTAATTCGTTCAGTTAACAAATATATTGATAGCATTTATTTAATTAATCCAAATAATAAATTAATTGACGGCCTCCAATATTATACAATGGAAACATTATCCGTAAAAAAGCAAGAATGCTATATTCGGGTATGTCGAATCTCCACCATAATCAAGAGTATTAAAGATATTGCAAATTTCGCAAGGGTATATCGTTCTTCCGCTTCATATACCAAAATTACGTTATCCATAATACTTTGTTTATATAGGCGTCATCCATTACCCCACTTTTTCCAAATTTTCTCGTAAAGTTTCAGAGATATACTTTATGCAAAATTTCATTTGTAAAGGAGATACAACTCTCACATGCCCTAACAAATTTTCAAAATTTTCTTAATCCTTAATATTACTTTTTTATTACGTTCCAAATTTCAAGAGATTAACTTTAAATATTGCAAAGATATTGCGATATTAAAAGCATCGTTATTACCGGGCTATACCGAACCGTATTTACTAATTTTATAGTCTACAACAAAGTGTTGTTAAATATCATGAGATTTTCTCTATTAGTTATGGAGATATGCAATATTAAATGTAAGTGGAGTATTCCTCCATGTTGCCATATCCAAAAATTTTAAAGTACCAATTATGTCTTTTCATAATGCTGTCAATTCTATTCCAGACTTTCCAGAACCTTTTTTTTCATTTTGAATAAGTTTTCATATCGATTCTCCCGATAGTGAATAATAATGTTGAGAGACCGTTTAACGAAAAGTCTTTACAATTCCGCTAACTTTTGTGGAACCAATTTGTATCATTTTTAAAACACGTTGTTTGTATTCGTAATAATTTCGATCAAACTCAAGTTCAAATCAAAGATTAGCGGATCCCAAAAAACAAAGTTAACTAAGGGTTTGGAGGCTTTTTTCGGTATCTCCAGTTGTATTTAAGAACACATAAACAAAATAGTATATCCTAGAAGGCTATTGATATGACACAATATCCTACAGTTGCAGATCAGAAAAGATCGTCGGGTATTCCACATTTCTGTTGAATTAAATCACATATGGTGATCACAATACAAAGCGACAAAGAGAGGCCTGAAGACCTTAATGAGAAACGCAAGACAAACTTACATCTTCAAGCCATTTCAATTAATGCGATGCATTCAAAATAAAAAACTTTAGGTTCCATGTCGAAGTGAAGACGACCGGCGAAGGAGGGTGATTTTGTTCGCTGGAAATCATGTTTTAATGCTAAAAAGTAAAGTCTTTTGTGCATCGTAATAATATTAAAAAATTATTGTGATAAAGCTCGATCTGTCAGAAAATTCAAAAATTGTCAACCCAGCGACAAGTGTACCAAAACGACAACTGGATATACTTTCCGAAATGACACGAGTTACACTCGGCCAAAGATTATTAATCCGGCAACAGCTGTATCAACCGGAAGTTTTTTTATCCAAAATCGTACCATTTTCAACCGAATTGTAACAACAAAAATGTAGAAGATGATAACACATGAAGATAATTTAATGCTTTGTATTTCGTAAGATCAGAAACATACTTCTTATAACGAGCAATTGAAATCGGGTTAAATGATCTGTGACCAAGTCAACTAATCAATTTCAAAAGACCAATTAACCAAAAATTAACAATCATATTATATTCATTCATCGTGACAAATTTCGACCACTTTTGCAAAATCGGACAAAAATCTATTCGAAAATGTGTCTGGGAATTTTTGGCTCAACTGTCTTATAGTCCAAAATTTTCCTCCTATTGACTACGATTCATTTTGATTGATGCAGGGTATCAAAAGTTATAACTAGAGCAGTTAATTGGGGCGAGAACCTTATGCTACCAAAAGAATTAACAAGTTAAACTAAATGGTGGACAATAGAGATGAGCGATATCGTGATTTTAAAGTAACGTCGTTCTCAGTGAAAGTGATTTTTACAGTGACAGTGATCGCAGCATTTCAAAAAGAAACCAAATGAATATTTTTGTATAATATTTTGTTTCAAAATAACGGTAACTAATTTAGCTTATAGGAGGGGCGTGGAAAGGATACAACGTAATGAAAAATCACGACTTCAACCTTCCCACCACAATTGGATCCACTTTCAAAGTTATAAAGCTACACCCATCTGCTATCGGTATGTCAAATTTCTAATGAATCCAACCAGTCAAAACAAAGTTACTGATTAATTTCTACACCACGATGCAACATGTTGCAGACAAGGATGTTATATTTTTTGATATTCTAATACTAATTAGCACAATATTTTTATAGCCTTAGGATTTTCATTAATCGCTAGAATTTTCGTTTATCTCTAAAACTAAATGTTTTTCCCGATGGGCATTTCAAAATCGCCAGATTTAGCGAAAAAATCTCCAATATGGCAAGACTGGTTCTCACATGCAGAAGCACAAAATATGGAAATTACTCTCTACCGGCCGATGATCTTAATCCATAACGACGCCTACAAACTTTAATTTCTCATTTTTAAAACTCATCACTTTTTAAAATTCCTGTTAACAGGTTTTCGCTCTTCTTAATCCCTTCGAAATTTGTGAACATTATTAGCCCGACATATTTTCTATGACCACAATTAAGAACATTTGTTAAAATGTTATCAAAGAAATTACAAAAACAAAAAAAACAATCGCTTTTTCACTCATTCGGATGCAATTTTGCGGTTAATGTAAATTATTTTACAATAACTAAACAATGACTAGACCAAAACAAATGGTTAAATATACGAGGGGTTATAGTACATACACACATACATTGTAAGTATTTGAATAACCAAAACAATAAGTCCACATAATGAATGAGGAGCTTTAATACGGATATGAGAAAACTTGACATTATAATGATGATGAGTACCGAGTACGATGACGACGATTACATTCGTTGTTTTCGATAATAAATAATACTTCTTCAATGAGTTCTGGCGGTTCGAAACAAGTTAAACAAATGATTTTGTTTTTTTTTTTTTTGTTTTTTTAACAACGAAAGTTACCCTTAATATAATTTTATTTTATTTTCTCTAAGCCCTCAGGCGTCGTAAATATGTCGCAATTATTTCTATGCCGAAAATGTAAAGCTTTCATCGAAAATGAGAGGTATTTTTTTGTATGAAAATCAAAATGATAAGGGAGGGGTTAATGGAAGGAGAGATAAAGAGATATTTTTGAAATGAAACCCAATAGGAAAAATTTGGAAATGAATTTCTAATTATAGAGAGAGTTCTTTCGACAGACTGATATAAATATATGATCCAACAATCTATACAATTGCGAAGGATTTAAAGGATTAAATTCCTGCAATCAAAATGAAATTCTCAAAACTAGTGAGTGAACTATGGACTAAGAAGAAAATCGAGGTCAAGAGTTAGCCGAGATATTAAACCATGTGATAGCTGCTTATTGCTCACAGAAGTTCGATTTGTCGCTACTTGAATATTAATTATTTATTGTATTGAAAGGTTTCAGTCCAATCGCAGAAAAAATTACCGAGATTCTTCTAGTATAATAAAAATAAGGCTTGCTTCACCTCTACTCCAAAATGTAAATAAATCGAAGAAGCCGGATTTGAAGGTATACGGAGAACGTTCACAAAGAAACACCGGAGAATGATCAGTACTCAAAACACTGGCCGTTGTTTTGAGTATTATTGGAATGAAAATTAAAATATAGTGTGATCACCCAATTAAGCGAAGAGGGAGATGTTCCCCAACTCTGCTATTGCGAGTTATAATATCTGGTGGGATAATTCAGGACTCTATACGATGGTTGCAATATGAAAATCTACGTTCATGATGGTAACTCTGAGAAGAAACGGGCCAAATAATTTTGGCAAGAATAAAAAGGAACGAATTCGTGGAACAAAGACGAAAACATCAACCAAGCAATTCTGTAATGATGATATTTCCTAATATTTGAGCACCTGTGTCCTAATAGAAAACCTTTATGTTTTTCCATGCGCACGATGACTGCAATTTGAGAAATTTTCCTTGAAAATTCCTTGTTCTAAGAGAAAACACCTGCAGAAGGAAATCCTAGCGATAGTAGTGAATAACTGAGCCGTTATAAATATTCTTTTTCCCACACCCTATAACATAGAGACCACTGACATTATTAATAATAAGACCTACATTCTTCCGAATATCCTACGTGCATTTTGGTGTCATCAGAGGCGACGGAGATAACGAAAAAAAATCAGTTCAATCTCCTAGGTATGTGAAATAAAGGATTCCAACAAATTTTCCTATCTTAATATTTCCAAATATTTATTTAGATTAGTTCCATTAGGAAATCACAATATTTTTCAGTGTTTTATATATTCGGATCGAAAACCATTAACCTCTAAAGAAAGAAAGTGCCAAAACAGTCACTAGGATGACTGTAAAGAATAACAGGATCTTTCTTAGATGATAGGACCTCACACAATAATACCACTACTGTTGAAGAACCCAGTCTTCGCAATATCTTACGTGTATTCCGACAAATAAAACATCGCGACTGAATTGAAAAAAGGATTGAAAATAACAGTGTATTTTCGATACCCTATGAAATCAGACCGAAAAAGGAATTAATAAAGACTTTAGATTGGATCGGACTGAAGTTGACATTTTTGGATCTTTAAGTTCTTCTTCTAATCTTATCCAGAATTTCCATTCGCTTCATTTAAGTCAAAAATAAGTTCAATTAAAGTTTTTTAAATAATAATTTTCTGGATCCTCTGTTTGTGATTAAACTAAAATTTAATGAAAATTCATTATATCGATTATGAATAATTTTTTGAAGAAGACTGTGAACGAATCCTACAACTATCACTATCAGCGAAATCGACGAGTCTAAGAAAGTTGTAATATCGCCTATTAAATTAAATATTGTTAACAGGAAATCTCTATATACTCCATATAAAATTCTATCCCCTTAACTGGCACTGAAATTCTACAATTTAATGAAATTTTCCTAAAGGGCAGTCAAAAATCGTTACAACAACTCTTTGATCGTAAATGGATTTTGATTGGCTGAAAAGTTCTAGTTGTTAGAATAAAAAGAGTGAAACTTATGAGAATTAGAGCAGTAACAAATAGAGAGCGAAAAAAAACTACCCTCCCCGCAGCAAAAGGATTTTAAATGGCGCCTTCACGACCACGACCAATACACACAGGGTTGGTCAAGTGATGAACGGAACGAAACATATAAAATACAAGTTGCACCCTTAAAAGTTGTTTAGTTGGTTTATTCACGTGATACGGGCAACAACAAACCGCTGTGGAACTAAGTGACGAACAAAATATTAAACACAAAAACAACTAACGAAATATGCAACAACAACAAAAAAGAAGAAATTGAAAAAAAATTAAAAAAGTGAATTGCAAAAAAAGAGGATAATAAAAATGTCTTCGTGTTATAGCGGTTTTGAAGATCGTTCTTTCGATTTCGGTGATGAGGATGATAATTCCTCTTTCGATAGTGGTTATGAGAAAAGTTTTGAAACCGTTGAGTGTCATTTAAAACCGCGAAAATTGGTATTCGATAACTGTGTGGATTATTATCAAAATAGCGTTTTAAAAAATGAACCAAATACAAATTTACCTCCGTCGTATAATTCACTACCTTTGGATCACTCTTTAATACCGGGATTATTTGATACCAGCAGTAATCACAGCAGTCGCAGTGGACGTACTCTAGTCGAACATGTCATTAGTAAAGCTCCACCAGAAGATTTGGAATTTTCACCCAAATTGGGTGATAACACTTCGACGCCAAGTAAAAAATCTTCAGGTGAAAGCGGTGATGATCAGCCAACTGAACCGAGGCCAAAACGTAAATATGCCGTCGGTAAAAATCGTATGACACGTTCGCGTAGCCCCTCACAGGTGGTGCGTATTAAAAAGTTTCGCCGTTTAAAGGCCAACGATAGAGAACGTAATCGTATGCATACTTTAAATGATGCTTTGGAAAGATTACGTGTCACTTTACCCCAACTGCCGGAGGAAACGAAATTGACCAAAATCGAAATTTTACGTTTTGCCCACAATTACATTTTTGCCTTGGAACAGGTGTTGGAAAGTGGTGGCACTTTAAATTTGGATTTGGAGAAATTGCAAAATTTCACTCTGAGTGGAGAAAGAATAACTAAAGAGTTATTTGATGCCATATTCGTTAATCCCCAACCATATCATATGATGGGAGCAGTTGGAAGTTACATGGGTTTTGGTAGAGTTCCATATGCCACACATCTACCATACTCACATCCAGCAGGTTTAGCTGCTGGCAGTTCCTATCAAGGAAACTTTAATATGCAACCAAATCATATGCATAATAATATGCCTCCTAACAACTTGCATTCCGCCCCAAATTCCGCTTTTACACAACAAGATTTCCTAAGCAGTATGCAACATTATACCAACAATCATCATCCGGGCCACCAGCAGCAGCAACAACAGCCTGATCGAATGATGGATACAAATTTCTCTCAAGAGAAATATGATTTGTTTAAGGGTACATTTGAGGCAGCTGCTGATTTAAAATCTAAACCTCCCACAACTACAATTAATGCCAGCCACTCTGCAGTCTATGGACAAATTAATGCGGGCTATAATAATTCAACGGCAACGGCACATATCACAACGACTAACTCTCAATTACCGCTGGCAGCAACAGCTGTAACAACTTCAAATTCATCTCCAGCCGATTTACAATTTCATCATAACAGTAGTTTTTATACACAAACACCACCATGGAAAGATTTCAATGAACAGATGATTAATACGGGACCAACAAAAGGTTATGCTCAATATGGTGCGGTATAGCCGAAAGTTTTAAGGATTTTGATAGTTTTTCTTTGGGATTTCTGAAAATTTTATAAAGCTTTTGAAGAGTTATTTGATTAGAGATCAGAGATTGATCAATTTTTGTACTTCAGAATTTTTTAAGTAATTTGATAATTTAATGAAATTTAATGCGATTTTATCTCTCTACTTTGAGAATAAGAATGCTCTTTTGAAATGAAACTAAACGGGTTTTGAACTTTTAAGATTTTGCCTCTAACGATACAAATTCCTTGTGACTCTGAAATGGAAGCACTCTTAAATGTCTCTTTAAAACTTTTTCTCTGAGTTTTTTTCCGATGGACGAATTTTATTTTTTTCACAAATTGTCTTCTCAAATTTCAGATCCAACTATACTGTATGGCAAATAAACAAATGGACTGACATAGAATCAGCTTAAAAATAGTTTTGAACCGTTTAGTCTGATATCGTACTTCGATTTTACGGGAAATACGCTGGGTTTTTTTATAAAAATTTTTTATTGGGAAGAATAAATTTACTGATTCTGAATTTCCATATTCTGAGAATTGTACTTTTTGAATAACTAATTGGTACTTTTTTGACAATTTATATACCTTTAATATGACTCTAATAGTCTCGCAAATCAGCCCCATTGAAGTTCTAACCAACTTTTTAGGTTTACGTATTGGAGAGGGCAAAAATTAACTGATCGCGTTTTTGAAGCAAATAATAATGGTCTTCACTTCTAATAATAGTATCTTTAAACCGGTACTATTATTCGAAAAGACCCCATATTATCCCCGAATCGTGGCAAATTGCTTGGAAACCTGAAATTATAAATCGCTTTCTACATAAAATACACAGAATTAATTTTCGGTCCATTTATAAAAATCAGGTTCAAGTTTCTGAGTTACTTATATCTGAGAAAATTGGACCAGTTTTTTTAATAGGCTTTTTGTATAGTAAAAAGATTTTGCTGATAAAAAATTCCTTAGACGGATTTAATTAGCTACACAATATTATGGGGTTCAAGACGATTCCTTCATGATATTGTTTGGGGAATGATAAAAATGGGTTTATTCACTTCTTTAACGAATTGTGGTGGTGAAGGGTATACAAATTTACTTCCTTTCTCAATTTCTAAGCCATTTTTTTAAACTTAAAGATAATATTTTTTAACTTCAAATTGTAAGTTTTAAATCCCCGATTTTTTTAAATTATTTAAAAAAAATACTCTTCAAAAGCTTTATAAAATTCTATAGGGATTATAGTAATAAAAAAATCGGCGTGATATATTATAAGATAGTTAAGTCAATATTTTTATATATAGAACCAAAACATTTTTGAAACTAAACAATGGTATAATAAACGCAACTAAAGTTTGGTTAAACTTGGAACTTTCAAAGCTTGAAAATATGGAAACTAGATCGATTCCCCTGAAAGGTTGTCATACTGTTGTTTACTTTCAAAAAAACATTAAACAAAATATAAGATAAAAAAATTATAATAATTGTTTAAAAAACATAACGGTTTTTAACATTTAAATAATTAAAAAAACTGTTATAAAACTGAATTTCAAAAATTAAAAAAAATCTAAACAATTTTATTTAATTTTTAAAAAATAAAATTGTTTATATTTTTTTAATAAAAAAATAATTTTTTATCTTCAAAGGACTTCATAAATCTGCTGTTTCCTTATTTTAATTAAAAGTCCAAGAACTACAGATTTGTCAAAGTCCTTTATAGAAATTATATATCAAAAAGTCTCAAAATTCTCTTTTGTAAAAATTCTCAAATTTCAAAAAAAAATTTTACAAACGACCAATTTTGAATTCAACTAAAATCTACAAATAAATTTCAAAAGGTTGTTTTCATTAAAAATATGTAATTCAAGTACCTTAATTATTATTAAGCCTCCACAAATAAATAACTTGATATTTTTTATATATAAAAATTTCAAAATATATTTTTGTATCCAATTTTATTATAAAAACTGTAAAATAATTTTAAGTCATTTAAATTTAAGTTATTTTCTGCCGTCTTGTTACTCTAATTAGGTGAACTAAAACTAGTCATTTTAATTAAATTCTTCAAAGAATTTCGTGATTCAGGTCTAAAATTTTATAATATTATTAAGTTTATTTATTGTAAAAAAATAAATATATTGTAAAATGAATTATGTATTTTTTAATTATAAAATAAAGTTTAAATAAAAAAAAACGGAAATATCTAGAGTTTCACTTAAAATCGCAATAGTTTCAAGCAGACTTAACAGAATCTATTTCCTTTTTTAAGTGGAAATAATTCTATAACTTTGGAATAACTGAATATTTTTAATGAAATTTCAGACAAATATTCTGAAAAACACCTCAAGAATATTTGTCTGAAATTTCATTAAAAATATTCAGTAATTCACGGATGATCACCTCGGGTAAAAATTAAAAAAATCACTAAAATTTCCTTCATTTTTTGCTCTACAAAAAATACTATATTGAATGTGTAGAACATCTCTTATAATTTCAAAGATATTTGGGTCAAAGTAAAATTTGACTTATACTGATTTTTTAGTTTTCTGATCTTGGAAGGCTCAATTCAAGGTCCAAAAATCTTTTTACAAAAACTATATCTCAATGTGGAACCGATTTTATAATAAAATGTTTGTGATTTTTTTTCGCTTTGAGACCCACTAATTTCCTTTGGACTATAATTTGTTCATCATAATTCTAAAAGCACTCTTAACGTAAATATTTTTAATGCAAATTTAAAAGAGCTTTTTAATAAAAAAGTATGTTCGAAAAAAGTCAGAGCTGGCAGATTTTGGAGTTGATTTAGAGAGCGCCTTTGTGGTAAGAGACGTAGTCGATAACCACCAAAATAAACGACCTCGGGTAAGTTGATTTTTTTTTAAATTCATCAAAAAATCATTTATGAATCCCGACAAAGGAAAGTTTCTATATGTGGAGTGAGGTCGAAAAATGCTTAACACGCTTTAAAACTTTTAACCCAAAAACATTGTGAAACATGCAATTTATTATGTTTAATGTCTAACAAATCAATATATTGTTAATCTGAATGAAATGAATGACCAGAAAAAAGTGCGTATTAAAATTATTAAAACCAACTTGGTACTACAAATAGTTGGCCAAGCATTCAAAGGTCCGTGTCAAACACTTCCAATGTTATTAAAAAGTAATGATCCACATAATGTTGCTCAAAAAAGGGCTCACAAAACATGCGGTTGAAAAACAGCCATTTATAAGACTTCATAATGTGTCTACTTAATTTTGGACTCACTAAGCATCCTGTCACTATGGTAAACAAACCCTTTAAGTGATACAAAAACAATCGTGTGGTACTTGTATCAAGAGAGGCAAACTGCCCGGAGCAGAGGACTGTGAAATTTATTGGTCTTTTTTTAAAAGGGAATCGAAGAGCAAAAAAACTTGTTCAAAATTGTGGTAGATTTTAAACGGAGATGGACTACCTGTTCGAGCAAATTGACAGAAAGTACTACAAAAACGTTAATGGAATATTTTATACGTTAATGGCTAAATTGATTCAGTTTTTTATATGATGCAAGAATATATGTTTACTTTGTGGAGTCGTACAAGTTTCCTTTTGGATAACAAACTGAATACTTAAATACTTATGCTATTGGAGGCTCCACAATTTTGAGTCCGCCCCATTATGTTTATAAAATAAAATTTTAATATTTACCTTTATGTTCCTTTTCTTCATATTATTCCAATTTAAGTAGAAATATAATTATTACTTTCAACACACATTTTTTATAAAAAGGCCATATTTTTATACCCTACACCACCGAAGGGTTGGGGTATTATGCATTTGTGCTGATGTTTGTAACATGCTGAAAAAATGGTGTTACAACCACCTTTAAGTAAAACATTCGAGTAAGAATCACTTTCTGAGTCGATTTAACGGTTTCCGTCCATCTATCTGTCTGTCCGGCTGGCTTTCCATGAAAACGTTATGAACAGACTACAGATTGCGATTTTTAATACATATCGCGATGAAATTTGGTGAATGTTATTATTATGGCCTAAGGATGAAGCGTATTGAAATTAGCCATGTTTAGTGCAATATTTCAGGTACCGCCCATATCAATTTTCTTCCCGGAATGGGGTTTTAGGGTCATAAATGCATAAATAAAAGGTAATTTAAAAAAATTTGGCACAAATACGTCTTATAATATTCTAAATCGATGTGCCAAAGGATCGGTCCATTATTTCTTATAGGTCCCATACAAACCCTCTTTCAAATTTCACTTTTAAGAGCAAAAATCTCACATTAACGTTGGTATTGTAATAATAATCGGTCAAATTAAGATAAATATTAACAGAAATTGATGTGTAAAATTATACGAGGGTCGTTTTATAATTTCTTGTAGCCCCCATATAACCACCCCAGAAAAATACATTTTGAAATGCATCAAATTAACATAAATCTTAGTGTCACAATAATGTACTGCACACTTGAGAATAAATCCGAAAATCAAATTATACGAGGGTTGTACTTTAATTTTTGTAACCACCATTTTTAACCGACGATGTGGTGTAGGGTATTAGATAGTGGGGATGGACTATACATTCTTACTTGCCTAATATATATTTTTATTTCCGTCATTTTCATTTCCTTTTAAAAGAGGACAATTATTTACATCTTTTTTTATTTTCTTAAACACACAATTTCCATAATACTTTCCATTTTCCCAACTTCTTCTTTTACCACTTAAATAAATTGCACTACCGAACACGATCCCTAAACAAACCGACAATCGACCGAATCAACAACAGAGTTCTCTGCCAACAAACAGTTTTTTCACTCTTCGTTTTCACTTCAAATAAAAATAATTTGTTAAGGTTTTTTTTTAATTTTATAAAATAAACATTAAACTTTTAAAATTTATTAAACTTTTAATAATTCAAACATTTTAAGTAAAAGATTTTAATCGTTTTCTATAAATTTTCACGAGCACTAAAGATTTGCGTCTTGAATTTTTAAACGAATTTTAAAACTAAAAGGAAATCGAAAAGAACTTTACAAAGTTCTTTAAGAAAGCGCGCCAAAATCTAATAAAGAGCTTTTAAGTTGAAATAACAAATTGAATTGTTGTTGTTTTTTAGTAACTAAATTAAAAGCTTTTTATTGAAAAAACAGCTTTATTTGCCGGCGGAAAAGAAGGTAAAAAGGAAATTATTAAGAAAAAGTGATGACAACTTAAAAAAAAATAAAAAAAATAAAGTGAAGTATTTTTTATTTTGGAATTTTGTTGTTTACTATATGTGTTTGAAGTAAATACATTATCGACCCTCGTACAAATATATTTTTAATTTGTGCTTAAGAATGCAGTTAATTATGGTACAAATATATAAGAAGTGTTTGTGCGTTTTAAAACGAGCTTGAGGTAATTATGGAACGACCCTCGTAAACTTAAATTGGCCAAAAGGCCTTCAAAGTAATATATTTAAGGGAGTCGTATGGGACCTATGAGAAATAATAGACCACCGAACCTCATATTATTTGGCACATCAATATAGAAAATTATAATACTTATTTTTTCCTAATTTCGTTGAAATCGCTTTAAAGTCTGGAATTTTATGACCTTAAACACCATTCCGGGAAGGAACATTTGTATGGGGTTAAGTGAAAAAATGAAATATCTCCAACAATTTCAATAGGCATTTCCTTGGACCAAAATAACGGCATACGCCAGAAAGTGATTCTGAGTCGATCGGTGTCCTTAAAAGTGGTGGAAGTAATATTTTTTTCTTTGCTTTACAAACTTACGCACAAACGCATTATATCTATTGTGGTGTAGAGTATTAAAAATGTTAATGATTTATTAATTTTTTTAAGCGTCAAAATACATTCACATTTTGAATACACTTTAACAGGATCTACAATATTCTCAGAAGACCACAGAATTGCAAATTAATAACTTGTGATCGGTGCATAGGATTTATAATTTAATTTCATATTATCAGAGCAATGAAGCTTTAAGGTTATTATGTTTCGTACGTACACATTCGCACCTACACTCACAAACCTATACAACCTACTGAACCGATTTTGATAATTGATAGTTTTACGAAAGTTTTTGCTTGAACTTAGAGGTTGCCTAAGATATCGGTCCATTTTTTTAATATACTGAACCGATTTTGCTGGTTTTAAATAGGAAACTTTTAAAAATTTTGTCTAAGAATTTGCTATATTCTTCGACAAAATTTCATTGAGCTCTGTCAATTATTGTGGATGTGACAAGCGGAGAGACAGACGACATAGTAAATCGACTCAGATTTTGATTTAATGCAAGAATATATTATTTATGGGGTCAGAGATAATTTCTTCTTGGCGTTACATATGAAATGACAAAGTTCATATACCTTCTTTACCATTTGTAGTGGTGGAAGGTATTAAAACGTTGTTTTATTAACCGATAAATTATAGTGAACAAACTATTCATATATCAGAGACGATCGTGGTAGAAATATATAATGAAATTATATAACTTATTATTGCTCAGTTGAGCAGATTGAATTTCAACAAATAAGGAGTGAAATTGAACAATTCTTAACATACACTCTTGTTAGTAAAAACAGAACCACTAAACTTACGGTTTTAATTTTTTATTTGAGTGAAATTATTGTGACAGTATTTATATATTTACTTTTAGTGCTTTTTGTCACTTTATTCCAAAATCTTTTACACTTTTTGACATCTTTTTCGTTATCTTAAATTCTCTTTAAATAAGATCCCAATGGCCTTAGCTCTGGACAGTTTTGGGATTTTTTTTTTTTTGGATATGAATATCACATTATTGTTTTTGTTTTTCTCAAGAGATTTTCTATCATAGTGACATATTATTTGCCAAACCAAGAACTTTTTTAGAGATTTTGATAGCTTTCGGGTCTTAAACTTTTCTTCAATATTGCCAAAAATCTGCCAGAATAAACGTTTCATCTTCCATTATGCAGCAGGAATATTTTCTCGTCATTCATTTAAATCAGGTTAATAAAAATGTTTAATGGTTTAAAGTTTCAATAAAAAACGTATGTTAAGAATTTTTCGATCTCACTCTTTATATAACAACTGATTCTCATTATAAATTGAATAAGTTTCCATACAAATAATTAATTATCTTAACAAATATTATAAACCTTTTAAAACCGCTTTATTCTAATTTAAATTAATACGATTAGCAACACTGTTTTTAATGGGTTCTTTGAACTCTCCTCTTTATTTTTAGTTTCTTATTAAATTTAGTGCAGTAAACGTGTGAGTTCATGTATTTGAATTTTAATAATAATTTTAATGTGTTTAAAAGTGTTAATTAATTATAATTTTTATATAAAAATAAAGTTTAAATTGTGTTTAATCAGTGATTAAAAAAATATTTTAAAAAAGCGTGAAATTTAAGTCGAAAATTTAGTGTAAAGAAAAAGTTTTATTAGAAAAATTCTATTCATGACGTCACAGTGTCGCTGTTTTTTACGCGTTCGTGTTGTTTGTTTTTTGCCGGTTTTTTAGGAAAATATAAGTGTGCGTGTGTGTGTGTAATAAATTTGCAAAATGCAACAAAGAAGAAAGTGCAAGTGTTTTTTTAATAAGAGAAATAAAAAGAGATTGAGGTTTTTCTCTTTCGCAAAGAAATATATATTTAAGAGATTTTAAAAAGGCGGTTAAGAGATCGGAGGTAAGAATTCATGTTTTGTTTATTTAAAGTGTTTTTATTTATTATTTTTATTTATTATATAATTTATTATTTTAAATTGTGTTTTAATTTCGAAATAAAAATAAATAAATTGAAGTCAAATTGAATTTCAAAAACAATTAAGAAGCTTTAGTCGGTCAAGCCCGACTATTTAATGCCCAACACCACATTGTTGGTTATAAGTGGTAGCTACCAAGAATTAATAAACCACCCTCGTATAAAGATATTTTATTTTTAATTTATGCTTAAGAGTGCTTACTTACCATGTGAGATAAACGCATTGTTTTATGGAAGCTAGAAGAAATTATAGATCAACCCTCGTAAAATTTCCCAAATCGATTTTTACTTATATTTGTCTTGATTTGACCAATTCGTTTTACAATACCAACGTAAGTGTGAAATTAAAGCTCTTCAAGGAGATATTTTGAAGAGGGGTTATATGGGACCTATGAGAAATAATGAACTAATCCTCGTATAATTGGGCACATCGTTTATGAATACCATAAAATTAATTTATGTCAAGTTTAATTAAAATAACTTTATATTCAGGGCTTTTGTGATCTTAAATCCCTATTTCGGGAGTAACATTTGTATGGGGGCTGCGTGGTCTGATCTTCAGCAATTTTTGTAGGCATCGAATGTGGATCAAAATAATCCCAAGTGCTAAATTGTATCAAGGTATCTCTTAAATTGTAACCTATATTTTGTTTTCAAGGTTTACCTGGACAGCCAGCCAGTCGGCCGACTAGACGGACATCGTTAAATAGGCTTAGGAAGTGATTCTGAAATCGAACTTAAAAGTAGTGGTAGTAATATTCTCATTATACCCCAACCACCCATGCAGTGTAGGTGTTGTGGATAAATATTAAAATGGAGACGAATTTGTTAAAACATTTGAAAACTGATTCGATTTATCTATGAACATCTGCTTGAAAAATTCTTACGTCCACAATAAGGAAGAAATTGTAACGAAATCGTCCTTAAATATTTAATATAAGGAGTTAGATCGAAAAATACTTAACATACGTTTTTTGTTACAACTTTTAACTCAAGTAATATTTAATTTTTTTCTGATCGAGTCAAACAAATGAATTGTTAATCTAATTAAAACGAGTGTCCAAAAATTAATTAATTAATTAAATATTTTCAACAAAACTTAATTTTGTTCTACAAAAAGTTGAGCAAGCTTTCAAAGGTCTGTCATTTATGTTATTAAACAGTATCGGAGGAACTTGTCCGTTGTTAGAAAACTTGGTTCAGGTAGGAGGAATGGTCCACATAATGTTTCTAAAGCCAAAAAAATCAAAATCATTTTCAAATGAGCTCCCAGCACATTTGCAGCACGGTTAGATGGGCTCATGGAATATTTGGTACAAAAAGGCTCAAGAAGTTCTTGACAGGAACGCATAATGGAAGACTAAACGTATATTCTGGTAGATTTTTCGTAGCTTCTTCATTAAAAATTGTATGTTGCTGATGGCCCGCTACTGTTTAATAACATTGAAAACAATTTGACGGCAGAGATTTAAATGCGTGGCCAACATTATGTAGGACTAAGTTGGATTTTTTGTTGAAAATATTTAATAAGTTCAGTACGTACTTTTCCACACATTTTAATTAGATTAATCGGGTATTAATTTGTTTGGAACTAAACATAATAATAACCGAGTTCATAAAAATATCAAATAAAACTTGAATTAAAAATTTTATTGAAATAATGTCATAATGTTTATGGATTAAATCGAATATAAGAGTATATTTGCATCCATTTGGTGGTACTTTTGTAGATGTAATTGCTGGTACTATTTTGAATGAACTTCGGTAATTAATCGTACTAAAATGTACTATAAAACGTAATATTATACCCTCAACTACCACAAGTCTTTATCACTTGTATATTAACTTTGTCATTTCGTGTGTGACGCTAAGAAAGAATCATTTCAGATTCCCAATGTGTATATATATACACATTTGGAATATATATACACATTGGAAATCTGAGACATACCGATTTTAATAATTTTTGGAATGAAAAAATTTCATTTCAATTAACGACTTACAATAGACAATTTTACGAAGTTCATCGCTCGAACTTAGAGGTTTCATCAGATATCGGTCTATATCTTTCACAATACTTCATCAATTTTGCTAGTTTTGAATAGGAAACTTCTCAGGACTATAGTGAATAGTTAGGTCATTTTTATTGAGATCTGTCAATTTTTGTGGATATAAGGGTGCCAATAACAGACAGACGGACAAAAGGACATAGCTATGTCCAAAAAAATTCCAAAAAATTATCAAAATCGGTTCAATCTAAAAAAAGTTATAACCAAAAATATAACTTATTTTATGACACATTAAGTGTTTCTGCGTTATATTAAAATAGCGTTATATATCGTATGCGTTTGTGTTTGAGTGTATGTTTGGGTATATGTATATTTACGAAACCATTATATATTAACTTCACACGAATTTTTAGTGGTGGAGGGTATTGAAGAATCGGCATAGCCTTCTCTTTTTTAACGTTTAATGTTATTTTTTATGATCCAAAATGATCATGTGTTTGATTATATAAAAATAAAGATACAGAACACTTGTATTTCATATAAGAATTTAAATATTATTTTAATACTTCTGATTGCTAAAATTATTTATTATTCCCTTTTAATATCCCTTTAATTCAATAACCTCTAAATAAAGTACCATTTGAAATCAATTTACTTTTCCCATATTCTCCATAATAACATCTCATATATCCGATAGATACAAATTCAAAACAATTTCTTATTCATAATCTGTAAACAATAACAAAACTACAAGAAAAGTACCCCGATTAATGCAAAAAATAATAATAAAAAAAATCCGTTAAGTATTAAAAACATCAAAGGAAAGATAAGAAGAGAAAAGCAAAAACAAAAAAAAATTGAAATCTAGTTAATTCCCAAATGATGTATAAAATGATGTGATGTATTGTGTTCGGTGATGTACATTTTGTAAATGTATTTAAGTGGAGGGATAACAATTTGTTGTAACATTATTTTATTATTATTTGTTGTTGTTGTTGTTATTTTATTTTGTTTCTGGTTTCTTATCAAAATCTACAAATCGGAAAATTGTTTATGTTTTATTTTTTATTTTTGTTTTTGCATAACATTCATATCATTCATATATTTATGTATCTGAGTATCTAAGTATCTGTATGTTTTTTGGAGATTAACAGTTTCGAATTCAATACGAAAGTATTTTTAGGATTTTTTTTGTTCTGATGAAAACGATAAAATTGTTGTTTAGTAGCGGTATTTTGGAAATAAAACAAAAAAGTTGTATTTAATTCGCATTAGAAAAGCTAACAAAGGTACCGTTATAGTTATTTAGATACCCTATTTATTAGATATCATGTATCTACACTATTTGGTAACTAAACACGGCTGATTTGTAAATTTTTGTATTACAATAATTGTGTCATTGTTTTTCTGGAAAACTCGGAAATATTTTCTTTTGGCTTTTCAAAAAAATCTTCTATAGAACGATCTTCCAAAGAAAATAGAGAGATTTTGCAACAAAAATCTTCTATAGAAATAATTTCTTAAGAAAATTTTCGTTATTTTTTCTATATAAAGATTTTTTAAAGAAAATTTTCTATATCTTCTATAGAGGGAATTTATAAAATTATAAATATTGAATATTATTTTCTATTTCTTTATAGAAAGATTTTCTAATGAAAATTTTTCGATAGAAAGATTTTCTAACGAAAATCTTCGGTAAAAAGATTTTCTACCGAAAATCTTCGGTAAAAAGATTTTCTCTTTCTATAGAAAATCTTCGGTGAAAAGATTTTCTTTTTCTATAGAAAATCTTCGGTCAAAAGATTTTCTTTTTCTATAGAAAATCTTCGGTGAAAAGATTTTCTTTTTCTATTGAAAATCTTCGGTGAAAAGATTTTCTTTTTCTATAGAAAAAACATTTTCTATATAGAAAACCTTCGGAAAAAAGATTTTCTATATAGAAAACCTTTGCAAAAAGACTTTCTATATAGAAAACCTTCGGAAAAAAGATTTTCTATATAGAAAATCTTTGGTAAAAATATTTTCTTTTCATATAGAAATTCTTCGGTAAAAAGATTTTCTTTTTCTATAGAAAACCTTCGGTAAAAAGATTTTCTATATAGAAAACTTTTGGTAGAAAGATTTTCTATATAGAAAACTTTTGGTAGAAAGATTTTCTATATAGAAAACCTTCGGTAAAAAGATTTTCTTTATAGAAAACCTTCGGTAAAAAGATGTTCTATATAGAAAACCTTCGGTAAAAAGATGTTCTATATAGAAAACCTTCGGTAAAAGGATTTTCTATATAGAAAACCTTCGGTAAAAAGAAAATCTTTTTTCTATATAGAAAACCTTCGGTAAAAAGATTTTCTATATAGAAAACCTTCGGTAAAAAGATTTTCTATATAGAAAACCTTCTGTAAAAAGTTTTTCTATATAGAAAACCTTCGGTAAAAAGTTTTTCTATATAGAAAACCTTCGGTAAAAAGATTTTCTATATAGAAAACCTTCGGTAAAAAGTTTTTCTATATAGAAAACTTTCGGTAAAAAGATTTTTTATATAGAAAACCTTCGGTAAAAAGATTTTATATATAGAAAACCGTCATATAAGATACTTTTCGTAAAATCCCTTTAAATTGCATGGAAGTCAAGTAATTTGAAATATTTTGCAAGTTGAAATCATAAAAGTAAATTCTACGAGGGCAGGATCATACTATTTCTAGTCTATATATATTGTGTAGCGCAGTATGTGTCGCTCTCGATCGACTTTATTCTTGTTTACTTTTTTACAGATGAAGAGGTTATTGTTTCCCCTGTATTGATCGTAATTAAATGCTTTATGTAAATCGATTCAGTTAAGCACTATATTTCTTATATATTCTTTAGTTTTCTTTAATTCTTACCGAAGGTAGCGCTCTTAGATTGATACCTAAAAGGAATTACTGCAAAGTATCCAAAATTATTGTTATTGTCATTATCATCATCATCAGTTGTAAGTGAAATTGATAAAAATCTACCCCTCGAAATGTTCATAACTTAACAGGAATTAGTTGCAAGTCTGGGCAAATACAAACCCACGAAAAGAATTGTAACCAAAATATACAATTTTGATCTAAATCAAATACTTTTTTTCCAACAACCCTAAATCAGCCAATAAAAGAGGAAGAGAGCAAAACATATTTGGAATCCGTTTTCAAACTCAAATGTACAGGTTTTTTTTCATTATTTCTAAGTGTATTAGTTTGATAGTTTAGTATTTGTGTATGTTAGTGTGTGTATTTTATATCCTGCTGGGTATTTACTGCTTTAGTCTTTTGTTCTCTTCTTATTTTTTTTTTTTGTTTTTTTGCTTTTCTCTGCTCTTTAGTCCTTTCAAATGACAAATAAATGATTACAAAGATAAATCTTAACACCTTCCACAATACATCGCAACACGATTTCACATTTTGCATTTTGACATTTCTTTGGACTTAAATCAATGGGTGTCTCTGGTATTAAATTTTTCTCTCCTTTTATTCTACTGCTGTTTTCTATCACTCTGAAAATATAAAGAAGGGTCACTCTTTTTGGAAAAATAACTTCAAATAATATGGATTAAATTATTCCAGTGGAATAATTACTAACAATAATTTTTAGGTCTTCGATGGTGGTTATTTCCTACCAGAAACATTAGATAAATCTTAAATTGAATTTTTGTTAATAATTGAGAATGAATAGGAAAACTATAGAAAGAGAATCCATTAGGGAAAAGAAGAAAATAGGTTTTGGAGGAAAATTGTGTTAATGGGATGTTTTTCTAGTAAAGTGGCAAATATATTTTTGAGCAGTCGAAATTGTTCATGAAAATATGTTTCATTATTTCCATCTTTTAGTTTATGGTCCAACGAACTGGATGCTACCAATATTGAATTATTTAAAAAAGTATCAGCAGCATTTTCACTACATTCTAGGTCTTCACTTCACTTGTTTATGGTCCAACGAACTGGATTCTACAAAACATTGAATTATATAAATAAGGATCCGCTGAATTTTCACTACAATCTAGGTCTCAACACTATTTTCTAAATTTTTTGTAACCCATTTTGTTTATGGTCCTACGAACTGAATGCTGCTGTGATTTTTTCATATAAAAAGTATTTCTCTCTATTTGCTATTTGATGGCATAAGTGAAATTCAAATCTATTGGACCATATGTCAAACCCTAGATAATTGAATAAGTGACATACAAAAAAGTATTCATATATGCAAGTTTATGGTCCATCAAACTAGATGTTATTAACATTGGATCGTAGAAATGATTTTGCGGTATTTTTCCTACATTTTAGGTTTTTATATTCCATAACACTGTCATCCAAAATGTCTTAAATTAATCGCTTCCTTTTGTTTATGGTCCTTCGAACTGGGTACTACAATTAATTCTTCGTATGAAAACCATCAGTCTATATTTTTAATATTAATGATGCCTCTTCGTAAAGCGATTGTTTTAAATAAGCAACTGAACAGGACTTTGACAAACATCCAGAACTAATTTTGTAATAATCGGATGATTGTTGTATACGTTTGTTTCCAATAGACGAAATTAAAGGTATATCACCAATTACGTTATGTGAAAATATCTGATTCTTTAGAATTTGTGTGAAAAAAATATGCTGCGTTTAAAACGTAATAGCTTACGTTAAATAATTAAATGACGTATAATAAAATTTGACTTCCTTAATTTCCTTTGTGAAAATTCTCTTATAAGATATATATGAAGGATATATATGAGGGATTTGGGTTACTCTAACCAATCCCACGTATTCTCACAATATAGAGAACGTAGCTAATTATGCTATTATAGCACTTATTTTTGCTATTCCGAAATTGTTTAAATGTATTGAGAAAAATATCCCGCCTTTAATATGTTTATAACGTAATAGCTTACGTTGTAGTGTTTAGTTATGTAAAATAAACATTTTAAAACTTTAAAAAATTTTAAAATTCCATTATATGAAGAAAATGTATGAGGTTTGTGGGCCTCTGTTACCAAACGACAAATTGGCTCAAGTCCATATGGTAGTTTTTCCACTGCGTTGAAATGTAGAGTTGGTACGCATTCTCATTATATGGAGAAAGGAGTATTGCGCTAAGATTATTTGCTATCAATGGTAATTCGGATTTTTTTTTTTTAAACACAAACTTTAATATATTTTTTCATCGTTGCTCTTTGTAAGCCATTACGTCATTAATACATTTAAGACGGTAAATTGATAATTTCTTCTATATAACTGTAAAGTGTAAATTTATTCATTCAATAGAAAAAACAAGATGGCTGAGACCTTCTTAAGGTCTGCGAAGTTGTCGTTACGTCGTTAAGTTACGTTATATGTATAATAAATCCGTTCAATTTATTCTCGCTTACATATAATGTTTTTCATGGTTTTTAAGTCCATTACAACTAAGATATTTCAATTTAAACCTTTTAAGAAGATGAAATTTAAGTTACGAAATACCATGGGATTTTATATCAAATATTGTAGGTTGCGAAAAATCATGATTACATTTACAATTTAACAAATCTTGCAGAAATTTCTATATTAATTTCAGTAGAACCTGGTTTCAAAGTTAACAATTTTAATTGTTTGGTTAGAGAGTTTCTTAAACTTTCGTAGGCGAAAAGTTCACAAAGTATTACTCGAAAAAGATCCATAAAAATCATTATTCCAACTCATGATATTCATATTCCTCACGATTTCGCATCGTAAATCTTTAGAATTAATTTTTCACAAATTAGCAACCCCTCGAGGGGAAAAATAGAAAGATATTCTTCTCAAATAAGTAACGGATTGATTACAGCTAATCTCAGAAAACTACGGTAATTGATCAATATTCGAATAATAAATTATGTTACGAAGATTCTGATACGATATTTCATATCACAATTTGTATTGTAAACAAATCGATATTTAAAGAGTTGCTTCGAAATTATTTGATATCATTACTCCTAAAACTGTCTACAAAACGACCACCATTTAATTATACACAGGTGCTGCCGAATATGTTTAATCGTACTTGAGGTCTTACAAGTATTCAACATTATCTAGACAAAGTCACATACGTTTATTACTTAAATATTCCACTGACACTTGGTGTAACTGATCAAGAGTTTCTCTCATATGAAGCTTTGATCGTCGTATGTACTCAGCAGCTGTTTACTTTTACTGTAATGGTTTTTGATTGCCTCTTTAATGGAATAATTTTTATGTAACAGATTTTTTTTGCTGCCAACTTAAATATTATTACAGAAATTATAATATGATTACGTAACAATGTTTTAACAACCATAATATAGTTAGGACA
This sequence comes from Cochliomyia hominivorax, assembly GCA_004302925.2. Taxonomy (NCBI): domain Eukaryota; kingdom Metazoa; phylum Arthropoda; class Insecta; order Diptera; family Calliphoridae; genus Cochliomyia; species Cochliomyia hominivorax. The sequence continues at coordinate 33,663,679 of PYHX02000413.1, forward strand.
ATCTCATTGATGATTTTCAACCATTATATTGTCATACTATAAATTATTATCCGAAATTTAAAATTCCCATAACAATTATTTCCAAATATTTTTATAAAAAAAATTATTTATTTATTTAATTTATCTTCTTGTTATAACTAAAATAAAATTGACAAAATTAACAATTGTTTTGTAAGTCATTTGATAGAAAACATTTGCAAATCTTTTCTGAAACAAGAACAAAAAAAATCACTTCGAAAACAAATCACCATCACCAACCACCCTGAAAAGTTTAACATTAATGTCGCTTGCATATTGTTTTGCAAGCGACATTAAAAATACGATAAACGCAAAAATAATGGGGTGAAATATTTAATGTGCCCTTAAAGGCAACATAAATAATGCGAGTATGTAATGAATGCAAACAATAGATGACGATTTCGCGTCACCTGCCAAAAACAATGTGTTTAGTGAAAACAATGGCACAAACAGAGAATTAGTGAACAAAAATAAATTTGATCATTGAAATTATTTGTTGTGCTGTAATTTTGAGGAAAGAATTTTTTTCAAAATCGGTAGTGGAATTAAAGATCGATTATAATTTAAATTTTTTATAAGGAGGTTCTAAAATTTAAAAAAAGTACCTTCGATTTCTTGGCAAAAAAATTGGTTCGAATTAAGAAGTTTAAATGGAAAAATTGACTGTAATGCGCAAGGGAGTAGAAGTTGGGATTTCTTAGTTCTTTAGAGGAGAATACAGATGGATCCTTTTAGAATTTTTAAGCAATTGATTATGATAAATACATAATTTTTTTTATATTTATATTGACCTAGAAAAATGCTACTGATTCAAAAAGAGATTATTCCAAACCTCGAACGTTACCCTGTTTCAAAAGCTCATTTAGCGGCTTAGTTTGTAGAGTTAGTTAAATGCTTTAATTAAGCGTATTCTTGCTTTAAATTATTTGATGGAACAGATCCAATCAAACTAAAGTATAGATCCAAATCTTACCTTCAATTTGTGGCATGGTCCATTCCTCTTCCAAATTTATTAACTCAACCAAATTTCTTAGCTATGAAAAGCAAAGCAGTTTTTCACTTGAACCCCAAAAACCTTTTAAAATTGAAAAAAACAGTTAATTTCAGCTACTAAGCTTTAATTAAATAAGTAAATGCAACTAAATATTATTATTCCAAAATCCTTAAATCTCGCTGTTTCAAAAACTCATTTGATTGTGCAACTCCGTTTTGCGTATAACTGCTTAAGGCAGTTACCAAGTCTCAGTTTCACTTTTGAAATTAAACTTAAATTGACCAGTTGCAAAAGTGCATTTGAAAGGATTAACTGTTGCTCTTAATAGTTTCATGGAGTGGATCTCTACTGTACAGCTGTTCTAGAAAAGTTTTTTTCTAATTTTTATATGAAAAGCTACCTGACATGACCTATCTAATGATTTGATTTTAAGTTACTTCTCAAATGTCATTACATCGTAGCTCAGGAAGCAAGACTTCCTTGTATTCGACTCCTTTATAATATTTTTAAGTCTGCATAGTAATTAACCATGTAGTTAAATATATCCCGATCTTCTGTCCTAATGACATTACGTCAAACAAGGTAAAGCGAAGGCAACGTTTAACTCGGTATAGTTGCGAAGTCGAAATGAGAAATGAAATATTTAAGATTTTACAAAGCTCTTTGGATCCGAGGTGATTGTGATAAAGAAAGTGGATGTGAATGTGATGTTAATAGATCGCTACTTAACATAACCTACATACAAAAATATTCTTAATACCATAGTTGTCATATCTGTACCATTATTGACAACTGTACAGGTTTAAATTATCGGTTGTTCTTTGAAAAAAAATCGATTAGTGTTCTTCCAAACGAACTGGCGGATCATTGCGATATTGTATGTACAGTCATATACTGACTGTTATAGGAGCAATTTAAGAATTCGAAAAAATACTACGAAGTACTTTTTATGGTGAGTTTCTAACAAACCTCGTAAAGTTTGTTAGCAGTTCATAACCTAAAAACGTGTTAGTAATCTAAAAATTTTAAATTCTTAAAATCTCTGCGAAAATCATATATTGACAATTTGATTTAATAACGGGACAACTGCCTTTGTGTTCACTCGATAAAAGCAGATCACCCTAATTTGGATAATACATGTACAAATGTATTACTAGAAGATATTTCCTATGGATCCGATTCGAAGGACCATACAATTTAGATTCTTCAGGGCCAAATGTTACACTATGCCTATTTCAGTCATCCCGTTTGAAGGACCACAAACAATTTATCATTACTAATTATCCGTATTAATTATGTTCAGTGGAATTAAAGCGAAACAATTCTCTAATAAAAAAGATAAAATGCAAAAGTTCATCTAGAAAATGTATTGGTTCTATAGAGGCCAAATGTTACCTTATATTTCTAATAAAATATTTCACAAATTAACCTTGAAATCTGTTAGATCAATAGAGTCAGACAAAAACAAATAAAAAGGTTTAAACAAAAAACATTTCATGCTTTAACACGATAACTCTACATTTAGCACATGACATCGATAACGAACTCATAAAATGCCTGATTTAATAAATTTAAGCGAAAAACAAAAAAAAAAAACATTATTGAATTTGGAGAAAATTTTAACCCTTTTAGTGGGTCATAAAAAAATTACACAAAAAATTTAACACACTTTGCGCAAAAAAAGAAAAAAATCAAAATCGCAATCGCAATTTATTGTAACTTGTAACATATGAACAGATAAATTGATAAATCGTTAAAATAACCGAAAAACAAATATCGTTTATTTCTTCTTCGGCTTAAAATAAATGAAAAACCTTTTAGTGCAAAAATTCGTTTTGGTTGTGCAGTTACACGTTCCATTAAAAAGGATGTTTGATTTGTTTCCCATTTTTTTTGTTCATTTTTTATTATTCTGATGATTTTTCTCCTTTTTAGTAAAAAAGAAAACGAAAATAGAATAAACATTGTTTGGTCGTTTATTACCCATTTCGAATTGATTTATGTGTAAAACTACGTAAAAGGCGACCTTTGCGTAATAAATGCGTTGTCGTGTTGCATTCTGAATCCATATGAGTGAGTGAGTGAGTGAGTGAGTGAGTGAGTGAGTGAATGAATGAATCTCAGATGATTTTTGAATAAAATATTGTTTTATTTGTTGTCATATGATGTGATGTGCTTAGAATGTAGGTTAAAGGATTTTCATTTATTATTTCATCATAAATTTTCACCCGTTTCATTATTATTCTTTATTAATGGATTATAATGTATGGGCAAAAAAAAAAAAAAAAAAAAAGACGTGTAAATCTGAGAAATCAAAAAAAAAAAAAAGGAATTAATTCGAAATTTGTTTAGTTTGTGTTTGAGCCTAAAATCAGTTTAATTTTTAGTTCAGCTTTTAATTCAGTTCTTAATTTATGTTTCAGTTCAGATTTAAGTTCAGTTTTTACTTTATTTCAATTTTAATTTTGTTCTTTTTTAGTTCTGATTAACTTCAAGTTCAGTTCTAATTTTATTCTAATTCAATTCTAATTTAGTTCTACTTCTATTTCAGTTCAAATTCAGTTCAAATTCAGTTCTAATGCAGTTTAAGTTCAGTTCTAATTCAGTTCTAGTTCAATTTTATTTCAGTTCAAATTCAGTTTTAGTACAGTTCTAGTTCAGTTCTAGTTGAGTTCTAGTTCAGTTATGGTTCAGTTCTGGTTCAGTTCTAGTTCAGTTCTAGTTCAATTCTATTTCAGTTCAAATTCAGTTTTAGTGCAGTTCTAGTTCAGTTCTGGTTCAATTCTAGTTCAATTCTATTTCAGTTCAAATTCAGTTCAAATTCAGTTCAAATTCAGTTTTAGTGCAGTTCTACTTCAATTCTATTTCAGTTCAAATTCAGTTTAAGTTCAGTTCTAGTTCAGTTCTGGTTCAGTTCTAGTTCAGTTCAAGTTCAGTTCTAGTTCAATTCTACATCAGTTCAAATTCAGTTTTAGTGCAGTTCTAGTTCAGTTCTAGTTCAGTTCTGGTTCAGTTCTAGTACAGTTCTAGTTCAATTCTACATCAGTTCAAATTCAGTTTTAGTGCAGTTCTAGTTCAGTTCTAGTTCAGTTCTAGTTCAGTTCAAGTTCAGTTCTAGTTCAATTCTACATCAGTTCAAATTCAGTTTTAGTGCAGTTCTAGTTCAGTTCTAGTTCCGTTCTGGTTCAGTTCTAGTTCAGTTCTAGTTCAATTCTACATCAGTTCAAATTCAGTTTTAGTGCAGTTCTAGTTCAGTTCTGGTTCAGTTCTAGTTCAGTTCATGTTCAGTTCTAGTTCAATTCTACATCAGTTCAAATTCAGTTTTAGTGCAGTTCTAGTTCAGTTCTAGTTCAGTTCTGGTTCAGTTCTGGTTCAGTTCTAGTACAGTTCTAGTTCAATTCTATTTCAGTTCAAATTCAGTTTAAGTTCAGTTCTAGTTCAGTTCTAGTACAGTTGTAGTTCAATTCTATTTCAGTTCAAATTCAGTTTAAGTTCAGTTCTAGTTCAGTTCTAGTTCAATTCTATTTCAGTTCTAGTTCAGTTCTAGTTCAATTCTATTTCAGTTCAAATTCAGTTCTAGATCAGTTCTAGTTCAGTTCTAGTTAAGTTCTATTTCAATTCTATTCAGTTCAAATTCAGTTCTCGTTCAGCTCAAGTTCAGTTCCAGGTCATTTCTAATTTGATTCTATTTAACTTTTGCTTTAAATTTGGTAAATATCTATATTTTTTTTTGCCCATACATTCATTACTGCAATCACTGTAACTCTTTACCTTTTACTTTTCACAATTTCTTCAATCCTTATTTTCCTCAAGCCGGATGTTTTATGTGTATGAAGTAGTTTTGTAATCAAACACTAGAACGATGCAAACATTTGTAACCTTTTTTTATTATTCATGACTTATTCTTTCTTTCGTTCTCTTTCACTACCACCTTTTTTCATTTTCATTCACTCAACTGGATTCATTGAAGCGTATAAACATCGGCTAAACAAACATCCTTTCGATACATTTTTTTTATAATTTTGAAATTTATTCTTACGTGTGTTATTTTAAAACTTGTTGTTGTTACTATAATCTTTATTCAAAATCCCTTATTGTCATCATTTTGTCCCGATTCATTTACTCCTTTCTTTTTTTTAGAATTTAAAATTTTTGTTAGATGATTTTTAATCTGCTAAAATCGCTTTAGTCAATATTTAGAGGGATTTATGTCATTTCTAAATAAATATTTTCATTTTGTTAGTGTGTGTGTTTTGTATTTAATTTATTTTTTATTTATTTTTTTTTTTAATTAATATTTTATGTTTTCTATTTGCAAATGTGGTTAAACATAATGAAGTCACTAAATCTACAAGGATTAGAAAAAAGGATATTAAATAATCGGTTATCTGAAGTAGAACTTCATTAAATTGGTATCAAGGAGTGAAAAGAAAACAAATATAAATTTATTTTTTTAATAAAAAAATTCTTTTGAATAAAATTTGTTTAAGAATATTTTTATTAAAAATTTAAAAAAAATATTTTACTAAAAAAATATAAAATTTATAAAAATTCCCTCTAAAGAGTACATTTTCGGAAAATTCCCCCTAAAGAGCACATTTTCGGAAAATTCCCTCTAAAGAGCACATTTTCGGAAAATTTCCTCTAAAGAGCACATTTTCGGAAAATTTCCTCTAAAGAGCACATTTTCGGAAAATTTCCTCTAAAGAGCACATTTTCGGAAAATTTCCTCTAAAGAGCACATTTTCGGAAAATTCCCTCTAAAGAGCACATTTTCGGAAAATTCCCCCTAAAGAGCACATTTTCGGAAAGTTTCCTCTAAAGAACACATTTTCGGAAAATTCCCTCTAAAGAGTACATTTTCGGAAAATTCCCTCTAAAGAGCACATTTTCGGAAAGTTTCCTCTAAAGAGCACATTTTCGGAAAATTTCCTCTAAAGAGCACATTTTCGGAAAATTTCCTCTAAAGAGCACATTTTCGGAAAATTTCCTCTAAAGAGCACATTTTCGGAAAATTTCCTCTAAAGAGCACATTTTCGGAAAATTTCCTCTAAAGAGCACATTTTCGGAAAATTTCCTCTAAAGAGCACATTTTCGGAAAATTTCCTCTAAAGAGCACATTTTCGGAAAATTTCCTCTAAAGAGCACATTTTCGGAAAATTTCCTCTAAAGAGCACATTTTCGGAAAATTTCCTCTAAAGAGCACATTTTCGGAAAATTTCCTCTAAAGAGCACATTTTCGGAAAATTACCTCTAAAGAGCACATTTTCGGAAAATTTCCTCTAAAGAGCACATTTTCGGAAAATTTCCTCTAAAGAGCACATTTTCGGAAAATTTCCTCTAAAGAGCACATTTTCGGAAAATTTCCTCTAAAGAGCACATTTTCGGAAAGTTTCCTCTAAAAAGCAAATTTTCCTCTAAAGAGCAAATTTTCGGAAAATTTCCTATAAAGATCACATTTACAGAAAATTTCTCTAAAAAACAATTTCTACTAAAATGTCCTCTACATTTTATGAAAATATCCTCTAGAGAGAATTTAATTATTATCTGTAAAAAAAAACAATATTCACAAAGATAAAAGGAGAATGTAACGAAAATTGTTTTTTAGAAAAGAAAACTCAAATTGAAATTAGAGCAGAATTTAAAAAAAATCTTCAAAATTACAATACTACAAAAATTCCTAAAAGATGCATACTGCTTACAAATACTTTCGTGACAATTAACTTTTAACAATGTTAAATCAATATGAATATAATGTATCAATGAATTCTTGAAAAATAAAATATTTTTGTTATAATTAAATTACTTTTCTTTGTATTACTTTTGGATATTATAATAATCACGTAAATTGAATACCATTTCACACCCGCTGTTTTATTTGAATAACCATTAATTCTGTCCATCTCTTTTGGCAGAGAAATCTCTCTTTGAAGAGAAATAAAATTAATGAATATAAAATAAAAATTGAAACAATTTGAAATCAAAATTTCTAACATTATTGTTATGTAAATGATTTAAATGAAAATGTAGACACATTAGTACAATCATTTTCTCTCTTCTAACCTATAAAATGCAGTTAATATAAAATATATTCAGATAAAAGAAAACTAACAAAAATGTCAGAATATAACTAACGATGATTTCTCTTTTGTTAGCAATTTTCACTGGTTGCACTTTAATTTAAGTGGCCAAAGCGAAATAGAAAAAGGACTAAAATTCTAGAAAATAACTTTAATTCAATTCAATTGTGAAAATGTTATATTTCCTAATGATTTGCATACACAGGAAAAAAGGACTGATTTCTTTTTCAAAAAGGGAAGAATTTTCAACATTAAAATGTCAGTCATGTAATTACAAATGCAGGAACAAGCATATTTTCGTATAAGTTAAAAAGTAAAAGAGAGAGAGTGGAGAGATGCAAATGTGTTTGTAAATGTGAATAATTAATAAGAGACAATATAACATCGATAATTTATGGTCTTTTTTTGGACGTAAATAAATACAATTATTCGTGTTCATGTGAATGTATGAAAATTTTAAATTTCCAAATGAAAGTTTTGAAACGATGAGGATAAACAACGGTTTCATGCCTTGTTATGGAGGCAAATGTAAACAAAGTTAAGTTCTTCATATTTATTCAAATGGGAGGAGTTTATTTCATTTAATGGATTTAAATGTTAATTGAAAACCGGTTTTCTTAAAGGCGAAATCATTTTGAATATTTTATCATTTAAACAATTTTAAATTCAAAATTTAGTAACATGTAAATATTTTATAAAAAAATAACAATAATTGTCAAAATGAAATTTATTAGAAAACATAAATTTACTTTAAACGATGGTTCTTAAACTCTATTCACAAAATTCGTAAATGTTCATCAAATTTAGAATAACATTTCTTTAAAGGAAATTTTCCGCAAATCTACTAATTAGAGGAAATTTTTGAAAAATCTTCTATTTAGAGGAAATTTTCCGAAAAAGTGTTCTTTTGAAGAAATTTTCGAAAATGTGCTCTTTAGAGCTAATTTTTCGAAAATGTGCTCTTTGGAGGAAATTTTCGGAAAAGGTGCTATTTGGAGGAAATTTTCGGAAAAGGTGCTCTTTTGAGAAAAATTTTCGAAAATGTGCTTTATTGAGGAAATTTTTCGATAATGTGCTCTTTAAGGGTAATACTTCAAAAATGTTCTCTTTAGAGGAAATTTTCCGAAAATGTACTCTTTAGAGGAAATTTTCCGAAATTGTTCTCTTTAAAGGAAATTTTCCGAAATTGTACTCTTTAGAGGAAATTTTCCGAAAATGTACTCTTTAGAGGAAATTTTCCGAAAATGTACTCTTAAGAGGAAATTTTTCGAAAATGTGCTCTTTAGAGGGAATTTTCCGAAAATGTGCTCTTTAGAGGGAATTTTCCGAAAATGTGCTCTTTAGAGGGAATTTTCCGAAAATGTGCTCTTTAGAGGGAATTTTCCGAAAATGTGCTCTTTAGAGGGAATTTTCCGAAAATGTGCTCTTTAGAGGGAATTTTCCGAAAATGTTCTCTTTAGAGGAAATTTTCCGAAAATGTACTCTTTAAAGGAAATTTTCCGAAAATGTACTCTTTCGAGGAAATTTTCCGAAAATGTACTCTTTCGAGGAAATTTTCTGAAAATGTACTCTTTAGAGGAAATTTTCTGAAAATGTACTCTTTCGAGGAAATTTTCTGAAAATGTACTCTTTAGAGGAAATTTTCCGAAAATGTTCTCTTTAGAGGAAATTTTCCGAAAATGTTCTCTTTAGAGGAAATTTTCTGAAAATGTAATCTTTTGAGGAAATTTTCCGAAAATGTACTATTTCGAGGAAATTTTCACAAAATTCTTTGTATAGAGGACATTTTTACGAAACATGTTCTATAGTGGAAATTTTCATAAAACTTACCGTTAAGTGGAAAGTTGCACAAAATTTAATTTAAATGAACTTTAATAGTTTTTTAATAAATTTTAATAAATGAAATTTTTACAACTTTTTAAACGATTTTTTTTTGCAGTTTATCAATTCCATAATTATTATTATTTTCTAGTTACCAACTTAAATAAAATAGTTTTTCTTCGTAAATCCTTATTAACAACACATGACATAATTTCTAATTGACAAAGAAACATCGATCATTAGCAAAACCTCCATGTGTAAATAAACCAGGATTAAACTGAGATTAACACACTGTTTTTCATTCATTTCCTTTTTTACTAACTTCCGGTTTACTAGATTTCTACCGTTTTTACCCCAAAAAAAACGTTTATTTTTTAAGGAAAAAAATCGAAAATTTTACCCTAAAAACTTCTAAAAGAGATAAATGTAATTTTTGCACTAAATTGCAAAGTGAGAATGCATCGTTGTGTAAAATCCAGTAAAAAAGATTGTTTTTGTTTTTTTTATATTTTATTGTTCACGTAAAACGTTTAATCATGAATTACACAATTTTTTAGGAGATTTTATTCTCCCATTTTTGGTATTTTTTGTTACATTTTTGTTACATGTTTATAGACCATAAATTGTTTTTGTATTTGTAACGTATTTTTTGAGAGAAAAAAAAAAACGCACAGACATACTAACTCATATATGAATGATTAAGGATAATGATAACAAAAAGTAAATAGAACAATAAAAAAAAACATGTGAAATTAAAAAGGAAAGGAAATCACGCAACCGTTAATTTGTTGCTTAAAAGAACCCAGAAAAACAGAGCGAGAAAAAGGAAGTTGCAATTGTTTTGTTGTTGTTGTTTCCAGTTTATAAGTTGATACGTTAATTGTTCTCTTTTGTTATTGTTTACTCTGTGCGGACTTGGCCATCTGTCCAAGTTGTTATATTAACAACAAGGACTAAACTAAATCATAATAACGATTAGATTTCAAATATAACTGATGTCAGTTAGTGTCCTTCATTCGAACACCAAGTGACAACAAAACATTTGCAAGTGTGAATGAGTCAAAAAGGATTGTTGTTGGGAAAGTGACACGCAGTTTTGTTTGTTTAAGACACCTGTTCAGAAAACACAATACAAAAACAAACGTTAAATAAACTGATTTGTTTACTAGAAAAGTACAAATTTATACCTCAAATATTTTAGTAAATATCAAACAAAATATTGGGAAATTTTAATTTTATAGAAACATTTTTTATAGGAAATTTTTGAAAATTTTACTTTTATGTTAAACGTTCTATTAATTTCAAATTTTCAGTAAATTTCCTTTTCAGAGGAAATTTTCAGTAAATTTCCTTTTCAGAGGAAATGTTCAGTAAATTTCCTTTTCAGAGGAAATTTTCAGTAAATTTCCTTTTCAGAGGAAATTTTCAGTAAATTTCCTTTTCAGAGGAAATTTTCAGTAAATTTCCTTTTCAGAGGAAATTTTCAGTAAATTTCCTTTTCAGAGGAAATTTTCAGTAAATTTCCTTTTCAGAGGAAATTTTCAGTAAATTTCCTTTTCAGAGGAAATTTTCAGTAAATTTCCTTTTCAGAGGAAATTTTCAGTAAATTTCCTTTTCAGAGGAAATTTTCAGTAAATTTCCTTTTCAGAGGAAATTTTCAGTAAACTTCCTTTTCAGAGGAAATTTTCAGTAAATTTCCTTTTCAGAGGAAATTTTCAGTAAACTTCCTTTTCAGAGGAAATTTTCAGTAAACTTCCTTTTCAGAGGAAATTTTCAGTAAATTTCCTTTTCAGAGGAAATTTTCAGTAAATTTCCTTTACAGAGGAAATTTTCAGTAAATTTCCTTTACAGAGGAAATTTTCAGTAAATTTCCTTTACAGAGGAAATTTTCAGTAAATTTCCTTTACAGAGGAAATTTTCAGTAAATTTCCTTTACAGAGGAAATTTTCAGTAAATTTCCTTTACAGAGGAAATTTTCAATAAATTTCTTTTTAGAGGAAAATTTCAATAAATTTCATTTTATAGGAAATTTTTAACAAATTTCTTTTTATGGGAAATTTTTAATAAATGTATTTTCTAAATACCCCAAATTCTACATAAATATCAAAGAGTTGTTTTTTCAACAACTCTGAATTCATAAGTTTTTGCATTTCATTCATCGAAATCGCCGAACCGTTCTTAAACATTTGGAAACATGAACTCGTAGAAGTGAAATCCAAACTGAAATCAGGTCTAGTCAAGACCTGAGTATCCAATATGTGTAAATCTAAACCCAAAGGCTTTAATTTTCTTTTCACTTTCTCCTGGAAAGGTCTGACGTTTTGTTGGATCTCACTGGCGGGACGTGAGAATACAAATTTCAGCAGAGATTTATCGCGTATAACAAATATTTTCAGGTTATTAAACGTATGTCTTTTAACCTTTTCGGAATTATTAGCTCTTATTCGCATATTGAAATAACCATCAACATAATTGGCAAAAGATCCACCCGTTCTCAATTCCCCGGTACGATTATTTAACGTGAAAAGATTTTCCAAAGCAGTGGTTTTAACAATGTTGCTACGTTTATAGAACTGAGGCACAAAGGTCACATTTTCAATGGTTAAAATAATAGGTTTTGCCTCGGCATCTAAATCGTAGGCCTTAATAGTTGTTATCTTGCTATCAATGGGTACATTGATGCGTATACCCACCGACATGTCATGATATTCGAATTTTGGTAAATTGTCATCGATATCAATAATTTGTATGTTGACCCTCAATAGGGAAAGATCATGACGATCATAGGTATCTCCCTGATAAGGATATGAAGGTTCTCCTAATTTCAGACACTTAATTGTAAGCATATAACTATCCACTAGTTCGCGATCTATAGGGGCATTTTCTAAAGAAATTTTCAAAAAATGTCCTTTTAAGAAGGAATTTAAAAAAATTTCAATTAAATTGCTTGTTTGAGTTAATTGCTAAAATATCATTTATAGAAGAATTTCCTTTTGAGAGTAAGTTTTTAATAAATTTTCCTTTTAAAGGCAAATGTCCTTTTTAGGGAAAATTTATAATGATTTTTTGTAAAATCTTCTTTTTTCCAAAATTTACTAAAATTTCTTTTTATAGAAATTTTTCGTTAAATTTTTTTGAAGAAAATTTTCATAATTTTTTTCTTTTTGTTTAATCTTCGTAAAATGTTTTTTCAGAAATTTTTCGTTGAATTTTCTGAAGAACTTTCGTTAAAATAGCTTTTCATGGAAAGTCTTCGGTAAATTCTCTTATCATAAAAAAATATTTGTTGAATTGTCTTTTTATTAAAGTGTTTTTCGTTAAAATTTATTTTCATTTAAGATTTTCGTTAAATTTTCATTTCATAGAAAATTATCAATAATTTGTTTTAAGCAAAATCATTGATGATTTGTAAATTCAGCTTTTGGTGATTAATTCACAAAAATACCGTTACTTTTTTTATTTTTTTTTTTGAATCTTGAGTTTCAAGTTACTTCAACTTGATATTCATATTAATTATTTTTTATTTTCTTTTCATACAAAAAAAAGGAAAAAAGAAACGTTTTTAATTAAATGCATTTTCATAAATTTAGCATTCCACCTCTAACGAGGCTTGTTAAACGTTCCAACATAAAAACTGTCAACTTTGATTGTCAAAATTATACGAAATAATAAATAAAAGAAACTAAAAGTAATTATGAAACACCCAAATCTGCATTTAATTTATATAGAAATTATGAAAAAGGACCAAAATATAAGAAGAACATAAAAACTCATAAATAATAAATGTTAAAATTAGATTTATAATCTGTAGTGGTGCTCATTAACCCGGACTCTGACGCTGTCATAGAAAACTAATGAGTGTGTGTGTGTATGTGTTTGTATGTGTGTGTTAGTATTTCTATACAAACTTCTCGTGTGCTCGTTATAAAATGTGTCAATTTTTTGAATTAAGGGATGTTTTAACGTCTGAAATAAAAGGGAAAAGAAAATAAAATAATAAAAATTTATTAACTCAAGCGAAATTGTTGGTTGCAACAAACAACAACAACAATTTTTATATTGTATGTGATATAAAAATCAGGGTTACCCATGCAAATAACTATGGCAAAACACTAAGTACTCTTAAATCGGTTAAAAATTATAAAGTCCATGTTTTGATGGTAATTTCCCCGTCAAATCAGGATCAGCTGTAATTTCAAAATGAACTCTAAGTTTCCTTTTCAAAGGGTGCAATGAAGTGTTTTAGATCTATAGAAAGCAAAAAAAAAAATTGAAACAAAAAAAAAACAATAACAATAAAAAGTAATAATAATGAACATGCTGGAAACGGGTAGAGACGGTGAGAAAGAGAGAGAGAGAGAAGATTGAAGAATATTAAAAACACAAAATACAAGTAAAAGTGTGGTAAGTACAAGGATGTTATTGTAACTTTTTAAAACATTAAAATAACAACAACTTGTTATTATTTACATTTACTACTACAAACACACACACACACACATTCATACATACATACATACGCACATTCATTATTAATTGAGAGACAGATATTTATCCTTGTACTTGAATTTTTCGAACCCGCTTAAAAATTACAAGTGTTTTTTTTCTTGTTTTTTGTATATAAAACGGTGAACTGTACATGATTTTTCCCAGTCAAACATTATGATGCAGAAATATTTTAATTTTAAATGTTCAACCAAAAAAAGTTCCCCTCGATCCTACACGAATCACAAAACCTCAATATAAACATCAATATATGTCTGCTCAGTTGGCCAAAAGCTTTACTTATACAGCGCCGCTATTAATTTCATGCTGCACTATATCTTTCGGCTTTGATTTTTCATATCTCGGTAAGAATGGCTTTCAAGAGGATATAAGACGAACAAAACGAAAATAATGGTAAAATCATATTGTTCCAATAACAAACTTTCAATGATTATTGGCAGATATTCAAAATTGTGAACGATCGAAGTAAATTCGATATTATGGTTATCGAAAGATATTCAAAAGGACGATACAGCCAAAATGAGCAAAACATATTGATTTTTGCAACACATTTCCATGACAATTAAATCTTCTTTACTGAACGCCCCTACATCCAAACTTCCAAAGGTTTTCTACTCAACCATAGCTTTTTCAATGGACTTTATTTTATTCGGGAAAAAACTTTCAACAACTGAGAAGTAGTTACGATACGATACGCAGTGAGAACTCTTGAAATTAGACCAATCTGGGATCAATTGTACATTCAAACATTTATACAAAATTCGAATCTATATTGATCGGAAGAGATTTATTCGTTTGGCATGACGTCGATGTCAAATAATTCATCAGTAACTTTAACAGGGAAGAACTTCCAACAACAAAAAAGCTTTTACGTAAACAAAATTTGTGGTGGAGACCCTTAAATTTGACTTCAATCTTGAAGAAAATTTATATTCAAATTTTATTTACAACAATTGAAAAAAAAGGTCAACAAATTTTGAAATTTGCACATAATTTTCCCGATTGAAGAACTATTTAATTGGTTGCATCAGCAGCTAAGTTCGATGTCAAAGTTTTGGTTCTTTAGAACTTCAACTTACACCGGAGTATTGCCATCCTTCAAACTACTGCATTGGTTTCCAAAACTTTAATTTCGATATTCGCTTTCACACAATATTCGTGATGTCTTCAATAAAACTCGTTGTATCGAAGAACTTCCAACAACAAAAAAACTTTTACGTAAACAATTAATTTGTGGTGGTCAATTGACCCTTCATTTTGACTTCACAACTTGAAGAAAAGTTTATATGTTTTAATAAATTGTTCAATCGTTTTTAAAACTGGAATTTATGTTTGATATGACGACAAGTTGAGGTCGAAGGCTTTTCTGGTATTCATGACATAAAGGGTGATCCAGCTGAAAATCCTTTAACTAACTGGAAACGTATTTACCCACAACAATTGAAAAAAAAGGTCAACAAATTTTTATCACACTTTCAATAAATTTGCACATAATTTTCCCGATTGAAGAACTATTTAATTGGTTGCATCAGCAGCTAAGTTCGATGTCAAAGTTTTGGTTCTTTAGAACTTCAACTTACACCGGAGTATTGCCATCCTTCAAACTACTGCATTGGTTTCCAAAACTTTAATTTCGATATTCGCTTATCACACAATATTCGTGATGTCTTCAATAAAACTCGTTGTATATCGACAGGATTTGCGTTTTACTTTTTCGCCAAAATCGCACTTAAAATAGATCACGTAATTTCCCTTATTAATTTAACTGTTATTAACAATAAAATATTTCTTTTTATGGACTCTATTCGCCTTCAGCACAAGATTTAATGGGAGATCCGTAAATTTCGTCAATTTCATAATTCCTTACTTTTGTCGTTTCTTCTGAATATTTTTCATTTTTCTGAGCATCTTATGCGATTATGATCATCCCAACCGTGAGTTTCCTAAAGTGATTCTCAACATGTTTCTAACACGTTCTAAATCCTGTTCCAAAAAAAGGATTTTCTAGCAGAATGACAATCCATGTCACAATGTGATATGGAATCAATGTTGCCGTTGTTTCGATTTTAATCGAAGATTGCGATTTTTGTGTACATTTTAAAAAATAAAACTCAATAGTTTTTAAATTTCCAAAGGGAAGCAAACATGATTTTCTTTTTATTCGTTACCTTGATGAAGGCTGATGCGATGACACGAGTTGTCTTGTTAGTTGCTAGTTGAAACTCCCACTCTAATTTAAAAAAAAAAAAAAAAAACTATGTTGTGGAATAAGCAGATGGTTCTCGATTCAAATATCCTTGGTAATATTTCGCTAAAGAAATTTTGCGACAAATATCTGTTCTGTATGAGGGGAATATCTCCCTATGTTCCTATAGGTCTTTCATTTTTGTTTAGAAATCTCTGAAATATTTCTATATTTTTTTTTTAATAAGTCATTTTAGAGTCCTGTTTATTTTGATTGATGATCATTATGACACAAGAGAGGTATCATAAATCAATTTCAAGTGTTAGACAATGAATTTTGCAATCATATTTTCTAATTATTTATTGTGACTAGAAAATCATTACCGCCAATTCAACAATTTGGGGTGAAAATAATGAATGTGAATTTTTCTATAACAATTCAAGTGAATCTCAAGGGGAAATCCATGATTAAAAAATTTTTGTTAATTTTAGTTTTTTATTCAATTGGAAATTATTCAAATATTTTCGTCTTAATATTATAACTATTTTTTAGAATATTTAATAACTATACTTTTCACGCCATATGCTCTTTATTTATTTATATTAAATAAAACATGAGTTATAAAACTTTTGCAAATATTTGTTTTACAAATGTTTCCATTCTGTTGACAAACATTTAACACTTTTTTTCTATTTACATATTTCAGTCCATAAAACCATTTTGGGAGTCCATAAAATAATTTTACCATTAAATGACAACCATACAGAGTGACAACATAAATAAGAGTTATTGCCATAAATAAGTTAATGAAACAACAAGTAAGAATCCCTTTTATACCGAATCTTTAATACCCTACACCGCAAATGCATGTGAAGTAAATACATTATGTTTCTTGTATACAAAATCACACTCACACTAACAGACGTATATATACTACAGATTTTCCTTAATATAACACTTAATGAGTCACAAAATTAGTTATATTTTATCCAACAACGCTTTTTCTACTGAACCGATTTTGTTACTTTTTGGAATGGTAATGAAGTACATGACTTAATATTGTGGTAAAATTTTGATTCTAATTTGCTGATTTATAGTTGAGAATTTTACGAAAGTTTTGTGTTTGAACTAAGAGATTGTCTTAGATATCGGTCTATATATTTTTATCGTTTGCACCTAATATACCGGTTTTAAATAGGAAACTTCTCAGGGCCAAATTTCATTGCGTTTTGTCAACTATTGTGAATGTGAGTGTGCCAACAATTTTAATTTGATAGAAGAATATTTAGACATTATGGGCTCTGAGATGATTCCTTCTTAGTGTTACATACGAAATGAGAACGTTTACATACCCTCTTTAACCCTTGTGGTGGTGGAGGGTAAAAATCGAGTATTTATAAAATAGTTTTATTTTCAAGTGTTAAGATAAGATAAATAAATCTTTCTGCAGTGAAAAGTGTTAAAATCACTGGAAATTGGTTCAGAAAATAGGGTTTCTATTACAAG
This sequence comes from Cochliomyia hominivorax, assembly GCA_004302925.2. Classification (NCBI taxonomy): domain Eukaryota; kingdom Metazoa; phylum Arthropoda; class Insecta; order Diptera; family Calliphoridae; genus Cochliomyia; species Cochliomyia hominivorax. The sequence continues at coordinate 33,680,789 of PYHX02000413.1, forward strand.
AAAAAATACATTCTATAAAAGGAAACATTAAAGGAATTCGACTTCTTTTTAATCATAAGACATTTATTACATTATTGATCTCTTTACCCACAAATATAATTTGATATAAAGATTCATTTTTAAAAATAAAACGAAAATTTTCATATAAAGAAAATTTGAACGAAAATTTTTATATGAAGAAAATTTTAACGAAAATTTTCATATAAAGAAAATTTTAACGAAAATTTTCATATGAAGAAAATTTTAACGAAAATTTTCATATGAAGAAAATTTTAACGAAAATTTTCATATGAAGAAAATTTTAACGAAAATTTTCATATGAAGAAAATTTTAACGAAAATTTTCATATGAAGAAAATTTTAACGAAAATTTTCATATGAAGAAAATTTTAACGAAAATTTTCATATGAAGAAAATTTTAACGAAAATTTTCATATGAAGAAAATTTTAACGAAAATTTTCATATGAAGAAAATTTTAACAAAAATTTTCATATGAAGAAAATTTTAACGAAAATTTTCTTAAAAGAAGATTTAACGCAAATTTTCATAAATGAAAAATGTAACGAAAATTTTTCTATTAAAAGAAAATTTTGAGAAAATTTCCTATAAAAAGAAATTTTTGACAAAATTTCCTATAAAAAGAAATTTTTGAGAAAATTTCCTATAAAAAGAAATTTTTGAGAAAATTTCCTATAAAAAGAAATTTTTGAGAAAATTTCCTATAAAAAGAAATTTTTGAGAAAATTTCCTATAAAAAACAAATTTTGTGAAATTTTCCTAATAAAAGCAAATTTTGTGAAAACTTCCTAAAGAAAAAAGCAAGTTTTGTGAAAATTTCCTATAAAAGTTTAATTTTGTGAAAATTTCCTATAAAAGTTTAATTTGTGAAAATTTCCTATAAAAGTTAAATTTTGTGAAAATTTCCTATAAAAGTTAAATTTTGTGAAAATTTCCTATAAAAGTTAAATTTTGCGAAAATTTCATATAAAAGGTAAATTTTGTGAAAATTTCCCATAAAAGGTAAATTTTGTGAAAATTTCCCATAAAAGGTAAATTTTGTGAAAATTTCCTACAAAAGTTAAATTTGTGAAAATTTTCTTAAAAAAAACAAATTTTGTGAAAATTTCCTAAAAAATTTTGAAAATTTCCTAAAGAAAAAAACAAATTTTGTGAAAATTTCCTAAAGAAAAAAGCAAATTTTGTGAAAATTTCCTAAAGAAAAAAGCAAATTTTGTGAAAATTTCCTAAAGAAAAAAGCAAATTTTGTGAAAATTTCCTAAAGAAAAAAGTAAATTTTGTGAAAAATTCCTAAAGAAAAAAGCAAATTTTGTGAAAATTTCCTAAAGAAAAAAGCAAATTTTGTGAAAATTTCCTAAAGTAAAAAGCAATTTTTGTGAAAATTTCCTATAGAAGTTAAATTTTTAGAAAATTTCCTATAAAAGTTAAATTTTGTGAAAATTTCCTTTTATTATTCCTCGAAAAAGAAGTTTATAGAAAATTTCCTAAAAAATTAAAATTTTGAAAAATTTTATTTAAAATCTGAAAAAATTTTCCTTAGAAAGGAATTTAATACAGGAAGTGAATTTTATAAAAATTCAATTTAAAAAGAGAATTTTAAAAGATTCACTTTAGAAAGCGAATTTTATGAAAATTTCCCTAATAAAGTGAATTTCATGAAAAATCCCTTAAAAACCGAATTTAATGAAAATTTTAACAGTTAAATTTTATCAAAATTTTATGAAAATCCTTTTTAAAAGCCGAATGTTAAAATTTCCTTCATATAACTTTAAAAAGAGAAGTTAATGAAAATTCCTTTATAAAAATTAAAATTTTAATAAAAAAATTTTTAAGAAATTGAAATGCGCCTTTTTGTTTTGTTTATAGTGCGAATTTGATGAAAATTCTCTTCATAAGGCGAATTCGAAAATGTGAAGTGTGAAAATTCACTTCAAAGGCGAACTTTATAAATATCCCTTCTTAAGGCGAATCTTGAGAAAAAAATCCCTTTAAATGAAAGAATTTTACGAATAAAAATTAAATTTAATTTATAATTTATTTAGTTTAAGAATTCTTAAATTAAAATTATTTTAGATTTTTTTTTACATTTAAAGACTATTTAACATGTTTGAACATGAATGTGAACATTTCGTTGTGTTATTTTTTTTAAGTGTAAAATTTAAAATTTAATTAAAATAAAATTTAAATCACATTTGAAAGAAAAGAAAGATTTTTTTTAAATTTAAATTTAGATTTACAAACTACTCGTTTTTTGTTTTTTTAACTTAAATAATTTAATTTAATTTATAAAAAATATGATTAAAATATAAAAAATAATAATAATAATAATTATATAAAAATCACAGGCATATTATTAAACTAAAATGGAATAAAGTTATTTTAAAATTTAAATAATATGCGCAGTCTTTATGGCTTTTAAATGATATGATATGATATGATTTGTTCTCCATTTTTCGTCATTTAATTCACTAAATACAATTAAAAATATTTTATAACAAAAATACATGAAGAGAGAGAGGGAGAGCGAGAGAGAGAGCGAAAGACTCATAGAGGGAGAGAGAGAGAGAGCGAGTGAGAGTTTAGAGAAAGTTCTTAACTTTACAGGAAACAAGAACTCGAGTGCTTAAGCGTTAATTTAAATTACAACTAAAAAGAGATTATTAACTATTTCTAAGCCAAACGACTGGTTGCTACAAAGGTCCATAAATTGGTTCCGAATAGGGCATATATACAGTGGGTACACCCACTACGCCATAGGTTTCGGTGGTAGAACGTGAGGCCTGCAAACTGCGTTTAGAATGTTTTTTGTACCTAAAAGGAGAAAGTATTAAATCGTTTTAGGGTCTGGAGAAATTTCTCCACTTACTTTCTCTTCAAACAGCAGGCTGTACAGGCTGTTATTATGGCCGCTAGACCTATAAATCCCGCTATAATAACTAGCCATGTTCCCGGTGAAGTCATAAAACTAGCTGCCGCCATTGCCTTCCGCATAGAACAAGGTTCCACTTCACTTACCCCAAATTCTACGTAAATATCAAAGAGTTGTTTTTTCAACAACTCTGAATTCATAAGTTTTTGCATTTCATTCATCGAAATCGCCGAATCATTTTTAAACATTTGGAAACATGAACTCGTAGAAGTGAAATCCAAACTGAAATCAGGTCTAGTCAAGACCTGAGTATCCAATATGTGTAAATCTAAACCCAAAGGTTTCAATTTTCTTTTCACTTTCTCCTGGAAAGGTCTTACGTTTTGTTGGATCTCACTGGCGGGACGTGAGAATACAAATTTCAGCAGAGATTTATCGCGTATAACAAATATTTTCAAGTTATTAAACGTATGTCTTTTAACCTTTTCGGAATTATTAGCTCTTATTCGCATATTGAAATAACCATCAACATAATTGGCAAAAGATCCACCCGTTCTCAATTCCCCGGTACGATTATTTAACGTGAAAAGATTTTCCAAAGCAGTGGTTTTAACAATGTTGCTACGTTTATAGAACTGAGGCACAAAGGTCACATTTTCAATGGTTAAAATAATAGGTTTTGCCTCGGCATCTAAATCGTAGGCCTTAATAGTTGTTATCTTGCTATCAATGGGTACATTGATGCGTATACCCACCGACATGTCATGATATTCGAATTTTGGTAAATTGTCATCAATATCAATAATTTGTAAGTTGACCCTCAATAGGGAAAGATCATGACGATCATAGGTATCTCCCTGATAAGGATATGAAGGTTCTCCTAATTTCAGACACTTAATTGTAAGCATATAACTATCCACTAGTTCGCGATCTATAGGGGCATTCGTTTTGATTGTGGCCATATTATTTTCGGTTCTTTCGATTTTAAAAACATTCTCTTCATTGCCCTCGATTATTACATATTCAATGGCAGCATTTTCTCCTATATCCTCATCTATGGCTGATAAATTACCCACAACCGTGCCCTCGGGTTGCTCTTCCAAAAGATTGAATTCCAAAGGAGCTTCATCCTTTAAAAATAATTGGAGATTAGAATTTAATTATCTTTTCTTTTTTTGGAGTTACTTACCACTTCTCTGTTAAATCGGGGCTTATGATCATCCACATCTAAGACCTTAACTTGCAGAATTCTGGTTACCGATTGTTTGGGTTGACCATTGTCGGATACCTCCAATATTATGTTATACAAATCTTTGGATTCTCGATCTAAAATTACAGCTGTTTTGATTAGACCCGAGTTTTCGTCAATTTCGAAGGCCTCAGAATCGGAAGTATCATCTAAAATTTTATAGAATAATGTTCCGGAAGGAGTTTTTGGATTATCAGGATCGTTAGCTTTAACCTGGAATACGGGTGTACCAATGGGGGAATTCTGAAAAGACATTTTCGGATAAAGTTAACATGTTCGAATAAAAAATGATAAGATTCGTATAGAGAAAGATTTATTATATAGATTTTTTCGAATATAAAATTTATCGACTGAGAAATATTTTTTAAAAATGTTTCATTTTAAAATTCTTTTTCCCTGACTTAATAAAAACCAAACCCCTAACTTACCTCTGTCACATTAGCCATTTGTCCCACTTCGGGTTCTATGAAATACGGTATACCATCATTGGCACTAACATCTCCTATGAATATAGTGACTTTAACTTCAGAACTCAATGAAACTTGTTTGGGAATCTGGTCACCATTATCTTGAGCCTTAACTCTAATCTCATATGGTTCAGAGCGACCCTTCCCGGTTAGCTCCCGTTTTGTTTTGATTTCACCGGTTAATTTATTAATCTTAAACAAACCATTAACCTCGCCCTCATCTATGATCTCATATAAAACCTCACCGCCGGGACCATCGTCTGCATCATGAGCGAAAATTTTAATAACGAATGCATCGGTTCCTACATTTTCCGGTATAACAGCGGTATATTCCTTTTGACCGAACATGGGTGGATTATCGTTAACATCCAAAACATCTATAATTAATTTCACGACACTTTGTTTAGAATCTGTAGGACGGCCGGGAGAATCTTCTGCTTTAACTTGAAGATTAATATGGGGAGTACGTTCCCGATCTATGATGGCATGAGGAGCAACAATTATTTCTCCTGTAACATTATTTATCTGAAATAAATGAGCATTTTCGCCATAGAGCGAATAAGATATCTTATGATAACCCAAACGTTCATCTCGTGCCGTGAGTATAGCATCCTTATCGGTGGCTTTTACCCGTATAACCTTTTCGGGATGTTTTTTATTTTCCACTATTGTGGCATGATAAGATAACTCTTCAAATATCGGAGTATTATCATTAACATTCTCCACGGTTACATTGACATTTGTTACAGTACTGCGTTGCATATCGGGAGCATTAGCCTTGACTTGAAATTCATATTGAGTTTTACCCTCTTCCAAAGCTTCGTAATCTAAACGTTTTCGTAAAATAACCTCTCCCGTACGTTCATGTATATGGAAGTATTCTAATTCCGCAGGTTCCACTAATTCAAAACTTTGTATGGGTAATTTGGAAACAGGATCTTCAGCTTGTAATATAAAGAGAGTACTCTCAATAGGCATTTCTTCCATTATGCGAATGTTGACCACAGGTTTAGAACTAGTCCATCCTTTGTTGGTGAACACGGGATTGGTATCTTTAAAGGATTGTACATAAATTGTCACCTCAGTAGTATCAACTTGGCCCTCTGGATCTACTTCAGCATTTAGATCTTTAACTTCGATTAGCAAGACAATAACGGCAGCCTCATCATGGTTCAATTTACCACTAACATATATAGTACCGGTTTCGGGATCAATACGGAAAGCATCTTGAACACGATATTTACTACGATTTGTTATGCTTACACCAGCTTTAGAAGTGGCACTCGGAATTCCCTTTATGGTATAATTAAGTTTAGAATGTAAATCCTTATCAATGGCCCTAACCTTCAAAACTGGTTCACCGATTTCTGTGCGTTCGGAAACATAAGCCGCATAACTTGGTTGTTCAAATTTAGGCTTTTCATCATTGATGTCTTTAACATTGACATACACTGTCGTGGTGGCGGTTTCTGGTATGGGTAAACCAGAGTCCACAGCATTTACAGTGATCTCGAAACTATCCATATTCGAATCACGATCTATACGAGCCTGCGGGGACACCGTAATAAGACCAGATCTGGGAAATATAAAATAATGAATTTTTGTTTTGGATTTAAATTAAAAACATGGAACTTACTCTTCATCTATGACAAAATTATCATTGGCACCCACTATGCGATAACGCAATAAACTATCCAAACCATCTGGATCATGGGCCTTCACTGTGGTGACATTATAGCCAGCAGGAGCATTTTCCGGTATGGACACTCTATAGCTGGGTGGACCCAAGACAGGGACATTTTCTATATTTTGGAAATGACCTTTAAATATTGGTCTTTGATTGCCTGATATACCCACTCGAACATAAACCTTGGTAGTATTTACTAAGGGAGGAATACCAAAATCGGTAGCCGATACCACCAATTCATATTCTCCTCTCTCTGTATCCATTGACCGAGCCACCTTTTGTAAAGTTATTTCTCCGGTGAGTTCATTTATACTAAACACATAACCCGATATACTATTCTCCGAAACTATAGCATAACGCACTTTGCCTCCACCCTGACTTGGACCATCAATATCTGTAGCTCTTACTTTAAATTCTGGCTCAAAATGGTTTGTTCCTTCTCTTATGGTTCGCGAGTATTCTTTACTTTCAAACATTGGATAGTTGTCATTGACATCTACAACTTCTACATAAACTTGGGCATTAGCCTCCAGACCCCCTCCATCGGTGGCTACGATGGATAAGCTGTAACTACTTTGTTTCTCATAGTCCAAAGGTTTCTTAATAAAGAAACCTCCTGTTAGGGGATCAGTATAGAAGTAATCTGCTCCAAATCCTTTCAGACGATAAGTAATAAAACCAAATTTCTCTGAGTCCTTATCAGTGGCCTTGGCCATGCCTATTTGGGAATTGATTGTAAGATTTTCAGGAGCCAAAAAGCGATAACTATTATGTTCAAATATGGGAGGATTGTCATTGACATCGGTTAATTGAACATTAATGCGAACTTTAGATTTCTCCACTCCCTTTACTAAAGCCAAGACATCGAAGGAAAATTCACGCTTCTCCACATCATCCACATCATAATCCAGATGAGAAGAATTTAAAACTTTGACCACTATTGGAGTACGTCCCTGAGCTTCAGTAGGGCTGACGGCAAATGTGTTCATGGAATTTTTTATGTCACGTAAGACCAAAGAATAACGACTATTGTTACCCATATCACGATCATCGACAAATACCGTTAGACCCGGCAAAGGCATACCGGTGTCCAAATTCTCGGTTATAGAGATATTAAATATCTCGCCATTAAATTCGGGAATATGATCATCCACATCATTGACCACTATGGTGATTTGGGTTGTCGAACTATCGGATGGAATTACACCATCAATTAGTTCTGTGGCCCGTACTGAAAATATATAAACACCGCCGTTTTGTAAAATATCGGGGTTTTCACGATCCAAAGGAACATCTGTAGTTACTAGGACAGCAGTACCCTCTTTTGGCTCGCCAAAAGGAACCAAATCGAAATGACCAAAATCTTCATTTTCCAATGTTAATAAGATGTCACGAGGTATGCCCACATCACCATCTATAGCTTTAATGGTCAATATGCTAACACCGGCTGGGGTATTTTCATCTACTGTAGCCGAATAGGGAGCATTAGTGAATACCGGTAGTTGATCTTGAACATCCATAACGGTGATGGAGACTGTAGCTTGTGACGACAAGGGATTTTCAAACGATTGGTCTGTAGCTGATATTGTCATTATATAGGTGGGTCTACTTTCAAAATCCAAAGGTTTCTTGAGGGTAATACGGGCTGTATAATTGCCATCTGTGATTTTTTCAGCCACCACATCAAACGTATCACAAATATCGTTTTCCTGTAAAGCAGAATTTGGAAGATTGTGAACTTGTTTAATCTGGTTCTAAAAAAAAACGAACTTACCTCCACACATTTAATATCCAATTCCGCATTAACACCCACATCCTGATCTATTACCACAATTGGTGGTTTTACTTCCACTACAGAACCCACAGGCAAAGATTCACTGACACTAACCAGATAAGGGCGGCCCAAAAATGTCGGTTGATTATCATTAAAATCTCTAACGGGAATCACCCGTCTAAGAGAAACTGTATTTGGTTCTGTAGCATAAATACCCTCATCTGTTATGCTTATAATGACCTCAATTGTATCTTGTGTTTCACGATCTAATTCCTGACGTAAGCGCACCACACCCGTATCACGATCAACTGAAAAAACTGGTCCTGATATGCTGTATTTCAAACGACTCCCTTCTGGGTCAATACCTGTAAAGCAATCGAAATCAAAATATAAAAAATTGAATGTTTAAATAATTAGAATTATTTTTATTATTGTTATCGTCGTTGTTATTGTTGTTGTTGTTGCTGCTGCTATTTAAGAAAACGTGAGAATATGTGTTAGTAGTTGTGAATAATCATTAACTTGTATCTCAAATTCTAGACTTTTTCACGTTCTTGCGTTGTGTTTGAAACGAGTCTAAGAAAAAAGACTTCTAAAACCTTTTTTTCTTTTTTGTTTTGATTTTTTTATTTCTTTAATTTGTTTTTTTTTTTGTTGTTTTTTGCTCTCGTTATTTATTTATAATTTATTTCCTAATCGTGTGAAAAATGTTAATTAATTTCCCACAACCTTGTGCACAAATTTCATTATTTTACTTCTTTTCCCGCACTCTTTTTTCTTTTTCCGCATTTTTAATTTATTTTAATTCTTGTTATTTGTTACCTCTTTTTTTCTCTTTTTCGTACTCTTCTTCTTTAATCATGTTTTATGGATAAACGTCAGTCCAATTATTATTATCATGTTTTTATTGTTGTTGTTTTGTTTTGTTGATTCTATGGAAATTGTGTTAAACAAAATTTAGGTTTCTTTCAATTTTAGTTCCGTTGTAATTTCGACTGTCATTTTTTTCTTTTGAGTCCGTCTTAAGAAGTGAGAAAAGCAGTACGACCGATTGTCAAAGACATTATGATTTGTTTTTGTGTCATTCTTTTTAAGATTAACTTGTTACCTTGTTGTTTTTGGGTTTGTTAAGAGCTTCTTGTTTTTGTTTTTGTGTGCGATAGTTTATCTTTATAGTTTACAAACATACAGTGACAGACATAACTAGTTGAAGAAGTTAATAAAATCACAAGAAATAGGAATGAAATCGTTACCTCTAAAACGATATATTTTTAACTATAAATCATTAGATTTAACTCGATTTCTGTAATATATTTTGACTTAACTGAAATTAACTGATTATTTAGGCCAACAACAAGTAAATCGCATTAAAAAAATTGAAAGAATTATAGGTCTAGTCAAAAGATGTGTGAGTCAAAAGTTCCAATCCATTATCTTTAAAGTCAATTTCTGAGGGTACTGCATCGACCGAATCAAATGATACTCAGAAAACTGTTTCCAAATAGTTCTTGGCAGGACGCAAGCATTGTCCTGATGATAAATTATGCTCTCACATTTGGTTGAATATTTTGGTATTTTTCATCGATTCATCTTTTCTCTTCCACTGTTTTCCGAATATTTTTCGACTGACATTGTTTCATGTTGTCAAGCATTATTCTGAGATGTAAGAAAGATTATGGTTCTCTGTTTCGCTGAGTATTACGGTAATTTTATGTCGATTTCTTTTCTTAACGAATCATTAATCTCTGGATTAAGTTCGCTGTGATCGTTGGAACTGGTTTCAACTGTCCATAACTCAAAACATTATTTTGAACCCATCAAATACAAAGCATAACTTTGGCGTCATGTATATTCGCTTTGATTTTGATTTTTTTTGTTTTCTCAATTGGGGTTACGTAATGTATCTAGTTTTCATCATAAATATCAAAATGATGCAAAATTTGATCTGGACTTCAAGACATATGAGGCCAAATTTCTCGGTCTCTGAGAATATATCTATAGGCTTTAGGAAAGGTATTATGTAACTGCCAACAATAATTTGTTTCAATTTTTTCCTCAATTTCTTGTCTTCAAACTTTTTTTCGAGTTTTTCTTTTATCTTCTATGTCAGGATCACAACAAGATCTTAGCGATAATACATTTTAACATGTTTGTACTAAAGAGTGAATATTATAAGACATCGAAAGTCTCAAAATTAAAACTTCGTTGAATAACGTGAACAGTATATTTCGTTGGCTTTGTGACGAGTGAATCACATCCTCGATTTCTGGCTACAAAAAGTCTGTTACATCGACTCAATTTTTATACCCTCCACCACAACATGTGGTAAAGAGAGTAAATTTACTTTGTCATTCCGTGTGGAATCAACTGCATCAAATCAAAAACTGAGTCAATTTAGAAATGTCCTTACGTCAATCCACATATTTCTCAAAATGCGATGAAATTTGGTATAAGTATTTACAATTGTCCTAAGAAATTTCCTAAATTAAGTCAGTAGAAAAAAGTTATAGACCGATATCTGACACAATCTCCTAAAACTGAAAAATTTTAACAACGATTATGACTGAATGTCTTATTTAATGTTCATGAAATTTGATATGCCGATATTGCTTTTAGTGGCAATATACATATTTTGAATAGGCCATGGGTAAGAGGTATTTCCTATAAAGCCGAAATATTTAATTTTACACATCTCTTTAACTTATACAGAAATTAAGAACAGGACATGAAGGAGTGGTGAATGCGTGAATGTCCTGTAATTTTTCTAAATTGATCGTGGTGAAGTGTATTAACGATTCGGAGTGGCTGAATGCACCATTCTTGCATTAACAGTCACTTTTTTGTAGGTTTTTCTATATTAACAGGAATATTTTGATTAGTCCAAACTCGGTTTGCCGTATATTGAATATTAATTACATTAATGTTTCGAAGATAAATGATCCACTTCGCCAAAGCTAATTTAATTATCTGACTCTTTATATAGATCCCACATTAAGAGCAATATCAAACTGAAGTAATAATTGCGAATATACAATAAACCTTTTCGAAATTCCCTTTGATAACAAATTCTCGGAATTTTAAACACACTAAGTGTTACATTCGAAAAGTAAGTCCGTGAAATTGCACTCAGTGATGACAAAGATAAAAATCTTCAAAATTAGAGAAGATTTTAAATGGAATCTGGAACCTTTTTAATATTTTGAATACTCCAGGCGTTACGCAACCAGTAGATCTATAAGTTGAAACTGAAGTTGGCCTATATTTCTTTTATTAATGACTGTAATTTTATTTAATTCGTATTAACTGTTTAAAATGGACTTAATTATTTGCATTACTTAGGCGTTCGTCTTATGGTTTAATTCCAATTTATATCCAATATTTGCTATGATATATATAGCATAGGTATTTTGGAATTAACTATTTGAAATTATTTAAAATTCAACATTGTGTTAGCTTATTTTCTACTTCACTGTATTTCACTATTCGTTCGGTCTATGTTGTGTAATTTATTCATGTTCAACCCGAAATATGATAATGACATTCAACTTGTTGTCATTTCGTTGAATGTTTGTTCTTTTTCTAAATTTCTTACATTTCTGTAACAAGTTTCTTCAGATCGAAATTATTCCCTTTTGTGAAATTTTAATTCATGTTTACACCCTACACCAGTGAAGGTGGTTGGGGTATTATGCGATTGCGCTGATGTTTGTAACATACAGAGAAAATGGTGTTTCACCCATCATTAAGTATACCGTTCGACTCGGATTTATTTTCTGATCCGATCTAATGATGTCCGTCTATGTCTGTCTGTCCGTTCGGCGGTCGCTGTAAACATTGTGAACATTCTATAGGTAGCAATTGTTTTAAATATCTCGGTGAAATTTGGTACATATTATTATTTTGGACCTAGGAAGAAGCCTATTGAAAATGGACATGTTCGATCCAATATTTCGGGTACCTCACATACAAGTGTTCTCCCGAAATGATACAGTCCTAAATATAAAGCGATTTAAACGAAATTTGGTAAAAAGTGTTATGTCATTTTAAAACGATGTGCTTAATTATGCCGGTCAGTCTGTCAGTCCATTTTCTAACAGATCTCATGCAAGCTCCCTTCCAAATACCACTTTGAAAGACATAAATCTCACATGTACTTTGGAATTGCAGTAATAACAGGTCAAATTTAAACAAAACAAAAGCAAAAATCGAAATGAAAAACTATGCGAGGGTCGGTCCATTATTTCTTCCAGATCCACCAGAAAATTTCATTTTAAAACTCCTAAATTTCACATAAATATTAGTTTCACCATAATTTGGTGCATAATTAAGAATAAATCAAAGAATAAAATGTTACGAGGGTCGTTTATAAATTTTTCGTAAATGCTATTTATAACCAACATTGTGGTGTAGGGTATTATATAGTCGGGCTTGACCGATTATAACGTTTTTACTTGTTTTGTTTTTATTTATGGTGAAATTTATCTGTCAGAACAAAAAGAATTATGAAATTTGTCTCTTTTTCCAAAAACAGAATAAATAATTAGAAAAGAATCATAAAATATTATTTAATTGTCTCGTAATTTAATTTTTATTAAAATAAAATTAAAAAAAGATTTGATTAATTTCGAAAAGAAATTATTGAAGTCATAATTAAAAACACTTGAAAATGTCTTTGAGCGAAGAAAAAAATAAAAAAGAAAGAAATTTTATTTGAGATCAAATTTTTTGAGGTTTAATTTTTTTGTCTTGAAGCGGTTTTTAATGATAAAAATATTGAGGTTAAATAACGGTTAGTTTAGGCTTTATTTAAATAAAAAAGATAAATTATTTATTATTATTATTTTTTGTAAAAACAAAATTTGAAAAAAGTTTAAATTCCGGTTGATAATTGATTTTTTGAGGCATACAAATCTTGGCGATTCTCTTTGGGTATAAAATTTAATAAAGACGATTTGAACTTGATGAAATTATTGTAAAAATAACATGTTTTAGAGGTTAAATGTTGCAATTATAGTTCATTTTAAATCGACTCAGATCAGATTTTTTCAATCGCTACAAAAAGATCGAATTTTGTGTTTTAGAAACAATTTGCGAGATTGTTATGAATTGAAACAAATACGATCGATTGTTGATAGAACTTAATAATCATACATTCCAATTAATGTCGAAGACACCAAGTTTATGTTATTTATTTGGCGGAATTAAATGGGTGTTTTATATTTTTCAATCAGATCATCTTGGAAAAATGACGACGTTTGCTAATATGTGATAATATTGAGCTTCTTTAAAAGCAGTGAATGAAAATTTAAGATTAATCGCTTTTTTAGCCCAGACCTTATCCCCACTAACTACTATTTGTTTTGTTTGACGCCGAAAGGATTACGCTTCACTTAAGAATAAAGTTTCTGAAATGTACTTAAATAGACATCACATAGTGGTTCCAAATCTGAAACTTCACATGGACATTCTTGATGTGTTTTACAATTGTTTTAGAAAAACACAGTAACCTAGTGGATCGGGGATAGACCCCCAAACCAACCCATCACTGGTATTGATGGTGTAAATTCGCAAAAATTTAACTTATGATTTTTTTTTTTAAATATGCAGAAGATCTTTTCAAAAAATTACTATAAATTATGTGCATTATCTTCCATAGTTTAAGAGATATTTTGAACAATTTAAAATTTTTACTGATTTTCGCAAATGTTTTTTTAAGCTTTCGGATCTGTTTATGTAGTCAGGATTCTTAAAAAAATGAGAATTATATATCTATGTTGATCCGATAAAAAGTTATGTTATTTGGAATTTGTCTTTTTTATTTGATAATTTCAATTTTTCCCAAAAAGGTGGCAACTTTTTTCACTTTAAAATTTACTATATTCCTCTGTGCTATATTTTTATCTTCATAATTCCAAAAGTATTTTAAATGTTAACCGTTAAAAAAAAACAAGGTAAAGCAAATCCGGGGCATTAGTGGATTTCAAAAGCCATTAGATCTATCAGATTTTTTGTAATTTAAAAAGTATTTTCCTCAGTTTTGGTAGAGAAGTAAATTTTTAAAGCTTAAACTATAAAGAACTTAATTGAAATAAAGGACTTAATCTAATCTAAAATGGTCCAAGTCCTTTTAACATCAGAGGTCCTATTTTTTAGAAAAAAATCTATTTTTGGAAAGAGTTTCCCTGAATTGTAGTTTTGGGCGTTACTGGAATCAGAAATTGAGAATCCATTAACAATTCTGTGTTAAGAGTTGTTTTATCTATTTTATAATCAAGTTTCATGAATATTACGTAATTTTATAGATTCCATTTGAGGTCAAATCTGAAGAAAAGTAGGATATATATATCAGCCAACGAAATCTATATTCATCTTAACGAAAAATTTCGTTAATTTTTCCTAAATTCTTCAAATTGACGAAAAATCGTCAATATGACTATTTTTGAATTCGTTAACAAAAATGCAGTGAATTTGAATAAATATTATTCAATTTGATCAATACATTATTCAAATTGATGAAAAAATTCTTTATATTGATGAATATTATTATTAAATTTTAATACCATATTTAAGTTAAGTTTACGAAATTTTTGTTGAATTGAGGAAAGAATTACGTTAAATTGTTGTATTAAATTAATACAACATTACTATTAAGGACCAAGTGAAGGTGTGCTTCCCGTTCAAAGTAAATATTGATTATAGAATATCTTAAGAACTGTTGCAGCAAGAATTTTAAAATTTAGTCCCAATGGCTTCCTGAAGGAACTGTTTACTGGAATGTGGATCAGGTATAGGATTAGGGGAGAAATAGCCTCCATTAAAACAAATATTGATTCTCGAATATCTAAAGATCTACTGCAGCGAGTACATGTCAATTACACTTTTTATAACATATCGATTTGTGAAATTTCTTTCGAGATCTGGGACTGAGGAGAATTTTTGTGCAACAAAGTGCTCCGGAGAAAAGCTAAAAAATAGTGCAATTCCAACAGGACGGTGGTGATCCGAACAACTGGTATTTCTGATGAAAAGTTACTTTACATATGTTTGTTGATCAGCTGATCTTCCATTAACATCATAATAATTAGAATGTGCTATAAAATATTTACCTCCTTTATGTAAATCTACAAATCAATTTACATTTCATTTGTCATATTTCATTTAATTTGACAAAGAAAATTTACAAAATTATTTGACGAAAAAAATTGTTAAATTAACAAAAATTGTATTCAAATTAACTTCATTTTAGTACGTAGAATTGAATAAATTTGTTGTATTATTTAACTTACGATGCGTTACTACCGTTTTAACTATTTGATATAAAATATTTTTCGTTAAATTTTTTAACGAAAATTTATTCAATTTAACATCTTTAACCAAAAACTATTTTGATTAATTTTTTTTAGTTTATTTGAAGAAAATTCCTCAATTTGAAGAAAAATTATGTTAACTTGAATAAAAATCTCTTAGTTTTATATCTTTTTGTTCGTTAAAGTTTTACGAAATTTTATCGTTAATATTAGCGACCATTTTGGGTTCAGGGTACATAGAGCGCTTTAAGAGATTTAAAGTTTTTTTACGAACATGTGTGACATGAACTTTTCGGGTTATAAAAAATAATTGGAATCTATTTTCACCTTTAATTGTTCACTTCATAGATTCATAGATGCGTTACAATTTGTTATTCTTCACAAACATTTGAATGTTAAATTTTCACGAGAAAATTAGGTGAAAATTGTTTATATAGAAAATGTCAGTTTTTTTTTTTTGGAATAACAAATATTTAAACTAACAATTTTGTCTATTTTTTTTCTAACTCTTTTTAGTCTTTAAATCATATTCTGAGTATTTATGTGGTGGAACTTCTCAAAATTATAACAAAAAAATGTAAATTTTACAAAAAATATGCTTCATGAAGCATGAAATCTTAAACAATTTGAATACACTTCACCACTAGAGCTACTCAGTGAGGGGATGTTAAGTTTATCATTATGTATGAAACAACAAGAAAAGTCTTCATTAGTTATGTTTTTATGTATGGAAGATATTTAATTCCATCCGTCAATCTGTCTGCACTTCAATGAAACCGTAGTGAAAATCGTTTAGATATGATACTATAACTTTAAAACCAATAGAGATATTTTAATTCAATTTTACATCATTAGTGCTGAGATGCTAATTAAGTCGGTATTTTGATTTTAACAATCAAGATAAATGAGTATTTTAATTGTAAATCATTTATGTGATAATACAAAGATTTTTTTTATTTAGACAGCCCTTATAGGTTAGGTTATCTCTTATAGTTTCAGAGATATTCAAGTTCAAACAAATTTTTAACCTTTTTAACCACGTTTTTTTGTTCTTTAAATATGTGTCAAAATCCCCAAAAAATTCTAAAAGATACTGGCGATATAGTCATAGAACTATATGAATCCGTAAAAATGTTATAAGAAGTGAGATCGAAAAAATTTCAACATACATATATGTTGATAAAAACGAAATAACTAAAATTACAGTTCTAATTTTTTGTTTGATTACTACAAATTTCAAAAAAAAAAATATTTATTTTTATAGTTCTAATCACTGGTGATGAAATTTTGAACCTTTTTCGGAAACCCTTCCATTAAAGCTTTTAAAATGCTTTTTGTCACTTTGCTCGACCAAATAGTCCATCTCTTTTTAAAATCGACCCCACTTTTGGCAGAGTTTTTTGAGCTCTTCAATTCATTTTCAACAAACGACCAATATCTCTCCACTGGCCTTAGCTCCGGGCAGTTTTGGGGGATTTACCATCCCTGGTACAAATATCATTAAAATGTTCTTGTAGCATTCGAGAGCTTAACAGAATGCCAAGTCAGGTCAAAAAATAAGTGGACACATAATGAAGTCTTATGAATAAAAGCACCATTTTTCATTAACATTCTATGATGTAAATTTCGGTATTTATAGAGCCCGTTGTTACAATTTATTGGCTTCCCTTGCTGTTACTGCATATTGTTTGCCACACCAAGAACTTTTTGAGAAATTTTGATATGTTTTGGGTCTTAACTTTTCTTGAACATCAGCAACATTAAATTTTTGACTATGAAGTTGCGAAAAATCTGCCACAACATTCGTTTCGTCACCATTAAGCAGCATGAACTTGTTTTTTTAACTTGATTTAAATTTTAGTGCTAAGTTTTGAACCGCGTTACAGTTAGAAACTTTTTGAGCTTTATATGATTGAAAAGCTGCGTTAACTTCAAATTCCAAATCTTTCCAAATGGTCCAAGCACTGAGCTAATACTTTTCCGACGGATGAGTTAGGAGCTCTTTAAAAGTATTTTTTTTTTGCTTTAGACACACCATGTGAATCAGGTTTTCAAGTTCTCTCGGTTCATTGGAAACAGTTTGACAGCAGACTTTTAAATGCTTGGCCCACTTTTTGTACGATCAAATTGGGTTTTATAATTTCAGTATGCACTTTTTTCCGGTCACTCAGATTTACAATATATTTGTTTGACGCTAAACATAAGAAGTGACATGTTCCGCAGAGGTAACTTGGTCAAAATAATATGAAAAAATACTTGGGTCAAAAACTTATGTTTCCGTAAATTTGTTTCGACAATAACTTTCTTTTACAAATTTATTTATTTCAATTCTTAAAAAGACAACATGGCCAAGGTGGCCAACATTGGAACGTCTCCGACTACTGGTCTGTATTCCTTGAAAACAACTATAAAATACCTCAGCTCTAACCATGTGAAATTTCATTCGAATATCTGTAGCAGTTTAAAAGTTAAAGAATTATTTCCTTAAAATGTGTTTGGAAACACAAGCAAAAATAGTTTAGTAAAAAATAGCTATAGACCGATATCTGAAATGGCATTAAAACAAGAATTTTGATTCTGATCAAAAATCTATCATCTTGATTTATATTTGCTTTTATTCAAGTGGAGAGTTTTTCAAACCCCTGAGAAGGGTGTTTCAAATTCTTCATTGCTCATAATAGTTTTTTATTATTTTTCTATTTTCCTTGTTTGTTATGATGAATATGTGTGTTAGATAAAATATAATTTAAATAATTTTAGACCGATTTCAACATATGTAAAACACTCTTTCTTACACATCATTATAACAAAAAATTTGATTGTTGCTAATGTGAATATAATTAAAATTATAATTGGATCAAACAAAAGAATAATAAAATGTTGGTTTAAAACTATTAAATTTGTGGTATTTTCGGTATTTAAATTAATTAACAAGATATTTAAACATGTAAGAAGATTAAATCTAAAGAAAACAAACTAATAAACGAACTGAAAAGAGGAAATACGAAAATATAATAAAGAAAATAATAAAATTATTATTTAAATCATTAAAATCTTTTAAACTTCTCTTAATCGAGATATTTTAGTAATAAAAGAATAATTTAAACGGATTGTTCAGATATTATTTTGCTAAATAATTAACCAAATTAATTAGCAGAATGTAAGAGAAATGGTTGGTTAAATTATGAATCCAATTAATGCTGATCTTATGATTAGAACGTGAAAATGTATGATATTATGACGTAGATCGTATTACTTTTAATCAATCACCTATAAACTTTTAATGAACTAATATAAATGGTCGAGAATTTCTCGAAGAGTTTAAAATTAATTTAGTATGAAGCTTATTCCTTAATAGCAACGAAATACTAAACAGTGCCATCTGGATTTTTCTACATTATCATTTTATATTTCAAAAAACTCCTATTGAAATATGCTCAGTAAAATTGGTAGCAATAGAATCACTAGATCAGAATAGAGTTCATGTATCTGGTAGTGCTAACGAGATCATGTTTAATCCCTTTGACTGCTGTGGTAATTCAGCAGACATCATTTTTTAAAAGAATTTTCCCCTTTATTAACTGGATTATTTTGTGACAATGAAGTCAATTGTTTTAATTTATAACAATATTTCACAACACTATTACGCTAATGGTACATTTCACAGTCAACTTCTTACCTCAACTTCACTTTTACAATGTTTACAATAGACTTAATCACTACACTGCTATTTATACCAAACAGCGCCATCTATGTTCTTTCTACATTTCCATGTGAACCTCACTATCTTAATGTTTACAGTAACTCAATTCACATATAGTTATAAATAATTATTCCAAAGAGTGCCATCTTGATTTTTCTATATAACCTTGTGCTGATTTTAAAACTAATGTTGTTTTTGTAATTATAGAAGAAGATTCTGGAGCACACTAAGCCGTTACAAACCTATAAATCTCGAATAGATATGCGATTTAGAAGAAAAATTTCGGTAAAATAATCACGTGAAATAATGTAAATTGTAGATTTTTAATTAATTCGGTTCTCTTTTTAAACATGTGGCAACATTTGGAGAGTTACCAACTATGAACCTGACCAGATAACCACAGCTCTAAACATATGAAATTTCATAAAGCTACAGAATTAAAAAAATCGATTTGGAAAAATTGTATAACGGTGAAATTAGCGTATATAAATCATTATAAGATCCTCTATAAAGCGTACAAAATCCTAAGCTTTTTAAGTGATATGTGGAATATATATATGTGGTTATATGGGGAGCCAATTAAATATTATGAAAAGTACCTCAAAAAAAAATGTGGCGCTACTTTTACAATAATTTCCAATTTTTTATTTAATGAGGAGGAGATTTCTTTGGCAACCAGATGAAATAATGAACGGATCGTATCCAATGTTTTTATAAACGACATACTTGGGCCAAAATAATGACATTCGTCATGTTTACTTTAAAACTGAAACTTGATTTTTTATGAACTGATGGACATATCGAGATGGACACTAATTTTTATTATTTAAGGAGATTGAAATTGCATTAGTGGAAAACATTTGTATGATGACTTGGTGAAATGAGATAAAATAGGCTTCATACTGGAGCAAAGGTAACTTTTATTTAAAAAAGTAAAAATGCTACATTCGGCAATGCAGAATCTTCAATACCCTCCACCGATTTTAGCAATTCTTTTTAATTCGATTTGAATTTCAAAGATCCTTTTGAGATTGTCTCAGATATGGGTCTACATTTTTTCGTAATGAAACGATTTTTCTTGTTTTAAAGGAGCGATCTGCGTAGCACAATAATTTTTAGATTTCATTGGCCTTCGATCATTAATAAAAAAGCCAGCGTGCCAATAACTGACAAACGAAATGACGACTTAGATTGTGAAATGATGAATGAGTATTCATATATATTTTATGAGATCCTGGATGGTTCCTTCTTTGGAAATATATCTTTTTCAGCATTTGAGTTGTTTGATTCGCAGATCAATGAAAGTTTGGATTTTCTGTCAAAAAAACTACGGGTCAACTACTAACCACATTCTATATAATCGATACATGTTAATCGGGATTTAGCCATTAAAAATTTTTACAAAAATTCTAAATATTCTTTTTTCAAAGTATCTTTTTTTAAGCATAAAACTATAAAACATTTAATTATAATTATTGTGGTTTGTACTAAATAAACCGGTGGTTTACAAGTTTTATTTATTTAACATTTGACCCATAGTGCAATTAAGACTCTCTTAATGATATTTTTCCGTTACTTTTATTATTTCTTTTATATTTAAAATTTTCTATAATTTCTTTATATAGAAAATTTAAAATCACTTTAGTTGTCTCTAAAAAAAAGGTTAAAAACATGATTTTATTTAAATTAACATACGGAGTTTTATAAAAAGACAAATATTTGTGAAAATAAATTAAAAAATGTATTTGACAATTAAAAGTAAAAGTAAATTGAAAATAATAAATCCCTGAAAGAGTTGAGAATAAATTTAATGAATTATTTTGCAAAAAAAAAAAAATGGTTGACATCCAAAGTTGGTTACACCCAACATTTCAAACCGGTTTCAAAAGGAAATAATTATTGATAAATAAACAAATGTGAATTAGACATGTCAAAAATGTTTTAAAATGTCAATACAGCCTTACACATGCGACAGAAGTATACGATGAAAAAGAAATGAAAAAATAATACATTACATTGTAAGGAGTGAGATAGAAAAATTCTTAACACACGTGTTTTTTATGAAAGCTTTTAATCCAAATATTATTTGATCTTCTTGATCAGTTTTTATTTTTAGTGTCAAACAAATGAATTTATTCTTTATCCGATAAAAAACGAGTGACCCGAAAAAAGTGCGTACTAAAATTATTAAACATTTTCAACAAAACTGTCAAACTGCCATCACACTGTTTCTAATGTTATTAAACCGTACCAGAAGAACCTGTCCGTAAACAGAGAATCTGGTTTAGGTAGAATGAATGGACCACATAATGTTTCTAAAGCCAAAAAATAGAAAGCATTTTCTAAAGAGCTTCCAACACTTTCGGTAGACTTAGTAGTGTAACCACTTAGTTTTGACTTGACATGACATTCTGCCATTATGGTTAACAAGTCCTTGGTACAAGAACAATAATGTGGTAAAACCTCAAAACTGCCCGAATGGATATTAGACTCTTGTTAAAAGAGAATTGAAGAGTATAAGAAAGGTGTCCAATAGTTTGGTAGATTTTAAATTAAGATGGACTACCCGGTCGAACAAAGTGACAGAAATCACTATAAAAATGTTAATGAAAATGGTTTCCGGAAAATCCGAAAAAGGATAAAAATTTCATTGCCACTGATTTTAACCATAAAAGTATGTTTGTTTTTTGTTAATTATTGTAGTAATTTCAATCAAATTAAAACGTTAGTTAAGTGGCTTCGTTTTTAATTAACATATATGTATGTTAAGAATTTTTCGATCTCACTCCTTATATTTCACTCCACAACAAATCATTACATTTGTTAATAATAATAATTATGTTTTATTACTTCTGATCTCAATTTACCGAGTTGATGAACAACGTGAGAGATTTT
Organism: Cochliomyia hominivorax; assembly: GCA_004302925.2. NCBI lineage: Eukaryota > Metazoa > Arthropoda > Insecta > Diptera > Calliphoridae > Cochliomyia > Cochliomyia hominivorax. Next base: position 33,702,758 of record PYHX02000413.1, read on the forward strand.
TTTCTTCTTCCAAAAAAAGTAAATAAATTTTGGTTTTTTATCATAAATCTTTTCAGATCAACAGATCAACGCAACGATATAATACATTTTCTTTGTTTCTCTCTTATGCTGCGCATGCGTTTTTTTATTATCTTCATTCAAACGATTTTGGAACAAAAACTCTCAAATCGATTCATCATCGTCATCAGCATTATAAGACTTATCTTCCATAAGACACGCATGCGCTACATTCTGTTGAAGCTAAAAGTTGTTTTTATTTATTTTCTTTCTTTATTTTCTTTCATTATTTTCTTTATTTTTTTTTTTTTTGGACAAATAGGAAATGATTTTCTTTTATTTGACTTGATTTAGTTGTATGTATGTATGTATGTATGTATGTATGTATGTATGTATGTATGTTTTGTTTTTGGTATCTTGTCGATGCCGCATTTTTTGTTATCTTATTGATTTAGAGATACAAAATGTTGTTTGTTTTTGTTTTGTTTTTTATATAGAAATACACTTATGTGGTACATTTTATTTATCCACTTTGTTTTGTTTTTGTTTGATTCGGTACCAAAGAAATCTCACTCTCGTAAAAACATAATTACAGAAGAAACTTTCTATTTTATTACTTTTTATGGGGACTACGATGTACTTAGCTTTTTGTTGTAATTAGATTCAAACCTTTAAAGACATTATGAGGTTTTCTAATTTGAGTTAAAAATTTTACGAACATTTTCTATAGAAAAAAATTTAACAAACATTTTTCATAGAAAGAAAATTTTACGAAAATTTCTGTGGAAAGGAAATTTTATGAAAATTTCCTGTCGAAAGGAAATTTTATGAAAATTTCCTGTCGAAAGGAAATTTTATGAAAATTTCCTGTCGAAATTAAATCCGGAAAAATTTTATAAAAATTTCCCGTCGAAAGGAAATTTTATGAAATATATCCCTTCGAAAGGAAATTTTATGAAAATTTCCTGTCGAAAGGAAATTTTATGAAAATTTCCTGTCGAAAGGAAATTTTAATTGAAAAATTTATTCCTGTCGAAAGGAAATTTTATGAATATTTCCCTTCGAAAGGAAATTTTATGAAAATTTCCTATCGAAAGGAAATTTTATGAATATTTCCCTTCGAAAGGAAATTTTATTAAAATTTCCTGTCGAAAGGAAATTTTATGAAAATTTCCTGTCGAAAGGAAATTTTATGAAAATTTCCTGTTGAAAGAAATTTTATGAAAATTTCCTGTTGAAAGAAAATTTCAAATAAACTTCCTGTTGAAAGAAAATTTATAAAAATTTCCTGTTAAATTTTCCATAAAATTAAACTTTTGAAAAAAATTTCATATAAAATGAAATTTTTGGATAATTTCCTATAAAACGAAAAGTTTTGGAAAATGTCCTATAAAACGATTTTTTTTTGGAAAATTTCCCATAAAATTAAACTTTTGAAAAAATTTCCTATACAACGAAATTTTTGGAAAATTTCCTATAAAATGAAATTTTTGGAAAATTTTCTATAAAATGAAATTTTTATAAAATGAAATTTTTGTAAAATTTCCTATAAAATGAAATTTTTGTAAAATTTCCTATAAAATGAAATTTTTGTAAAATTTCCTATAAAATGAAATTTTTGTAAAATTTCCTATATAATGAAATTTTTGTAAAATTTCCTATAAAATGAAATTTTTGTAAAATTTCCTATAAATGAAATTTTGGAAAATTTCCTATAAAACTATTTTTTTTTTTTGGAAAATCTCCCATAAAATTAAACTTTGAAAAAAAAATCCTATAAAACGAAATTTTTGGAATGTTTTCTTTAAGAAACGAAATTTTATTAAAAGTTTCTATAAAAGAGTGATTTTTCCAAAAATTCTCTCTTAGACGAAAAATTCAAAAATTTCTCATTAAGGTAAATTTCAATTAAATAATAATTTTTTATAAATGTCCTTTTTAGATGAAATTATCTAAATAGAATATTTATCAAAAACGATTTCCTCTAGAAAAGAATATTATCGAAAATTTTCACTAAGAAGAAACTTTTTTATCCAAAATTTCCTCCAAAGAGAAATTTTATTTAAAATTTACTTTAAGAAGGAAAATTATTCAAAATGTCCTCTTAATAGGAAATTTATAGAAAATTTCTCTAAGAAGGAAATATGTTGATAGTTTCCTTAAGAATGATTTTCTTTAAATTTTCGCTAAGAAGAAAATTATTGAAAATTTTCTCTAAAAAGGAAATTAATTGATAATTTTCTTAGAGAAGAAAATTAATTAAAATTTTTCTCTAAAATGTAAATTGATTCAAAATTTTCTCTAAATAGAAAATGTATTGCAAATATTTTCATAACATTTTTTTAATTGCTTCAATTAAAAGTTTATTTAATCTAACGTTATAACATTAATTCTGAATTATATCTAAATCGATTCCCGGATATCATAATGATATTTTTACGTCATTTTATGTTAAACTACAAAAAAATTGTGACAATATTTAATCAAGTTTTATTGCTTCATAACAAATGACAGTTTAAATGTGTTGAATCATGGAAAACAACAAAAATTAATTCAGAAAATATTTAACAAAAAAATTGTTTATGAAGAAAATTAAAAATAACTACAAATACGAAACGTAACCGAATAAAAAATCTCTTAAATAATGTGTGAAATCAAACCTGCTACAGAGGAAATCTTGATGAATTATTTTTGGTTTTTTTTCTTTTGGAGTCAAACAACTAGACAAACATGATTTTTTTCCATTTTTATTGTTATTAAGATTTTTTTTGGGTGGTTTTTTGTAGACAACTTAAACTAAAAGACTAAAAAATAAATTTTTATGAAATTATTTCAAAGTAACTTTAATTTACGACTAAGAAGTTTAAGTATGATGACTGGGAAAGAACCCTAATTACCCCTTACATTTGTTGTTACCAATATTTTTAATATTTTTCAGATGTAAATTTGATCAAAATGAATGACTTAAATGAAGTCGCTCGAAAACAATTAAGAACTAAAGGTCTAATTTCTGACAACACACCTGATTTGGATCAAGTGAAGACCCTTTGATTAATCGTTTCCACCAATATATCGTTTTATATCTTCAACACTTTTTCTGTTCTGCTTCTTAATATAAATTTTTCATTGCATTTGGGTTCTTTGGAATACCTTCCCATAATTTTTAGTGTAAAATATTAAGAAATTAATAGTTGTGATCTCAATCCAAGATACAACTTGGAACCATATTCATCGTTGGGTGTTTAATGTATTGAATTATGTTTGAACATAAAGTGTCAAACTTTTGTGGTTTTCAATTCATGTTAATTCATCGTCTTGTCTCTTTTATTAACAATTTTCCAATTAACATTTTTTCTTGGTTTCATTATTCACTTTAACAATGGTTTGCTCTACATAAGATATTTTGACCCGGTTTTTTCTATTACTTCATTCATTCATTCATTCATTCATGCCAACATAGGCCAGAGTATTGTAAACTATAGTTGTAAATATTAGGGTGGTTCTTATGGAATCCAAATAAGAATTTAGAACATAATTTGTTAATAAACTTTATATTAGGCTGAGCCGAATTTTTAAAACCCTACACACATACTTACGTTATTTTTTTGATTCATAAACTTAAATCCCAAATCCCGAAATATACCTCAGGTGGAACTATTTTGATATTCTTCAAATTTCAATCGGAAGTGTTTGTGTCGTATTATATTCAAATACTTTTACAAAAAATAATTTTTAGGAATTTTCTCTTGTGTAAATAAGTTCTATGTTGGAGCTACAGACAAATGTGGACTAATGTTAATAAAGTTGGTCAGACTAAAGACGAATAAATAATAGAGGGGAAATGTGGTGTAGTAAAAGTGCTTGTCTGCAAACAAGTGTTTCAAGCAAGAGATGAGTAATATTTTCACAATTATGATTTAATCACTGTTATTGGTAAATCACTGGTAATTTCCGTTCTACGATTTCCATTCTACGATGCAGATTATCAACTCCAATATAAACTCTGATTTGCAAAAAAATGTCCTCTTTCGTTCTTCATCACTTTCACTGGTTAAGAAATCTGTGATTTTAAAATCACGTTCACTAGAAACGACGTTATTTAAAAATCACGGTATCACTGATCTCTACTTAAAGTAACCCAGATTCCAATCTGACCGCTGGGAAGAATTGTAATATTAATTCTTCGAGTACTAAAATGCGGAGAAACTGATTTAGAACCAAAAACACACCAGAGAATGGTTATGTATCTCCTGGGAAATGAGAGGCAATAAATAAAAAGCAAAGTTCCCCACCACTACATCACACACAGAGGTCGTTGTTCTTGTCAACGATAGGTACGAAACTGGACTATTCAAGAACTTGGTTACAGTAGACCAATCGTCTATTTTGAAACAGAGCTCAAGAGTAAAACTCTATTAACGTGTTTTTTAAGACACAACACTCCTTTTAGGAATAATAAAAGTTTATAAACTTTTTTATGGTTGCGGGCTTTATGTAGGTATTATATTAAAATGTGGACTGATTTATTTACAAATCCTTCACACATATTCATGCCAAATATGAATTTTAACAGTTTAAAGTACTATTCCAGATAGGGACCTGTGATGGGTAAATCACTGGTATATACAGTGACTGAAATTATGAGATAACAGTTACTAATAATGTCGTTCTTTCCTCTTTTGTTGCATACTCAATACGATTCATCTTTAATTAAAATTGGTCATTTCTTACGGTGCATAGTGTGAACTCTATAGAGACTCCCATATTCAAAGAAAATAATGTCATCTGTCATCTTTTATTGAACCCTTTTTTTGTTTTGAAATGTTTTAAAGAACAGCGATTTGAAAATCACTTTCACTGGGAACGACGTTATTCAAAAATCACGGTATCGCTCATCTCAAATGGGTGCTATAGTTTGTTGTAAACTGATCTTAATACAATACCCAATTCGACGATAACGAATACAGTGAAATATATTAATATATAATGGTTTTTAAAACCTAAACCCATATTCTAAGAAATGATCTCACGTGAAAGCCGCAATCAAATATGGGTAAAGTATTTTTCAAATTGTCTCAGCATAATCGAAATTTCATAAAAATAAAAATGTGAAAAATAAAAAAAACATGTTTCGCTTGAATTTTTAAATAGTTTCAGATATCGGTCGTTATAGTTTTTCATGAATCGTTACCATTAAACAGACAAATTGTTTCAGATTTTAGTTTAGTTCAAAAATATATAACTTACTTTATAGTGCCTTAAGTAACTCCTTTTTGGTATTACACACTTAATGATAAACTTAATTTACCCCCATTTTCGCACAAGTCTGAATACTTTAGGAGATTTTTGTAAAACTGAATATAACTTGAAAACTATAAGAGATAGAGATATATAAAGAAGACTTGCTGAAGATAAAGAATATTTTTTAATATGTGTTTGAACTTCCAAAGCACAGTCCATTGACACAGTCTAAGTATATTGTTAAAACAGTCAAAATTATACTGCTGCACTCTTCTATCAGCGTCCAGCCCATTTAGATTTATTTCCAAAAGTCTTTATAACCCTAATACTTATCATTTTGTTTACATACCTCCAATAGTTTTTACTTTAGTTAAGACTTGTATGTAAATTTTTACTCGTATTCGTATTCGTAATTAATATGTGTGACACGCATGCGCTACCGATGGATGTAAAAATGTATAAATTGTAATTGTAACCTGTCAGTTTTTGAGTACTAAATTACATCATTTCAAACAATTTAAATAAATTGAAATTTACGAATTTTAACTAAAATAATTTTTGTAAATTTAAACAAAGAATTAAAATAAATTCTGTAAAAATGGAGCTCATGAGAGATATTTTGATGAAAGCTTTCAGTCAATAGGCATTACGATAAGTCCCCAAAACTTAAAAACCGCTTCAGAAATTACCGCCAAAAGATGTTTAATATCATTAGCTTTAGACAAACTAATCGTTGGCTGAAGATCACAGATGATCTTCAACAATTAGACAAAAGACTTTAATTTTTCATCATGTTAATGTTCGAACATATGTTGTGAGGCCGTTTAAAAATTATTTTTTAAATATAAGATAAGAAAATTTGATTCGACCGTCTTATAGTCCAGATCATGCTACTTCTCCATTGTTTCGATCGATTCATAACGTTCTAACTGTAATACTCTTCACTTTAAATCAGAGTATCAGAAATTTGATTAATTCTTCACTTTAAGCGGGAACAATTATATCGACGCTGTGTCTATTACTCAGAAATGCATTGATACTGAACCTGCTACTTAACGACAAAATAGTCGAGCGGTAAACTTAAAGGTGGACATAATTTTATTTATTCTATATGACACCAACCACGTTTAGTGAATCTGGGATTTCGAATACACATATTTAGTTCAGTTCCTAGATTTTCGATTCACCACTTCAATCTTTACATCGTCTTATTCTTATACATTTTTTTTTGAATTTTCCGCCAAATTCTTATCACATAATTCTATTCTTATCTTTTTATCACTTAAATTCTGCACAGATAAAAGCAAATAAAATTTAATCAATACAATTAAAACTTGATTTCCTAATGCGTGACGGCAGACTTTAACCAACTCAAAAACCACATTTCAGACGATGTAATAGAACACAATCTAAAAGAGAAACAGTTGGACGTAAAACGTGTCTATTTGTAAGTTGCATTTTCTATAACATTTTGCCTAAAGCACGTTTGTAATTTAAACTTTTAAAGAATTTTTTGATACCCTTCCCCAACACAGGTGGAGACTGAAGGTGTAATAAGTTTGTTGGTTTAATATGTAACAAAAAAAAATATCAGTAATGGACTCTAACTGAATTTTTCTCGTCATATCATGGAAGTGATTTAAACACTTAAATTGTTGCCTGTTTCAGATTTACAATAAAATCAGCAAAATCGATATATTAGACAACAAGTTATAGACCGATATCTGAAGCAAATTTAAAATGTTTAAAGAATAAAATAAATAACAGATTGTGGCCTGTGCGGATTTGCAATTAAATCAACAAAATGTGTCAATTAGACAAAAAGTTATAGACCGATATCTGTGTCAATTAGACAAAAAGTTATAGACCGATATCTGAAGCAAATTTAAAATGTTTAAAGAATAAAATAAATAACAGATTTTGGTCTGTGCGGATTTGCAATTAAATCAACAAAATGTTAGACAAAAAAGGTATAGACCGATATCTGAAATAACTTTATTATATTCTGGTATAAATGTAGAATAAATATTTGAAACATTAAAAAACTGTAGGGTATTTCAGATTCTCTAAGGCCGGATATAACATTACTTATATATTTTTATTATTAAGAGTTTGATAAATATTTTGTATGATTTGCAAACTGGTGGAATTCAAATTTAATTACCTGCATAAAGATTTTTATTATTAAGCTGTCAGTTTGAATTTTGATTATTTTTTTTTTAAGTAGAAAACAAATTACTTAACCAACCCAAATAGGTGATGTCATGATCCGTTAAAATGGTAAAAAATATTGAGCATATTTAACACTGGACCAACCAAGGAATTTCAGTTAATTTATTTAAATATAAAATAAGTATTTTTAGGCATTTGAAGGTATTTAAGAAAACAGTCATTTTGACTGCTTTAGGTTAAAATAGGAATATGAGTATATTAAAGTGATTCATTTATTAATCTCATAGTTGAATATTTTTTTAACAATTTTAGAAAATTTTTCTTAATATTTTTCCCCATTAATTCCATTAAGGATTTCATTTGTCATATTTAACTCCAAAACTTAATTGAAATGTTTAGTTTTTTCCACAAATTTTAAAATCATTCATCATTTTAATATGTATTTTTTAATTTAATAAAGTTTAAGGCTGCCACATGTTGCCTGCAACCATGAAAATACATATTTCATGTGGTCAAAACTTATTCAATTATCTCATCGTGTTTTTTTAGGTTTCATACCAAATTTAGTATGAAGTTTAACCAGTTTTTATTTCACTTTTTTTTGTTTTTGAGGGAAAAACATTAAATTAAAAAAAAATATTTATTAACCAATAAATATTTTTTATTTTTACAAATAAACAACATTTTGGTTTGTAGGTAAATTTGCAACAACTTGTTTGTGGCAGGTGGATGAGTCATAACAACATATATTTCTTGTAGCTTAAGACGTTTCTCTGCATTTTTCAAATTTTTCAGTTCCAAAAGAAGAGTTTGAAAAATATAAACAAGAAATAAACAAAACTTTGAAGAGTATTTTTTTGAACACGTTTGAACATTATTAGGAATCATTTAAGACCTCATAAATTGAATGCTTTTTATACTTTGGAATTATTTTTAAATCAGGTTATATATAACTTTGTCTGTCTGTCTTTGTCGCGCTCACATTTAAACTGACTTATGAAATCAGTCATATTAAAACTAATGGTCTGAAGTTTTGGTAAACCAAAAAATTTGGTTCAGTAAACACAAACTTATGAACCGATATTATAGAGCATCTCAAAATTGAAGCGTAGAGCTGTTAAAATATCTGATTTTAATTTAGTTCTAGTTCAGTTTTAGTTCAGTTCTACTTCAGTTCTAATTCAGTTCGAGTTCAGTTCTAGTTCAGTTCTAGTTCAGTTCTGGTTCAATTTTAATTCAGTTCTGGTTCAGTTTTAGTTCAGTTCTAGTTCAGTTTTAATTCAGTTCTGGTTCAGCTTTAGTTCAGCTTTAGTTCAGTTCTTGTTCAATTCTAGTTCAGTTCTAGTTCAATTCTAGTTCAGTTCTACTTCAATTCTAGTTCAGTTCTAGTTCAGTTTTAATTCAGTTCTGGTTCAGTTTTAATTCAGTTCTGGTTCAGTTCTAGTTCCGTTCTAGTTCAGTTCTAGTTCAGTTCTCTTTCAGTTCTAGTTCAGTTCTGGTTTAGTTCTAGTTCAGTTCTAGTTTAGCTCTAGTTAAGTTCTAGTTCAATTCTACTTCAGTTCTAGTTCAGTTCTAGTTCAGTTCTACTTCAGTTTCCAGTTCATTTTCGAGATTCTAGTTCTGAGTTTAAATCAGATTCAGGTTCATATTCCTGTTCAGTTGCTAATTAAGATTCCAGTTTAGTTTTCATTTCAGATTTAGATTTCACTTCTGTTTCATATTTTAGCTCTGATTCTAGTTTAGACTCATGTTCGGATTTTAGTTCATATTCTAATTCGGATTGAAGTTCAGATACTTAAGATTCTTCTTCATATTTTAAATCAAATACAGTTTTTTTCATGTCCCGGTACAGTTTGTAAATTTGTGCTTATTTTTCCTTGAACTTTGTCTCTAATATTTTAACAGAGTTATTAATTTCAAAATTCCTCCTTTTCTTTCAGATTCAAATCATTTCTCACATCCAACTTATAATACTGGTAAGTTTATAACTAAAGTTTATTAATTAATTCAATTAAACTAATTCAATTAAAAAATTACTCACCTTTCAATTGATAAACGGGACTACCAACAGGTGTATTTTCCGATAGACTAAAACGTCCCATATCACCAGAACCGGGCACAAAATGTGGTGGTTGATTTAAATGTTGACATTTAACCAAACATGGCACGCACAGTGTTACGATTATCATGCAAATCAATGAATTCATAAAAAATGTTTTAACCAAAATGTGGTCAGACGACCACCACCAATTGGTTTTGAGCATTTTATTGTCAAATGGATTTTCGTTTTACTTAACTCTTTTTTTTGCTTAACAAAAATAAAGTTGTTTTCTATAATTTTATTAAATGTTTTACGTTTTACGTTTCTCGTTCTGGTGACTTTTGCTATAAACGAAAATTAGTAAATACACACGCACATTTCAGATTTCAGATTTATTTGGCTTCAAGTTTAAAAAAAAATTGTTATTGAATTTTTTCTTTCAGTTATTTTCGAAAATTAAAAAAAACGATTTATTGCTGATTTGTTGTCGTCGATATTTTTGATTCTTTTCGCGGAATTGTTTGACTAATGACTTAAAATAAGGTAAGATTTTGGTAAATGAACTGGTATTTAGCACATTTAGTGATTTATTTGGTTGTTTTTGTGATTAAAGATCTTGAACTGTTTTTGCGATTCGTATTAGAGAAAATGTTGTTGTTTTATAAGTGAAGTAAAAGATCGAAAGAGAATTTGTGTCATTTTTATTAAATTACGCTTAAATTTATTTCACATGATTGATTATTGTTTTTGCAAGAAAATTATTTAATTAAGATTTTTGGTCTTAAACAAAGAAGTCATTTTGACTGTTTTGTTTTTTTTTAGATTTTGGAATTTTTACTTCGAATAAAAATCTTTATATATTTTTTACTCACCACCTCGTTCTTCAAAATCAGTGAAATATACATCTGTTATTCATATACTTAAGAGTCTAGTTCGTCAGAATTAAATTTAGTTAAGTTCCGTTCTCGGGTGAAAACATATTTACGTAGCCAAGTACCAGTCATTTTGACTTATTAAAGGTTTAATGAGGTCTGGAAAAATTACGAATAATTATTGCAGAATTTGGGAAATTTATTTTGAGATTTAAACATTCTTCAAGATTTCAGAAGTATATCATTTCTGAAATTTGTCCAATATCTTGAACCTAAAAATAAAATTCCAACTTTAGTAAACATACACACTCATTATCACTTGTGTCATTCAATGTGTACTGCCAAGAAGAAATCATCACAGATCCCAAATTAATATATTCATGCATCAAATCAAAATCTGAATCGATTTTGCTATATTCATCTGTCTGCCTGTTGTTGATATGTTTATGCCCACAAAAATTGGCAGAGTGCAATGGCCTAAGTATCTTTTATTGTCCTAAAAGGTTTCCTGTTTCAAACCGACAAAATCGGTTTAATAGGAAACAAGTTTTAGATCCATATCTGAGACAATCTTCTAAAACTGCAGAGCAGATCTTCCTGAAACTTTGTTCACTATTTTCGGTTCTATAGATCTCATTAACAGCTTTTAAGATTTAAGCTTTTTAAAGTGATGTTCGGAAATGGGTCTGCATGTGAACTACGGTCATTTGGAGACTTTCGAAATCTTTGTACAGATGCGGCCGAATGAGTCAGTGTTCTTAACGCATATCAATTTGTTCATATCTTTATGTACCGTGACAATTTTCGTTATAAGTCCCATGAGGACTCATTCTGAATCCTTCAAATAAGAACCTTAAACTTTCTATCAAAAGAAGTTGTCGCATTAAAATTCGAAATTTAAAAAAGTGATTAATTTTTTTTTTAATTTTAAAGCAAATTTAATTTCAATTTTCAGGTTAATATTTTTTTAAACACTTGAACTAAATTTAATTAATTACTTTATTAATTCTTTCAAACAACATCTCACAATTTTTCAAATCTTTTAACTCGAGTTTCTAACCGATTTTTCTTGTTTGGTGTGAGAAATTCTATATCAAGTCAAATATTTTTGTTAAAATACAAGAAAGATTGAAACCAACAGCAGCAGCCTAAAAATCTTTATTAACATTTGAATTTTTTTTGCTTTCAATTTTTCAATTTATGTTTGTTCATTCGAGTACCAACATTCATTTCTGTCTGTACTTTTAGTACAAATTTAACCAATATTTTTTCGGACTGAATTTTTTTTTAGTGTTTAAAATTTTTAAATTATGCTCTCATACAACCTTGAGCTTAAAACTTGTTACCAATAACGACCGGTCGACCGATCACACCGAATGAATGAATGTTTCTATTTGATTTACAAACCAACAAACAAATTTAAAAAAAATATTTAAATTTCATTTACATCACATTCTAAACAATATTTTTTTCAGTTTCTTTTTGCATTTGTACTTATTTTATTTGAAAGAATGTCGATTGTGATGGAATTGGGAGAAACAACAAGCTGCTGGTTTTTATTGTAAACCGGGGAGGTCGTTTTTCAAACAGATTGAAGTTTACATATTAGCAGTTATGCAACGTTTATGTAAATAAAGCATTACCAAATGCATGACAATATTGTGACAATTCATTATCGCATTAGCAATTATTGCGGTTACATATCATAAACAACTGTTATTCTTAAAATAAAATAAAATAGTGTTTGCAGCACTGATTTTATCACTTCTAATTGAGTCCTAGTTGAGTTCTAGTTCAGTTCTAGTTCACTTTTAGTTCAGTTCTAGTTGAGTTCTACTTCAGTTCTAGTTGAGTTCTACTTCAGTTCTAGTTCAGTTCTACTTCAGTTCTAGTTCAGTTTTAGTTGAGCTCTTGTTCAGTTCTAGTTGAGTTCTAGTTCAGTTCTACTTCAGTTCTAGTTCAGTTTTAGTTCAGTTTTATTCAGTTCAAGTTCTGTTGTAGTTCAGTTTTAATTGTAGTCTGGATTCTATTTCAGTTCTAGTTCAGATTCTACATCAACTTTAAGTTGAACTCTATTTCAGTTTTTCTTCAGATTGTCGTTCAGATTCTAATTTCAGTTCTAATTCTAGTTCCAAAATTCAGTTTAAGTTCGGATTATAATTTTGAATCTAGTTTAGACTGTAGATCAGAATCTAGTTCAATCCTAGTTCAACTTTAGTTCAGACACTAGTTCAGGTTACTGTGCAGATTATGGTTCAATTATTTATCGAATTAGATACCAGTTTTGTTATTAATCAGTTCTAATTCACTTTTAGCTCAGCATTAGTTCAGGCTCTTGTTTTGTTTCCGGTAAAGATTCTAGATCAGATTTTAGCTCAGATTCAAATTCAGTTTCTACTTCGGATTCTCGTTCAAATTCAAGTTCAGATTCTAATACAGATTCTAGTTCATATTCTTGTTTAAAATTCTAGTTTAAATTTTAACTCAGATTCTGGTAAAGAATCTAGTTCAGATTCCGCTTCAGATTCTAGTTTAAAATTCTAGACTAAATTTTAGTTCAGATTTTAAATAACATTTAAATTGAACTTCAAATTTAAATCATACTTCAGATTATGCTTCAAATGTTTGTTTAAGTTCTAGTTCAAATTGTTTGTCAAATTATAGTTTAGATTCTAATTTGTATTCTTGTTCAGTTTATAGTTTAGATTCCAGTTCATTTCCAGTCATAAAAATCTTATTTATAATGCAGCATTAACATTTCAATTTAAAAATTAATAGAAAAACCAATAAAATAATTAATTAACTTTTTGCTAATGTCAGCAAAAAAGAATGTTTAGTACAATTTAATTTAAACAGAGTCACGATTTAAAAACAACACAAATACATACAAACATTTTTGAAAATGTATGTAAAAAAATAAATAAATAAATTCTGATCGTTATTTCTTTTAAATTTATTTGAAATCTTAAAGAAAATTTGCAGCATTTCCGCTCTTTTTCGAAAACACAATACGTTTCAAAATTTGAATTAAGAATTAAAAAAAAAAAATGATTTCCTCAATTTCATATTTTTTAATTTTAGAGAAATAATTGCGATATTTTTGTTTCCAACTTTGAAATTATGACCTTAACTTCTTCTTTTATTTGGTAAGAAATTTTAACCTTAAAATTATACTAAATTCGTTTTCATTTTTCAAGTTTCTTTCGTTCTGTTTCTGTTCATTAATGGAATTTTTGTTATAAAGAAATTAGTTTATTTGCAGAAAACTTTAATAGAAAAACTTTTCATAGACAAGTTGTTTTTGCTTTCCATTCACACGTTCTAGTTTCGTTTGTTCACTGGGTTATCAGTAGCAAAGTCTATTAAAATGTTTAATAATAAAAGAAATATTTCCGTTTGTTAAAAGATTTTGTATTTTCCATATGATTTGAATTTGTATCAGAATATAAATAAATTTGAAAGTCAAATATTGTAATAAATAGAGGAAAACAATTTAATTTTAGCAAAAGGTTAATGCGATCACTTGAGATCGTATTCTATTCTATATTTCTAGTTCAGTTCTAAATCGATTTCAATTCAATTCTAGTTCGTTTTCTAGTTCGGTTCTAGTTCTGTTTAAGTTCAGTTCTAGTTCTAGTTCGTGTCTAGTGCAGATTCTAGCTCAAAATTTGCCGCAGATTCTAGTCCAGTTCTAGTTCAGTTCTTATTCAGTTCTAGTTCAGTTCTTGTTCAGTTCCACTTCAGTTCTAGTTCAGTTCTAATTCAGTTCTAATTCAGTTCTTGTTCAGTTCCACTTCAGTTCTAGTTCAGTTCAAGTTAAGTTTTAGTTCAATTCTAGTTCAATTCAAGTACATTTCCAGTTCATTTCTAGTTCAGTTTTAGTTCAGCTCTATTTAATATTCTAGTTCAGTTATAGTTCAGTTGAAGTTCATTTCCTGTTCTAGTTCTGTACAAGTTCAGTCCTAATTCGATTCCAATTTAATTCTAGTTCGTTTTCTAGTTCAGTTTTTGTTCATTTCTAGTTCAGTTCTGCTTCTGTTTTAGTTCAGGTCTAGTTCAGTTCAGTAGTTCGTTTCTAGTTCAGTTCTAGTTCAGATTCTAGCTCAATATTTGGCACAGATTCTAGTCCATTTCTAGTTCAGTTTGTGTTCAAATTGGAAATCTTATAGAAATTTTTTATCGTTCATTAATTAATTTCAATTTAATATTTTTGCGTTTCTGTATCTCAAATTTTTAAATTAATATTCATAATTTACACACCCTCTCACAAAAGATCTCATATCACACAAATAATATAGAAATCGCTATTAATTTTTATTTATGAAATTTTCTTTCTTTTAAACCAAATGAAAGAAACAACAACAACAATTCACGTCAAAAGTACCCAACAAATCCCAAAAAAAAAAGACCTACAATTTCTTACGGATGCTGCAGAAGACAAGAAAACCAGTTAAAAGAAAGAAGCAGATTTGGGCTTTAATTTGAATCAAAAAATTTTACCAACAAAACTTTACTTTTTATTTACCTTTTTTTCTCGATTTTTGTTTACTTTTTTTTTTGCCAACCGATGAAAAAAACTCGTTTTATTGGTTTGGAATTGTTATAAAAAAAGTCCAAAAACAAGTATTTTAGCCAGATTCAGAGAGTTATTATTTGTTGCTGTTGTAGTCTATAACATGAATATTAACTGCAAACTTTGCAAATGTATTGGTAACAAAACGTCAAAGTATTCTTAAACCGAAATAAGATCCCAAAGACGACTTAAGTCTCAAAATGTATTTTTATCTATTTCTGTGTTTTCTATTCCGAAAAAAAAAAAAACAAAAACAACAATAACAAAACAATAAGTATCTGGTTGGTTTTTAGCTGACAAAAAAAGAAGATATTTCTACAGTTTGTGGGTAATTTTTAATGGCAAAAACAAAATACTGAAAATTTCACCAATAATGATGTTCATGATCATGACCATCGTCTGTCTTTTAGCAGCAACAGCAACAACATTATCGTCATCATAATACGATCGGTGATATTTTTTAGGTTTAGTACGCTACTTGAGATGGGGAAGTAATATAAATTTGGAAACAAAATTTGGAATTCATATAGAATATTATTCCCATAAGGGGGAAGATACTAATTCAGATTGTAGTTGAGATTCCATTTAAATTCTTAGTTCAGATTCCAGTTCAGATTCTTATTAAGATTCTGTTTCAAATTCTAGTTTAATTTCTAATTTAATATCTAGTTCAAATCGTAGTTCATTCTAGATTCCAAATCAAATTTTATTTTGGATTTTAGTTCAGCTTCTAATTCACATTTAAATTAAGACACTAATTCGGATTTTATTCCTGCTTCTTGTTTAAATTTCACTGCAGATTCTAGTTCAATTTTAGTTCAAATTGTACTACAGATCCCAGTTTTAATTATAATTCAAATCTTAGTTCAGATTCTAGTTCAGAATTTCAAGTTCTTAATTTAGTTCAAATAGTTGTTCAGTTAAGGTGAGAGTATAGTTCTGCTTTAGTTCAGGTTCTAATTACACATTCCAGTTCAGATTGTACTTGAGATTCTCATTCACTTATCATTCTAATTTAAAATTCTGTTCAGGTCTGTTAAGTTAAGGTGAGATTGTAGTTAAGTTTAAGTTCAGATTCTAATTTAGATTGCAGTTCAGGTTCTAATTTCACATTCCACTTCAGATTCTAATTCTCATATAAGTTCAAATTCTAGTTAAGCATATAATATAAATTTCTATTCAGATCTGAATACAGAATCTAATTCAAGTTTACAATTTAGATTCTAGAAAGGTTTTAGGTTCAAATACTCGTTTAATAGATGTTCAATTTCCAATTTAGATTCCAGTTCACATTTCAGTCAAGAATTTTGTTCGGATTTTAGTTGAAATTCTATTTCAAATTTTACTTAAGATCTTAGTTTATATTATAGTTCAAATTCCAGTTCGGATTGTATTTCAGATTATAATTCACAGTTTATCAGGTTCTAATAATCAGATTAGATTAACAATCAGATCAGATCATATAATCAAATCCTAGTTTAGATTCTGCTTCAGTTTCTAATTCAGAATCTGTTTTAGTTCTAATTCAGATTTCAGTTTAGATTCTATTTCGTATTTTAGTTCAGATTCTTCTTTAGATTTTTGTTCAAATTCTTCTTCAGATTATACTTCAGTTCCAGTTCAGATTCTTGCAAAGTTCATGTACAGTTATAGCGCCGATTTTAATAAGACGTCTATTTCACTTCAGATTCTAATTCAGTTCTATTTACATTATAGTTCAGATTCTATACAAGATTCTACTTCAGAGTCTATTTCTGTTCTAGAATTTCTAGTCTTTTTTTCGAAATAGTTTGGAAAAGAATTGGGAGATCAAATTGTGTGTTGAGATCGCACATTCTCAACTAATTATGTCACCTATAAAGATCCACTTCCAAAAATCACTTAAATGTTCATTAATCTCAAGGAATTTTAGTATTTCGATAATATTCTATCTTTTTTGAAGTTTGATAGCCAATAAATACTGTATCAAATTTTTCGAGGATCAGCTTTAATATCCAGGACTTTACAATCCCTAATCTCCTTTTTCGAAAATCACCTTAATTGTCATTAATGCCGGTTCGTACATGAGTGTGGAAAACATTTGGTGCAAATAATTACTTTTTTTTGTCAAAATGCAAATTTCAACAAAATCAGTCCAAAAATGACTGAGCACCTATAAAGACCTGCTTTAGAAAATCTCTTTGAAATGAATAAATCTTAAAATTCAAAAAATAGTATCTTGAAAATACTTGATTTCAGATTTAGATAAGCAAAAAATACTGTAACAAATTTTAGAAGGATCGACCCATAATTTCTTAAAGCCACATTAGATAAAGGAGTATCCTTTTATCTCCCCTTAGCTTAATGCTGATGTTTTAAATATGTATGTGTTATATGGGCATGAAAGTCTACATTAAGATGCAGGGTATTATATAGACTTATCTTAACCGATAACTTATTTCTTGTTTTCATTTCAGTATCGTTTATATTTCCTGGTTGCAAATAATTCATTTTATCATGAGAATAGGGAGACGGTCTTAACTTAATTGTATAACTTGCTAAGTATTTATATATGAATTACTTTTGACTCTGATCGAATATCTATTTCGATTTTCTAGCAGGTTTGATCACTGATCACTTACTAGTTTGAACTATAAGACATTTTGCAATTTAAGTAGTACGATTTCCATTCGTCTATATCTCAAATAAATAAATTCAATTCGCTAAAAGTAATTTCTAATTGATCTTATGTATTTCAAAACTGTAATCATACGATCAGTTCTATGTGATGAAAAATGCTAACACAAAAGTAATTAGAAAAACTGCAGCTTTTACCCTCCATCAACAATGGTTCTCTATAATACTTTCATCAATATTTTATGATTGATCTCGTTCATTTTCTCATTAACTAAATGGGGGAAAACCGATCACAAATAAAAACACCGTTTTTAATGATCTTTTTTTCATATTATTTTTGTTGGATTCTGTTATTTTTTGCTTTTGTTTATTTTAAAACAACCGTAAATTGCGGTCACATAATGAGAATACAGAAAAGTGTTAAAAGAGAAGATCTTTTAACACAAAAACAACAAAATATAGAGTAAAATAATGAGTTTTTTGTTTTTCAAAAAATTAAGTTTCTACTAAGAAATGTGCTAAATTAACAGATTTTTTTAATGAAACTTTGGAATTTTTTATGAATTTTTTTCACAAAATTTACATATATTTTTTCATTAAAAATTCACAATTTCACTTTAAAAATATGTTTTTATTTCACTGAAATTTTTTCAACAAATTTTTTAAGATTTTTTTCGTATTTTTTTCATGAATTTAAAATTTCTTTCTGCTGAAATCATTTTTCATCAATTTTTTTCTTAAATCACTTTTTTATCTTTATCTCCTTTTCGATTTTAATATTTGCACATTTTAACAAAAACAATTTATACTTAAAAAACTGGATTCATGCTTGACCATCGTCGGTTTATTTTACCTTCTTTTTATTTTCTATATTCTTTTTTTCAGATTTTATTTTGTATTATTCTCAATTCTTTTTTTAATTTTTTCATCGAACAATCCACCGTTTTTGTCCCGTTTTTAAAGCGCTCTGAACGTCTTAACGTTTCGAAATATTCTCAACTAATGTTTACCTTAAATAAATGTATTTCTAAGATGCCTGGTTGAGTGTTCAACATCTTTAGGTTTGTTTACAAACTCTTCTTGAGTGGTGAATATCTTAAAGAGCGATTGTAATTCTCACTTTTGTATCTATAAAATACTGGTTTATTCTTCTTATCTCTCTCTCTCTTTCTCCCTTGAAATTCTCTCGGTGAATTATTTTGTTTTTGTTTTACTTGTTTTGTGCATTTTGAGTTTTTTGATAAAATATTTTTGCAATATTTTTTGTTTTTTTTTGAAATTATTTGTATAATTTAGAAATTCGTATGTGCTTTTATGCATTTTACATCATCATCCTACCTACTGGTGATATTAGTTACCACCTATCGCCTCTTTTCGTGCCCTGAGCTCATCAATGCAACAAAATAGTCTTTAGGTTTTGTTTTAATATTAATATCAATTATTTTTTAAATTTTCCATAATTTCAAGAATAATTAGGAGGCCTAATTATTCTTAATAATGATTATAAGTCCCTTTGTTCAAATTGGGGCTTTTGCTGTAAACTCTTCTTCAAATATTCAAAAAGTAATATTTGACTTATATTTGGGGTACCGATGTCATAGATCCTATCCGTTCTGTATTTTTTCAGCAATTTTTACTTGACTCTTAAGTAAAATCTTAGTTAGAATTTTAACAAGAAACTGAATCAAAACTAGAAACTGATTTGGAATCTTAACTAGAATCTGAACAAAAACCTGAACTAGAATTGACTTAGAATCCGTCATAGAATTTAAACTAGAATCTGAACTATAATCTAAACCAAAATCTTAACTGGACTCTAATCTAGAATTTGTACTAGAATCTGAACATCAAACTGACCCAGAATCTTAACCTAAAAATATCTTAGAATCTCAATAAAAATTTTGCACTAGAATCTAAATTAGATTCTGAAGTCAAACTGAAATATAATCTGATATAGAAATTTATTGAAAGTCTGATCTAGAAAATATAACTAAACTAGAATCTGACAACCTGATTTGGAATTTAAACTAAAATCTAAATTAGAACTAAACTAGAATCTGATATAGCATCTGAATAAGAATCAGAACTATAATGTAAACTAGAAGATAAAGTATATTCGGGAGCATAAATGAACTAGATCAGAATTAGAAATTGTATTAAAATCTAAATTATTAACTAAAAAAGAATTTAAACTAGAAACAAAACTATAATCCAAACATGAACTGTACTACAGCTGAACTAGAACTGAACTAAAACTGAACTTGAACTGAACTGAACTGAATTAGTCACGAAATCATCAACATTGAATGTAGGGTATTTAACATTCAATATTACTTACTATTATGTTTATATCTTTTTTATTAAAATTCATTGTATCTTTAGTTAAAAATATATTTAAATAAAGTTTATTGTTTTAAATTTCTAAAACATAATAAATTACTAAAACTAAATTATTAATAAACAAGTAAAAATGTTATAATCGGTCAAACCCGCATCTGTAATACCCTACTCCACATAAACTGCTGCAAACATTTTGTGTTTGTGTACGACCCTCGTACTTCTTCTGGAGCGTTATATGGGAGTGCGTAAAATTCACATAGTTGTTTTGGCTTATATTTATCTATATATATGCGCGATTTATGAGTTTAAAGATGATATTTAGTAGAGTGGTTGTCTGGGACCTATGAGAAATAATAGTCCGATCCTCGTATAATTTGGCACATCGCTGTAGAATATAATAAGACCTATTTTTGAGACAAAATAATAGTGCCAAATTTCATTAAGATGTCTTCAAAATTGCGACCTGTACTTTACATGGACAGCCTGCCGGACGGATGGAAAATCGTCTCATTTTCTTTAAAAAAGCATTTTTGCATAATTTTATATATTAATAACGAAAGATTCTTATACAATATTATTTCAAAACAAACGTAAAAAGTTTAATTTAAACAAAATTAAAAACTGAACCAGAACTGAACTAGAACTGAACTTGAACTGAACTTGAACTGAACTTGAACTGAACTTGAACTGAACTTGAACTGAACTAGAACTGAACTGGAACTTACTTTTACCAAAAAATTAGAAAAAAAAATGTTCCGATTCCCATTTATTTTGGCACATCGTTTTAGAATATCATAAGATTTATTTTGTTGGATTTCGTTGAAATCGTTTTAATATTAAGACTTTTACTACCTTAAAACCTCGTTTCGGTAGGACATTTGCTTACTGTAATATTGGACCGAACATGACCAATTTCAGTAATGGGGATTCGTCTTTTGGTCAAGATAATAATATGCAACAGTACAGTGTTCACACTGTTTACATGGATATTCAGCCAATCAGACAGACAGATGGACTGATATCATTAAATATACTAAAAAAGTTATTCTAAGAATCAGCATCAACATCAGCACAAACGCAATCTTTGGTGGTGTAGGGTATAAATATTGATTCAATTTATATTTGTTGTGAAAAAAAATTTCTGAAGATTTTTTTCCAAAAAAATTTTAAGTTTTATTTTTGAAAATTTTTTTAAATATTTACATGGGAACTCTTGTGGGTGAATGAAGATTAAACATTTATTTTACAAACGGCAGCCGATTTTAAAATAAAACTAAATTTCTTAATTAATCGCCAAATTCACCACTTTACTTACGTTTGTTTACAAATTTTAACCGGCTTTTTTTGTTTAGAAAGAGAAAATAAAATGGATTTAGCGATAATGACAGGCAAAACATAATCTCTTGATATATTAAAGTTTAAAATATATTCACATACTTTTAGGCGCATATGAAAAATCAGGTAATTATTATGATCGTTTGCAGCTAAAATAAAACACTGTGTAGTGAAAATGAAATTATTTAAAGTGTCATTAAATATAGTTTATGTTTACAACAAACACAATCACACACACATAATTCAAATTTAATTAAGTCTTAAACAGGTAGACAATTAAGGCACAGTGTTACGTTTATTAATTATTAAATAATTTTGTTGTAATTTATACGTCGTCAGGTTTGAGAGATCCGGTTATGAATGGTAAAAATGAATAAAATTAAAATATTTTTGTTACAACTTTTTTCTCTCAATATTGTTGTTTTTAATGTGTTACGGGTAGAGTGTATTTATGATTCGTTATAGTCTATAATATAACGTAAACTTAAATATACAAAAAATATGTTTAACTGGTATCGGAATTAATGAGCTTTAAATAGTTTCTTATTGATCATGTAGCAATTAAGGTTTTTTATTATTTTATTTCTATAATGATCGTGGTTAATAATAAATCATAATGAATTTTTAATATTTTCCGAAGAAAAAAATCATATTTATTGAACAAATGTTTTATTGTGAATCATTCAAATTGAATTATGTCAATTCAAAAACGTGACGTTTCATTGAAAAATTATTCTGTTTATGTAAATTATGTTTGGCAAATTGATGACAATTGAAAGAGAATTTTTCAACTTCTGTCATAATATTTATGGTATTTTAGGGACATAAGTACACTGTTATGGACATAAGTATGGAAACAAATGAAAATTGGAACAAGATTGGAGAATTACTGAATCATAGCAGTTTTATAATTCGTACGGTCTTAGTTCCTTTTAAAGGCGAAACAAATTAAAGTGCGAAGTGTTAAAGTTAATCCACCAAAAAGAACATCCGCACAATGTTTTTACACCTGTAAAGAAAGAGAATGAAAAAACTGTTTGGTTACAATTCAAAAATAGCTAGAGAAAAACTATGGGTAACTGTTATTGATCGGAAGAAACCCGCTGTGGGGGTTAGAGAACTTAAGATTGTAAAGAATTTGGATTTACTGCAGTTAAACTCATTTCAAGAAGATAATGATCCGAAACACTCATCCCACCACGTGAAGATGTGGCCCTCATATTATACAATACATGTTTGTCACATCCTTCGCACGTCTTCAAATTTAAATTCCATAGTTCACTTGTGAGAAGGATTGGAACGATATTGAGGAACTAATCTGCTGCTTTTATAAACATTAGAATACATTTAAGGAAGAAGTAAGATCTGCGGTTGATTTCCGTTGCAGGGGTTAGTAAACCTAAATTTAAGAAGATTGTAGAGAAATTGGATTTGTTGTAGTCAAACACATTTCAAAAAGATATTAAACCGAAACATTCATCCCAATATGTGAAGATGTGATTCGCATATAATACAACACTTAAATTCCATCGATTACTTGTGAGAAAGAGGCACTTATCTACAAAGCTTGTTGTCAAACGCAATAAGAACTTGTGATATCAAGAGTCGTTGAAAGACAATTTTGAATGCCGATAATGATCACTGCAGCAAACAAAATCGGATATATAAAATCCATCTAACCAACCAAATTAACACCGTGACCGAATATCCAGTTAAATTTATACTGAGACCAAATATCTATGACGTCAAGATAATGATCTATATTTAATGTCATCAGAACAGTGTTTTGTATTATTAATTATTGTTCGTATTATTAGTTGTATCAGGTAGCAGTCGTAGGACACCTGAAGCTTAAACAATTGAGTGTCATCATAATACTCGCTCTCATGTTGCAAAATCCGCCAAAGTTTTATATGTTTTACAAATTGGATTGAGATTTTTCCCTCGATTGTCTTTAAGACCATGATTTTTGTCTTTTTTATTTCGATATTATTGCTTCAGAATAGCACATCTGAAATAAGCTTATATTAATCTTCAACTCAAAATCTGAGGTATCCAATCCAATATCCAGTATTTTGATATGAATAAAGCTTTTGACGATACACATATATCTTCTATATTCAAATAGTAAAAACTGGTGATAGTTTTGTCAACGGCCCGTTTTTTATAGTTATAAAATCGTTGCCGAATTTCCTGTGAAAATTTTAAGGGCAAATTAACATTCTAAAATCCATATTAACCCTTCATTGTAGAGGAACTTTGCATTGTCCTTTGTAGGTAAGATTTTCATCCTAAAAGAAGCGCAAACTTTTTTAACAGATTTGATGAAGGTGTCCTTCCATTTACTAATCTAATGGAAGGACTCCTTCAAATCGTTGTGTAGGGCTGCCATCACTAATTTTTGGCTCGCAAAAATTGCACTATTAGAACAGTATTGTTGTTCCGTTTGTTACTTTAAATATGGATAATTTAAGTGATTGGATCAAGTCAATTTTCTTCCGAACATAATCAAATTCCGAAATTGTTTGTTGAAAATCGCCATTTAAAAGTTGTAGAGAAAGATCATTTCATGATTATCATGTTTCATAAGATTGATTGAATTTATATTAGTAATGTCCGAGGGATGTTCTATTTTTTAAAACGATATAGATGCCAAATTGAAAACTTTTCTGCTTCAGAATTGCGAACGTATTTTCACATTTCCTATAGACCCTCAACAACATTTGAATGTAGGGTATTTAAAATTCAATATTACTTACTATTATGTTTATATCTTTTTTATTAAAAGTCATTGTATCTTTAGTTAAAAATATATTTAAATAAAGTTTATTGTTTTAAATTTCTAAAACATAAAAAATTACTAAAACTAAATTATTAATAAACAAGTAAAAATGTTATAATCGGTCAAACCCGCCTCTGTAATACCCTACTCCACATAAACTGCTGCAAACATTTTGTGTTTGTGTACGACCCTCGTACTTTTTCTGTAGCGTTATATGGTTTAGTGCGTAAAATTCACATAGTTGTTTTGGCTTATATTTATCTATATATATGCGCGATTTATGAGTTTAAAGATGATATTTAGTAGAGTGGTTGTCTGGGACCTATGAGAAATAATGGACCGATCCTCGCATAATTTGGCAAATCGCTGTAGAATATAATAAGACCTATTTTTGAGGCAAAATAATAGTGCCAAATTTTATTAAGATGTCTTCAAAACTGCGACCTGTACTTTACATGGACAGCCTGCCGGACGGATGGAAAATCGACTCATTTTCTTTAAAAAAGTATTTTTGCATAATTTTATATATTTATAACGAAAGATTCTAATATGTACAATAGTATTTCGCCACAAATGTAAAAACTTTTAATTTAAACAATGAAATTGAAAAAACATTTTTTACTTTCAAATCAACTATGTGCAATGTTGATTTTTCTTCATGCCTTTGTTTGTGTGTAGTGCCTTCGTTGAAGCAAATTTATATATTTAAATTCTTATTTATTTTTTTTTTAATTTTATTATTTATTTTGTGTTGTTTTCTTTTCTTTTTTTTCAAATAAAATCTTAAAAACTAAAAATATATAAATCTGAACGATGTATATATAACTTATAACTTTGGTATTTTGCAAAACTGAGACTTAAACTAATTAATAATTTAAATTATAATAAAAAATAAAACAAAAGAAAATGTATATTAATATATTGACATGATCGTAAATTATTTTAGTTTTAGGGAGGGTTTAATGTTTTATTAGGAGTTTCAAATTACTGAAAACAAGTTTGAAGAAAAAAATTTTATAAATACAATGTGATCGTATCAGATTTGGATTTATTGTGTCTAGCACGATTTAAAAAAAGATCTGATCATGTCATATTTTCGGAATAAATATCGGTTCACTTGTTAATGCTTAAAAGGGTTTCTGTCATCTTCCTAAAAATTTGTTTTTGGGTAAAAAAATTAACATTTTTATTTGTTTCGTTATGCAAATTCGATTCTATCAGTTATGGACTTGTAAAATTTTAAACTGAAAATATTTTTTTCATTATTACAGTCGTTACATCGGATCGTCAAAATTATATTTTTTGCTAGAAGGTTATAAGTGAATGAGGTTTTTAGGACCAAATTGTAAAATTCACATTGGAAACGTATTTGAAAAAGTGGTGAATATTGTGGGAATGAATCGATCAGAATGACGACCGATCTATTAACAAAATATACAACACTTTTTCAGCACTAAATCTACACCAAATTACTTTTGAATAAAAATTTTCAACTCCAAGTGATCGTTCTTTAAAGTGTAATTTATAAATGCAGAGAAAATCAATAAAAAAAGAATTGTGTGCTAGAATGCCCTTAATAAGAACACCCTTAGTAAACAAAACCACATTGTGCATGTCACAGTGTTAAAAAATTGATCTCATATTTGTTGGAAAGTCATTGAGGAAATGGTAGATATTTTGAAAATAGATCGATCAAAAATGTTGTCAATATTGAAGGAATAAATATCAACCTCTTCAAGTTCCATTCACGCTGAGAAATAAACCATAATCAAGGGACAACTCCAATAATGTATTAAGGTTGCAACATCGCAAAGTTATGTTTGTGTCATCATCATTTTATAATAATGCAGTTGACTTTTTGTTTTGTTATTCATCATAATATGGTTTTGGCGCGTAGTGGTAAATTATGGTTGATCTCGATGAGGAATTAATATCAATGAAAACTGTAATGCAATGTAACGAAATAACACCATATTTAAATCGGCATATAAACGAACTTTTAAAAATCGCATCATCGTGTTTTCGACATGTATTTAAAGTCAAATGACAAAGACCTGTAATTGTGTTTGGTGGAATTGAAACGTGATTATTTTTAATTGAAATCTGGCGAAATGAAATTTAAGTCTCCATTTTGAACCGATTTAATCATCCATATGATTAGATTATATGGATGATTAAATCAGCAAGGCCGATTATGTGCTTGATTCTGATCTCTAACGCATACAATTCGATCGTATGAGTGATGTAAAATTGATAAGTTCCCGACAAAGTTGTGCTCAGTAGGTTGGATCCTCGTTCTATTAACATTAGTAGATACGTTTTATGTGACCCAATATTTTTCTTAATCGCGCAATACAGACTCCATAACATATCTAAAATAATGTTTATATCTCTCGGCTGTTTAAATTCTTGCGTAGAATAGAACTGGAATGTGCCCGAAATGAATTTGTTTAATTAGTCAAAAAAATCCCGATAGCAGTTAAATGGTTCCCGATTAAGATACATTGATAGTTTAAGTTCTTTAAAAAAGGACCTACTCAATCTGCTAATATATCGAAAGCGCCGAAAAATGATTAATATAATTTTAAAATATCGAAAAATACTTTTTTAATTGAAAGATTTATGATTGGAAAAATCAGCACTTCTTCACTAATTTAATTCGAATAATTATGGAAAATCTATTATATAAAGAATAAAAAAAAGTTGAAGGGTTAAAAGTCGAACAATTGAGAGTCGAAAAAGAGTTTTAAATACTCTTCCTCTTTGTAACTCCCCCTCGTCATCGAAATCCACTTACATAGCATCATTCACTTGAAATTGTATTAGATCCTCAACGGGAAATCGAAACAAAGAAGCTGTTTTTGCTTCTGAAACCATTTGTTCCATATTATTACTGTTCGTATTACCATTATAATTATTATTCAGATTGTTATTATTATCCCCAGTCAATGAAATTGTATCATTTGGACGACTTTCATAAAAGAATGAAGATGATGAAGATTCTGAAGTTAGATTTGTTTTAGCCCCCTGTAATGCTAAAGCTTGAGGCAACTCATTATTATCATCTGAATTCTCAGCCACTATGGGATGATCAAAATCAACTAAATCATCTTCTGCCCTTAATGGTTGTATATGTTGTATGGTATCGGAACTATCACTACGTTCAATTTTAGTGTAGTGGGTGGTATCGTTAAGAGATCTACCTTGATGACGTGGCTCTATGGGACTTTGAGGAGATTCATTTTCTTCTTGTATGGTATTACGTTGTATTTGGGGTACATTACTATAGAATGGATTGGTGGAGAGTGGTGTATTAGGTTTTTGTTTGGGAAATACATTCAAATGGACCATTATGGGATTAGTTTTGGTATTACCCATTGATGTCTGAGAACTGGAGGCAGAGGGTATTGGCTGCTCACAATCTATCGGTAGAAAGGGAGTTTGATGACCTTGAGTATTAAGAAAATTATTAAAAAGATTTTGTTGTTGCTGCTGCTGTTGTTGTTGCAAATATTTTTGCATTTGTTCGGGATAAACCATTTGGAGATTATTCGACTGAGCCATATTTACAGCAGGATTTTGGACCGCTGATGGAAATCTTATGGGATTATATAAAGGTTGTTTTTGACTGTACGGATTATAGAAACTTAACGCAGCTGCAGAAGGTGTAACGGGTGTGGTAAGATATTCCATAAAGGGGTTTCTTAAAACAGTAGGAGCTCTCATGGTGGAAACCAGACGGGCTTCATCCATGGCATAACTGGAAGGAGATTTATGATTTTTGGATGGCGGCATCACAGGAAATATATCTAAATTGACTTTAAAAGGTACTCTTTTACTCATTTGTAAGGGTGGAGCTTGGGTGACATTTATGGACATATAGGGCGAATACATAGAGGGAAATATCATTTCTGGGGCAGCGGTTACAAAGGGATATTGCTGTAGCATTAAATTGCTGCTGGAATTTTTCTTATCCTTTTGCTTTTTCTTTTGTTTTTTACCTTTCGAATGGGGATTTTTAAATTTCTGTTGTTGCTGCTGCTGTTGCATTGCTAAAAGATTTATTTCTCCGGGAGAACGGGCCTTAAATGGATAAAACTGTTCCATGGCAATGCGTTGTTGATAGGGTTGAGGCATTATCATGGTCGTTTGATAGGGATTCGGCATCATTTGCATGGGTATGGGCATAGGAAATTGCATTTGTATTTGTTTTTTATTACGTTTTCCCCGAAAGAAATTTCCGATTCCACTGGATTTAAGATTTTTAAATGATCCAGATATATGCAAACCTGTAGGCATCATCATTAAGGGTGGGACCTTACTAGCTGCTGCTGCTCCTCCTAGATTTAATTTCTGTAAAATATCTTGTATATTATGGACTTGGGAATCTGAATCTAAACCTAAACCTATAGCTCTTTCAGATTGTTGTATCTTTTTAAACTCCTCCGGTAGAGGACCGTCAAAGGGATAATGAAATGGTTTAGGTCGGGATTCATCTCTATATACTCCCATCGATAAAGGCGTGTCGCTGTATTGCCTTCTCAAGGCCACAGAAGGTTGTCGTGATGTTAAACGTGGTGGTCTTGGTATTTGATCATGTAACTCACGTCTTACAGGTGTCATGGTTGAAGAACGTTTGGGTAGACGTTCATAATGATGATTCACATGTTGTTGTTGTTGTTGTTGCTGCTGCTTCTGTGGTTTAGCGTTAAAACGTCCATAAAGATTTTCATCAACTTCAGTCATTAAAGTTTGTATGGAAGATGAGGGTTGTAAATGTGCTGTAGCTGATGCTGTTGTTGTCGTAGTTGTTGTTGCTGTGGCTGCCAATAAAGGTGCTTGAGGTCGTCTCGCTTTCGCGCTCCATGTTCCATATATGGGTTGTTCATGCGCACTACCACTGCTACCAACACCAGCACCACCGCCACCAGCACCATCTATACGCTCTAGTAAATAAGCATTTTCTCCAGTTAACGTTGCATGTTGAGCTTCTTGATATAGATGTTGTTGTTGCTGTTGTTGTAAATCTTTTTGCAATTGTTGTTTTTCTTCATCATCATTATCATTTTCACGCTGTAATAGTTGTTGCAATTTTGCACGCATATTACCTGTTGTTGTTGTTGTTTTACTTAAATTTTCTTTAACTTGTGATGAAGTTAAATCACCCCTTTCCTCGTTTCCCCTTATTAAATCTGAACCAGCACCTACAATAATATTGGTACGTATTATATGATTTGTTAAATCTAATATTGGACTTGTGGTGATAAATTCACTTGTTGTTGCTTGAAATTGTGACAAAATATGATTATTGCTATCGGCAGTTTGATCATTGACTGATGATGCTGTGGATGTTCTATTCTGATAAATTGTTACTGCTGAGGTCTTGACAACAACAAGAGACATCTGAAAAGAATGAGAGGATGAAGAACGAAGAAAATAAGTGATTAAATTATTAAAAGTGAAAAAGAAAGTAAAATTTACTTAAAAGAAAATTTCTGTAAATAGTTTTTTCTTAAGATTTTGTTTTAGTTTGAGAAATGTTGCTCTACCCCCATAGCTTTTTTAGGTGGTCTGTGAATACAGTTAACTATTTTGCTGCTTCTCTTGAAATATGTTCTTATTAGGAATCCTGATCGTCTAATCCTAACATTTCCTAATGAAATAATCGCTATTTAGAATTTATGACAAGATGTGTGTCCAACTGATCGATAAAATTTGTTAATTTCTAGTTGTACTGAAGCGTGTCTAAAGACCACCATAGTTCTGATCAT
The DNA here is from genome assembly GCA_004302925.2 of Cochliomyia hominivorax. Lineage (NCBI taxonomy): Eukaryota > Metazoa > Arthropoda > Insecta > Diptera > Calliphoridae > Cochliomyia > Cochliomyia hominivorax. Next base: position 33,732,498 of record PYHX02000413.1, read on the forward strand.
AGGTATGTTGAATTCTGTTAAGGATAAGTAATTTTGAGCTTCAACTTATTTAGAAAAGACGAAAAACAAATTGGGAAGGCCCTCCATATAGAACTCTCGATTTCATTGGCTAATACTCCAGTGGTTTCTAACACTACGGAATGCGGTCTCATTTGCACTAGTAGTTGCTCACTATAGAAGTAAGAATCGCAGGCTATTTAATGAGGGCAAAAAATCTATTCACCGTCTACAAATCAGCAGTGAGAAGATTTAAAAATCTGTTGAGAGATGTGAAAAGCAAAACAAAAACAATATGCGCATTTTCTCGGAGGCTAACCGACCCTGCATGATTCTGAGAACCATACAGTTTGTTCCCAGCTGTACTCTGTACAATCCAGAAGTTTTAGAACTGTTGATGGTTACGGGATGAGTATTGTTTTTGCAACAATTTTGTAACTTCCTCAGAGACTAAACAGTAGCGCAAAATTATGGCAACATCGCTGGTTGTTCTCAGCTGCATTCAGAGACCAAGTGGCAGTTGTACAATGGATGGTCAGCAAACCTTAGGAGACTCACTTCCCGGAATCTTACTACATTTAACAAGAAATGAATGAATGACACTATGGAGATCACTGTTACATTTGGTCCTGCAAAGGTATATTAAAATTGTACTACCAATGCTCCTTTAAATATAAAGTCTGTATAACAGGGGTTTATGCCTCCATTATGGAAAAAAGAGGATCTAAAACCTACATGTCTTGCTACTTTTCTCTACACATTCAGGATTCCTATATGGCTCGCATCATGCACCACTACACTAAAGGGAAATCTGTAAACTACATTAAAATTTCATTAAAGTTCGGTTTATATACACTTGTGACATTCTTGGATATGATATTTTTGATATAAAACGAAGTTATATCATATGTGGAACGATATTTGCTTCAATTTTTGTTAAAGTGATTTAGAATAATAAGTGGAGTAGAACTTTATAATGCTAAAACTCAAAAGTTTTTCTCTCAATATCGAACTTATTTAAGTGAATTTCGTTTACAAAAAAATATATAAGACTTCGATAACATTCCCTTTTCACAGTTTGACCCGGGGGAGTGAATTTGTAATTAAATAAGCTTTGATTATTACAACGAAAGATCAATTAATCAGTTGTTTAGAAGTCATAACTACTAGTTTGGTTTAGTGGAATGAATTTATAATGAACTTAATTCCAATAATTAACAACATCAAGACCATCTACACTGCATGACCCGGATAAACCGATCAAGAAAAATGCATGCGAAATAAACTCGTATTTATTTAAGAGAACATTACAGGTCCATTCCAATGAGTCAAGACATTAACAAAGTATTTCCAAAAAAATAGTGTTATTATGAGAAATACCAGGTTCTAGGTTCTTATTTCACCAAAAATTCATAAAAATATTGTAGCACAACTCGGTTAAATACATATGACTTATACCAACAAAGTAAATTCGAAAAATCGTTAAGGTGGCAACATTTTGGCTTGATTGAATCTTAGAATTTAATGGATTGGGAGGACTCAGGAAGTTTTATGTAAAAATTCATCAAGTGATTTTGATCGTAGTATTATATTCTTATTCTCGTCCTTTATCCTTAAGAGAAAATTTAAGGATCTCAGAGATCCTATGTCTTCGATGAAGGATATTTATGTAATCTTTCTCTTGTCTTTTATTTTACTAAATTTTTTACTTATTTCCCAATATTATTCTTTTATAATTTTCACTTCTATTTCGTTCTTCTTCTTCTTTCTTAAAATTTTCTACTTACAATCAGAAAACACACATACAAATAATTCACACAATTTTTACAAAATGTCAATATTTTTAATAAATTTCTCTGTTTATAGACAGTTTGATATTCTTGCGGCTCGAGTCTTGTAAAAATTTTCGATTTTTTATTATACATTTTTTATTTTAAGAAATTTCAGACTCAATTAACTAGAAAAATGCCAAAAAAGTGGAACTTAAAAGGAAAAAAAGGAATCGCGTATAATTCGAATTTTTCGAAGTTAAAGGAAAATAAATTTCAATTTTTTTATGTTCAATTAATTTAACCGAATTTAAGATTTAATAAACCACAACACGACTTGTGCTTCATTGCGATTTGTATTAAAGACTGAAGGAAAATTAACTAAATTAATGTTTAAAAACATTTAAAATGCAAAGATTTTCCTAATTTCTCTGGCAAAACTGACTGAGAAAGAAGTTGAGGGAAAAAAAGAAAGTTTTTTTTTTTTTTTTTTAAAGAAATTAAAATTATTAAAAAAAAAAAAAAAAAAAAAAAAAAAACCAACAACAACAATTAAAAATAAAAACACTTGAAAATTAACCAACAAACTAAAATTTATAAAAGTGTTTTATTATTATTACTTTTTTTCTTTCAGTTTCATGATTAATTATTATAATTTTTGGTGTCTGTGTGTGTGTGTGTTTGTAATAGTTATATTTTTATATGGTTGTGTGTAGATTTGTTCATTATTAAATGCTTCCAATTAGTTGCTTTTTAAATAAAGTTATTTTCATCTTTTGCTTACTTCTTTTTCTACATCTTTATGCACTTGTTTTGTTGTTGCTGTTGTTGTAATTAAACAACAATTGCAACATTTTGTTGAAGAATAAAAATATTAAGAAAAAACTGCATTTTAATTTGATGATCATGTGAATTGTTCACCCATCTCAATGAATTTTTTATATTCGTTAATAAGTGGCCAAACAACAACAACAAAAAAAAAACAATAAACGCTATTAGGGTCACCCCTCGATCCGAACTAAAATCATCTACGTACCATCCTCGGTACTCATAAGGATTTACACTTGTAATTGTTAGAGCATCACTGCTTTAAGTGAAGACAAAACTTGGACTTACAATTATGACCCCGAAACAAACGATCAAACTAAGAAGAACATACTAAAGGCAAAATAACCTTAATGGACCAATTTGTTCATCATTCTTGATTATAACGCATAAAAGCTTATTCAAACATATGTGACTTCTAGTCACTAACCAACCTCAAACAAATTAACCCGGGACAACTCGAATTAAATTTAAGCTAAGCCATCGCAATCTATAATCTGAATTAGAATCTGAACTAGAACTGAACTCTAACAGAACTAAAACTGAATTAGAATCTGAACTAAAATCTAAATTAAAATCTGAACTGGAATCTGAATTAGAATCTGAAGTATAATTCGAAGAAGAATCTAAACTAGAATCTCTATTGGAACAAAACTTGAGCTGAAAACTTAATTTCTATTCATTAATTTCCCTCGTAAAATCTTGTAAATGAAAAATAACCGTATTTTTTTATGGGACACCCTAACGATATTCGATATTATAAGTTACAAATTATTTAATTAAGCATAAAATCTTGTTTTATTTATATATTTTTTTTGTTAATTCATTAAACATTTTAAGTTGTTTTCTTAATTATTTTAACCGATTTTAGGTTAAAACTTCAACATATTTCTCAGAATAAATTTGGAACTAGGAAATCCTATTTACAGCAAAATCAATACAATTAAATTGCGTGTTGAAATACCGATTCATATTAATGGTTTTCCTTTTTTTTTTTTTTTTTTTTTTTGGGGGGGGGTGTATTGGAAGTTGATTTGAAAATGTTGAAAGAAAATTTAACACAAATTTTATGTTTACAAAGTATTTCCTTCCGCTATGCAAAAAGTCGGCAGAGAAAAAGTTAATATATAATTTGAATAATAATTTTCTAGTAAATCGATATCTTCCTGGTGGTGGGGAAGTAGGAAATAGTTGCTCTGAACTAAAGGTATTTAAAGCGGAAGTTTTAATTATTCGGAGCTTCAAACAAATGAAAAGTTTTTTATTGAAATTCTTTTAAGGTAAACTAAAATTGGGTTCTTTAGAAACATGACTCAGGTGTACAAAAAGGTGAATTTGTTTAAACGATTCGAAAATATAACTGTTACAATTATATAACACGGAAGGGAAGTTGTTTATAAGAAAATCTAAGAAAAGTTGTATTCTCTGTGATCTTTCAAATACCTTCAATTATTACATAAAGAACGAATTAAGGGCATGTTTTCAGATTAGACCAATATTTGATATCGATTTATTTTCTGTTCACTTTATGCGCATTTTTTTCCTATTTTGTTTGACAAAATTGTGCAAATTACAAAGTGAGAAACATATATTTTATAGGAATCAGGATAAATGTAATCGTCATACAAAAATCTGAAAGAAATCATATTTTTATGATCTTGAAAAAATATTTACTTAAAGAACTTAATAAGCCGTTTCTTCCGATAAGACAAATATTTGACTTAAAATGTTATTTTCACATAAATACCGATTAGTTTTCATGTTCATATTATGTATTTTTATTTCACTCTTTTTATATCCTGCACCTGACTTGGTCAGAAGGACATGTATAAGTTTGACCTTCCGTTTTTAATTTCCACATGTCTCGTCTTAGACCCCCAAAAGTGTATATATTTTGGATCGGTATAAAAAAGGAATTGATTGAGATGTATCCGTCCGTGTGTGTTGATTGAAATTAAGTTAATGAAGCTGATCTATATAGTTAACATATATGATATGTATATCAAACAATTTGAAATACTTTCGAGAGCTTTGCTATTGAAATCCAGGAAAATTGTTTCATAAATGGCGAAGATGTTAGCAAAAAACTGAAGGTATCTCAAGCTTTTTTTCGGGTTTTTTTCTATTTTTTTGAAGAATCGACAAAAGTTAAAGACTTAATTCACAGATAGATTTCAATGAATTTTAGCGGACTTATGCGCTGACGACATGAAATGAATCGGATCATTAGTTCCTGAGTTATAGGCAAAAACATATTTTCCTATATTTTGAACCCCCTATGAGAACTATGGAGTTGGTTATGGCACTGATTGATTACAAACATTTTTCCGAATTTAATCTTTTTCATTTTTCAAAATCGGTTCATAAGCCACCGAGATATGGTCAATTCTTTCTTTAAAAAATTAGTTCCATGTAGTTGTTGTTGCTTATAATTATAGAAAAACAATAACAACGTTTAAAATAATTTTTGGTCATTTGATTAATGATAGAAATTTAATTTTGTTACTAATGGGTCAGTAATATTTTTGTGGATTTTTCATAAACTTGATTAGACCATTAGTTATCGAGATATGAGCGAAAACTTATTCTGACGTTCTTGGGACAGCTACGGACTTAGTTGCCACGCAGAAAAATTACTAATTTTTTCTTCGAATTTCTTTTTTTTTCAATTTTCAAATTGGTTCACAAATAGTCGAGATATTAACAGTTCTTTATTTTCCTTGTGGTTGTTGTTGGATACAGTATTAAATACAATAACAATTTAAGGCAAAGTAATGTTTTTGGACTTTTTGAGGGTTCTATTTAAGCTAGAGACATGTACTTGCAGATTGGAAATAAAAAAGAGAGAATTTTTGAGTTGAAAACATCACAGTAATCGGTCTATTAGTTTCCGAGTTATAGGCAACGCATTTTACTATATTTAAAATCTCCTATGGAATATATGGACAAAATTTCGATGAAGAAAAGTAGTTATTTTTTTCTTAATTTTGTTTTTTTTAAGTTTTCGAAATCGGCCCATAAATAGCCAAGAAATTTATTACTCTTCTATATTTGTATTATTATTGTTTTAGTGAATGTGAAAACTACTACAGTTGTAAAGCAGCTCTGGGTGAGTTAACACCTATTGCGTCGTCGTCGTTATCATTTAAAGGCGGTTAGGCTTTAGCCTGTTTGCTTGCCTTTGAAAGCTTTGCATCTCGCTCTTGCACATTGGTGAATGCTGAGGCATCGCATAGCGGTATTGGTTATCGTTATAAGGGGTTTTGTGCATTGACCATGTGCTTTTGATTTTAATTGTACTTGGAACTTGAGATTGTAGTTATACTACATAAAATTGGAGATGGTGTTTGGTAAATAAATCTTCGCCAAGGGCTAAGTAACCTAAAAATAAGACAAAAAATATTGAGTGTTTTAGAGAATCTATGTTGACTCATATAAAGCCTTTTTATTATTTTTTTGTCGATCGATTAGAACTCTCTTACTCCAGAAAAGTGTATCATATAAATTAAAGTCTAGAAATCATCAGCTTACCATACCTGACGGAACGTGTTCGGCATGAAGTGGGGACTTACTTCAAATGTATGCATACGACTATAAAGTATTTACTTAATTATTTTTCATATGTCAAACTGTAAAAAGAAGAAGAAGGTATGTCGTAGATCAGATGTATAGAGTACAAAGATTATCATATCGGAATTACTGGTGTTACATATTAACCCTCAAAAGTTCCGAATGCTGTATTACATTATAGTCCAAAATGAAACGGTTCCTAGGATGTAAGACAGGTTGTCAAACTTGGTGAGATTTTCAAATCATTTTGATTTATCTGGTTCTAAATTTACATCAAAACTGGAAGTGTTTTCTTCGTGCAATAAAACAAATTTTGATCCACATTTTTTCTGTTTGTATTCTGGAAGATCGGAATATTTTTATAATCATATTATGATCATTTTCACATTTAAAAGGAAAACTGAACCGATCAAAAAACCTGGAAATGCACATTTTATCTGTGAAGTCCACAATTTCTTGTATATAAATTTTTTTCTACTTGAAAACATTTTTATTTGATTAAATTGAATAATTTATAACTGTTCATGATGGGAAAAACAAATATCTTGCGAATAACGTTAAATATTAGCGTAATGTGAACTCAGCTTTTAGTAACCAATAAAAACACATTCGTTTTATATTTTTTATTTTTCTTAAAATTTTGCAACAAAATAAATTTTTTATTTATAAAAAAATCTATCATCATACATTCAAGGTACATTATGATTATAATTCAGATTTATTATTTTTTAAATTAAGTAAAAATAAAAAATTAAGAAAAAAATAATAAAACAATTTTCAAATTACAAATTAATTAAATTTCATAAATAAATTCTTGAAAATATGGGGACAGGAAATTTGGGGAATTGGAAATTGTAGAAAGAACTATTGTTTAATTCGTAAACTTTATTTCGGCTTCTTCATCTTTTTTACTTCTTAAATGTTGGAAATAAAATAAAATAAAATAAAATAAAATAAAATAATTTCTTAAAATGCACTTACTCACTCGATCACTTAAATTCTTTTGACACCCTACGCAAATGCATTTAAATTGAATTTTTGCATTGATTTGCATTCAATTGTCTTCATTCACTCATTTTCTTGAGTTTCTCCTTTTTTTTGTATATAAAAAAGAAAATAATAAACTGACTAGATTTATCTAGTCCCTAGACAACTACTAATTAATTACTTAAAATGATGTTTTTAATTCTCTTGTGTTCCTACGTTTCAGTTTGTTTAAAAATTACAATAAAACTTTGCTAAATTACAAAAAAATTAAAAAAAAAATAATAATAATAAAATAAAATAATAATAAATGTATTAATTAATAAAAAGGGCAGTGATGGTTTGATTCTAATTAACGAATTATCACCTGGATTCATTTAAAACTGAACTAGATTTAGAAATTGAAGGGAATAGAGGGTTTGGGATATGTGTAACCTTCGAATTTCTCAGTAGGTTTAGGTTTAGGAGCACGAGGAGTAGTAACTGGAGCACGTGTGGCTGGTCTAGGTGTAGTGACTGGAGCACGGGTAGTGGGTTTTGGTGTAGCACGAGTAGTGGCAGGAGTTTGAGGTTTGTTGGTTGGTGGCAAGTAGGTGGCAGGCACTCTGGTTGTTGGTCTAGGTGTAGTGACTGGAGCACGGGTAGTGGGTTTTGGTGTAGCACGAGTAGTGGCAGGAGTTTGAGGTTTGTTGGTTGGTGGCAAGTAGGTGGCAGGCACTCTGGTGGTTGGTCTAGGTGTAGTTACTGGAGCACGGGTAGTGGGTTTTGGTGTAGCACGAGTAGTAGCGGGAGTTTGAGGTTTATTGGTGGGTGGCAAGTAAGTGGCAGGCACTCTGGTGGTTGGTTTAGGTGTGGTCACTGGAGCACGTGTAGTAGGTTTTTGAGTAGCACGTGTAGTAGCTGGTGTTTGAGGTTTATTAGTGGGTGGTAAGTAAGTTGAGGGAACGAAGGTGGGCTTCGTCGCAGGGGCACGTGTGGTTGGCTTCGCAGTGGCACGAGTTGTGACTGGAGCGCGAGTGGTTGGCCTCGGAGTGGCACGGGTTGTGGCGGGAGTTTGGGGTTTATTGGTTGGTGGTAAATAGGTTGAGGGGACAAAGGTTGGTTTAGTTGGTTTTGGAGTGGCACGTGTAGTGACTGGAGCACGGGTTGTGGGTTTTGGTGTAGCACGAGTTGTAGCTGGAGTTTGGGGTTTATTAGTGGGAGGCAAGTAGGTTGCAGGCACCTTGGTGGTAGGTTTAGGTGTGGTAACAGGTGCTCGAGTAGTTGGCTTTGGTGTGGCCCGAGTAGTAGCGGGAGTTTGAGGTTTGTTGGTTGGAGGCAAGTAAGTAGGACCAGCGGTACTAGCAGCTACAGTTGGACGTCTAGTGGTTACAATTGGTCTGGGTGTTGTAACTGGAGCACGTGTAACTGGTTTAGGTGTAGTTGGTTTTGGTGTAGCGCGTGTAGTAGCGGGAGTTTGAGGTTTGTTGGTGGGTGGCAAGTAAGTGGCAGGTACCTTTGTGGTAGGTTTAGGTGTGGTAACTGGAGCACGAGTAGTAGGTTTAGGTGTGGCACGAGTAGTAGCAGGAGTTTGTGGTTTGTTGGTTGGAGGCAAGTAAGTTGAAGGCACGAAGCTGGGCTTAGGTGTAGTAACTGGAGCACGTGTAGTAGGTTTAGGAGTAGCTCTAGTTGTTACTGGAGCACGAGTAGTGGGCTTGGGAGTAGCACGTGTAGTGGCAGGAGTTTGAGGTTTATTTGTTGGAGGCAAGTAGGTTGAAGGTACAAAAGCTGGTTTTGTTACTGGAGCACGAGTAGTTGGTTTAGGTGTGGCACGAGTGGTAACTGGAGCACGAGTGGTTGGTTTAGGAGTAGCGCGGGTTGTAGCGGGTGTTTGAGGTTTGTTGGTGGGTGGCAAATAGGTAGCTGGCACTTTAGTGGTTGGTTTAGGTGTAGTAACTGGAGCACGGGTGGTTGGTTTTGGTGTAGCGCGAGTAGTAGCTGGAGTTTGTGGTTTGTTGGTTGGAGGCAAGTAAGTGGCTGGAACTTTAGTGGTTGGCTTAGGTGTAGCACGAGTAGTTACTGGAGCACGGGTTGTTGGCTTTGGTGTGGCACGAGTAGTAGCGGGAGTTTGAGGTTTGTTGGTAGGAGGCAAGTAAGTTGGACCAGGAGTGCTGCCTTGAGTTGGCTTGCGAGTGGTAACAGCAGCTACAGTTGGACGTCTAGTGGTTACAATGGGTTTGGGTGTTGTAACTGGAGCACGTGTTACTGGTTTAGGTGTAGTAGGTTTTGGTGTAGCACGAGTAGTGGCTGGAGTTTGGGGTTTGTTGGTGGGAGGTAAATAGGTGGCAGGTACCCTGGTTGTAGGCTTAGGTGTGGTGACTGGAGCGCGAGTAGTTGGCTTAGGAGTAGCGCGAGTAGTAGCTGGAGTTTGAGGTTTGTTGGTTGGAGGCAAGTAAGTAGCAGGAACACGAGTTGTTGGTTTAGGTGTAGTCACTGGAGCACGAGTAGTAGGTTTGGGAGTAGCGCGAGTAGTTACTGGAGCCCGAGTAGTGGGTTTGGGAGTAGCGCGAGTAGTAGCTGGCGTTTGTGGCTTGTTGGTGGGAGGCAAATAAGTGGATGGTACGAAAGCTGGTTTAGCAGTAGTAGGTTTAGGAGTAGCGCGAGTAGTTACTGGAGCACGAGTCGTGGGTTTGGGTGTAGCACGAGTAGTTGCGGGAGTTTGAGGTTTGTTGGTAGGAGGCAAATAAGTAGCTGGTACACGAGTAGTAGGTTTGGGTGTAGTAAATGGAGCACGAGTTGTGGGCTTAGGAGTAGCACGAGTAGTTATTGGAGCTCTAGTAGTTGGTTTAGGAGTAGCACGTGTGGTAGCTGGAGTTTGAGGCTTATTGGTAGGAGGCAAGTAAGTAGAAGGAACAAACGCTGGTTTAGGCGTAGTAACAGGAGCGCGGGTTGTGGGCTTAGGAGTAGCACGAGTAGTTACTGGAGCACGAGTTGTGGGCTTAGGAGTAGCTCTAGTTGTGGGTGGAGTTTGAGGCTTATTGGTGGGTGGCAAGTAAGTTGAGGGCACAAAAGCAGGCTTAGGAGTAGTAACTGGAGCGCGAGTAGTTGGTTTAGGTGTAGCACGAGTAGTTGCGGGTGTTTGAGGCTTATTGGTAGGAGGTAGATAAGTAGCAGGCACACGTGTTGTGGGCTTAGGTGTGGTAATTGGAGCACGTGTGGTAGGCTTTGGTGTAGCGCGAGTAGTAGCTGGAGTTTGAGGTTTATTGGTGGGTGGCAAGTAAGTAGCTGGCACACGTGTTGTGGGCTTTGGAGTAGTTACAGGAGCCCGAGTTGTAGGCTTAGGTGTGGTAACTGGAGCACGTGTGGTAGGTTTTGGTGTAGCACGAGTTGTAGCTGGTGTTTGTGGTTTATTTGTGGGTGGCAAATAAGTAGCGGGCACACGAGTTGTTGGCTTGGGTGTAGTTACAGGAGCACGAGTAGTTTGTACTGGAGGAGGATAAGTAAATGGCTTCTCTGGTGGTGGATAACTGTAACCTTCAAAGTCTTCACGGATTTTTCGCTATAAACGAATATAAAAAAACATTAGTTTCTAGAACCAAGAGAGGGAAAAGAGGATTATTATTGATTTTTATTTATAGCATACCACAAGGACTTCATCACTAACATCAGCATAAATACCAATGACGCACAGCGTCAACAAAATAAATGCGCTCCTCTGAAAAATAAATAACATTAAGAGAAAATTTGTTAAAATTAAATCAAAATGATATAAATTAAAATGAAATTTTGAAATAATTCACCACTGTGCAAAACGTTTCAAGGGTTTTCTACATGTATTAAGGGAAATGATTTGTAAGTTTTTCTTTTTGTTGATTTTAATTAATTAACAATTATTTTATTATTAATTTTTTCATTTTTATCAGATCCATTATGAGCTCTTTTCTTGATTTCTTTCATTATTTCTATCTCTTCTTTTGTCAGTCACTTGAATCACTTGAAGGTTTCATGCGGTTTATCTTAATTATTTCACTAAATTGTGTATAAAATTTAAATTTCATAGAAATTTAATACTCAACCAAAACAAAAAAAAAAGCGAAAACGCAAGGTATTTTGAATAAAATTCCTCTTGGCCATAGATATTGATATTAATGGCGATGATTACGGTTTTACCTTGGCAAAAAATTTTAAATCTCTTATTTTGCTACTTCTTTTCTTAAAAATTCCTCATGTATTCAATAAATATTTGATAACAGCAGAGGTGAGTTTTAATTATTGTTATTTTCTCCTTCTAATAGTTTAATTATAGTTATTTCAGAGTTAAGCCTTAATTATGCCATTATAATTAGTTCAAGGACATTTTCGTTAAAATTTATTGTCAATTATTTTATTTCTTTAATTATTAGAATTTTTAAAAAGTTTTAGCTTCTTAAAAACACGAACAACAACAACAACAATGCCATTTTAAATTATTTATAATTTATTTAAATTAATCTTCAAATTTAATGCTAATTAATTGTTAGTGATTTTAGTTATTTTATCTACAAAACACAAAAACCTTTTAATATGCAAAAAATCCATCTCTTTTAATTAGAAACCCGGAAGTCATTTTTAAACTAAATTTTTGTGTTTTTGTATTTAAATTGATTTTAAATTTTTTTTGGTAATAAAATAGTTTGATATAGAAAAAAGTAGGAGTTTTTGTTATTTAAATTGAATTTTGAATTTGAATTTTAATATTTTAGTTAAAAATTATTTAAAAACGTAATTTAATTTGTTTTTATCTCAGATTATCTTTAGATTTCCTAAAACTGATTCGATACAATTTAAATAGAAAAATTCATTCAAATTAGTTTTTGATGACGTAAATCCCTTAAGAATTTTTTCATTAACCAAGATAATGACTTTTTTACTCACAAACGGAATATTTTATATAAAAAAAACTTTGTGGAGGAATAATTAAAGAAGTCATGTATTCACAAACCGAACCTAAAAACCGGTTAATCGTTTTTTTATTTCAGAGAACCGACTATTTTCGAATAATTTCTATTTGCGAATTATCCGACATTTTGGTTTTTTCGGGCGGTTAACCAATTTTAATTCAGCTTCATTTTTGTACATTTCGCGAAGACTGAGAATAAAGTGTTTCATTCCGCTTGTTACGCGGGCATTCTTACACATCACATTCTGAGTCGATTTTGCTATTTCCGTGTGTTGTAGACATAATCACGTAAACAAAAATAATCAAATAAGATTCAGACAGATTTTTTTTAAGGTAAAGAGGTTTAGTATCATAACTTAGAAAATATTATATAAAGGCAATTTTCTAATGTTCAGTTGACGACCTTTTTTGCAAAAACCGAAATTTTATTAAAAATCAAATTTTTAAAAAAAATCATTAAAATAAAAATTTTAACAAATTCAGAATTTCGTTATATTTTTTTTCTTAAATTCGAATTTCATTACAATCAAAATTTATGTAATGAAACATCCAAATTTTTAAAAATTCTACCGCTTTTTTTAATTTATATTTCATTAAAATTCAGTTTTAACTAAATCAAAATTTCTCAATATTTCACTTATTTAAATCTAAATCTGTATTATACCGAAAAATTATTTAGTTCAAATCCGAAAATTCAAATTTTTACCGAAAATTCAAATTTTTACCGAAAATTCAAATTTTTACCGAAAATTCAAATTTTTACCGAAAATTCAAATTTTTACCGAAAATTCAAATTTTTACCGAAAATTCAAATTTTTACCGAAAATTCAAATTTTTACCGAAAATTCAAATTTTTACCGAAAATTCAAATTTTTACCGAAAATTCAAATTTTTACCGAAAATTCAAACTTTTACGAAAAAATCAAATTTTTACCGAAAATTTAAATTTTCACTGAAAATTCAAATTTTCACAAAAAAATTCAAATTTTCATTTAAAATTAAAATTTTTACAAAAACTTAAAATTTTTACAAAGAAATTCAAATTTTCATTTACTAAAAATTCAAATTTTCACTAAAAATTCAAATTTTTAGTAAAAATTTAAATTTTTACTAAAAATTTTAATTTTAATTTTTGCTAAAAATTCAAATTTTTACTAAAAATTCAAATTTTTACTAAAAATTTAAATTTTTACTAAAAATTTTAATTTTAATTTTTACAAAAAATTCAAATTTTTACTAAAAATTAAAATTTTTACTAAAAATTAAATTTTTACTAAAAATTTAAATTTTTACTAAAAATTTAAATTTTTACTAAAAATTTAAATTTTAATTTTTACTAAAAATTCAAATTTTTACTAAAAATTCAAATTTTTACTAAAAATTCAAATTTTTACTAAAAATTCAAATTTTTACTAAAAATTCAAATTTTTACTAAAAATTCAAATTTTTACTAAAAATTCAAATTTTTACTAAAAATTCAAATTTTTACTAAAAATTCCAATTTTTGGTAAAAATTACAATTATTAGTAAAAATTCCAATTTTTAGTAAAAATTCCAATTTTTTGTAAAAATTCCAATTTTTAGTAAAAAATCCAATTTTTAGTAAAAAATCCAATTTTTAGTAAAAAATCCAACTTTTAAAAATTCCAATTTTTAGTAAAAATTCAAATTTTTAATAAAAATTCAAATTTTTACTAAAAATTCAAATTTTTACTAAAAATTGACTAAAAATTCAAATTTTTACTAGAAATTGAAATTTTGGCTAATATTAAAATTTTCACTAAAATTACAATTTTCGAAAACTTAAAATTTTCGTTAAAATTACAATTTTCACTATAACTTACATAACTTTTAATATAATAAATAATCAGTTAATAAATAATCAGTTACAACATTGATTTCACCCAAAAATAATGACTTTTCATTACAGATCCCTAGATCTCATGAAAAAGTAAATAAAATCCGATTTCTTATTTAAAATTGATTTTCAAATTAAGACAACGATTTTTCATTAAAATTGTTTAAATTTTTAGGGGAAAATTCAGATTTTTGATAAAAATTCGCTTCTTTGAAAAAATAAAAATTTTACCTAAAATTTTGATTGAATGATTGACATTGATTTTATTATCTTCACATTAGTTTTAAAAAATGTATAAACTAAAAAATATCGTTCAAAACTTTGTAATGATTTTTTAACAAACAATAAAAAAACAATAAATTATTTTTTTATAAAGACAAACTTTTATTAAAATTAAAACTGGAACTAAAATTATTATAAAACAAAAGACTTAAGAAACAAACTTTTTTTGGACATATAATTTGATTTCGGTTATTTAGGAAGTAAATTATTATGATCTGAGAACTATAAACACAAATTTATATTAGTTTTCTCTAAAAAAAATTGAAAAATATGAGGTCAACAGAAACAAAAGACTTAAGAAAGAAACCTTAATTGAATTAAACTAATTGAAAATTTTCTTTATTTATTTTTTCGTTTTTCAAATAAAAAACTTTATTTTAAAATAGATTTTATCCTTGAAATATTAAGAAAATTAATAAATTATCATTAAGAAAATTATACTCAAACTTGTTTTTACCATAAAAAATCCCATATTTAATGACTGAAAAAAGATAAAACGCAAAAAGAAGCCTTGTGCGAAAAATGCATTAGAACATTAAAACGCGCCTCATCATTTAATAAGTCTTGTGGGAATTAGAACGTGATGGCTTCTTATTATTAGTTTTTTTAAATATATATATTTTCTAATAAATATTAGTTAATAATTAATTAAAAATCCAAACTAAATTATTAAAAATAAATATGTTCTAAGGTAAACTGGGTATTAATGGAAAATAAACTAAAATTTAAATTATAAATTAAAAATTGAAATAAAATTAAGCACAATTATTCAAAGGCGAGAAAACAACATTATTTCGACTAATTGCCTAAATCTGTCAATTAAATGTCAGACTTAGAAAAAAATATTAACATTTGTTTTTGTGTTTTACTGTATTTTACTACAAACAAAATAGGTGATGCTCAACCCAGTCAGTCATTCATACAACACAACAGACATTTTTAAATATTTTCAACACAAATATTCAATTTATGTAGCTAAAGTAGTTGTTAATAAATAAATAAGGAGAAGAAGAAGCAGCAAAAGATGCAAACAACACTTATGACAAGTGTCGTAAAACACATTAACAAGTGTCAGATGTTAAAAAAGATGTTAGTAAAAATTACACTGTGAGAAACATAACATAATAGTTGCCCTTTAATTTGAAGTAATAATCGTGATTTTTTTCTTTTTTTTTCAAATTATTAAAATGAGGGTTTGTCAACATTAACACCCAGTAAAAATTCCGCATAACAGCTGTTTTTCAAATAAACTGTATAAAAAAAATTTAGATACAATCCTTGATAAGTAACTGAGTAATAGATTGAAACGATGTCTATATAGCAGACTCTTTAAATCGAAGTCTGATTATTTATAATTTGCTATTATTTTATTGTGATAGTTTTATCATCACAGAACTTAGGATCAGTGGAAAACTATTATTTTCAAACGTTTGCAAGGGTTCGCTACGTTTAGGAGTTTTCGTCGTTTTAGTTTTAAAATATGTGTGATTTTAAGATCTAAATAGCTGTCACTGGTGACATATATAAGTTACAGCTACTCGTGGATCTTTGCCTTACTTTTTATTTACCTTAAACTTATCATTTGTGTAGAGCAAAATGGCATTCGAAACTACAATGAAATGTATTCAGCTTTGCAAAAACCTTAGTCCTGGATATTCAGAACACGACCATTATGATTTCAATGTTAACTTATTACATGCAGGACGTTTTGCTAATAGTTTGAAATAACAATTAATTCCATGGGCGTATTAAACTTGATTAATAATGTTTTGAAAAATCAAGATAAAAATTCAAGTAATTTTAACCTTGAACAACTCTAAATTCAAAGGAGAATATAGTTTGGCCCATTATATCAGTCACTTATAAAGTGAAAGGACAAGGTTCAAAACTACCATGGAATGAATTTGGAACTATAAAAATGTTGCGGCTTTGTAAAATCCTAAACAATAGAAACTCAAAACCCGACCATTACATTTCATTACTAACTAACAAATGGTTCGTAGGATCAAGAATAAATGCCCAATAATATTAATCCTAAATACTATTGAGTACATGTACAATAAAAAAACTAAAAGGACCATAAAATTAGGAAGGATACGTTCCGAAGGATCATAAGCAGATTGTTATATTTAAATTTCTAATACTAAGAAAGTGGAGATTAATACTTTCTCCGAAGGACTATAAAGAAATACGTATCGATATCTGTCTCGTAGGACCATAAAGATACTTGATATCGTTCATCGTGTTTGAATTAACATTTGTTGCGAAAGTCCATGAAATTTGTTTTGATCTAATGATCTAAGATTTTGTTTAATACGATTCAAATTGATGCAAAACAGATTCTTGGTTAGAAGGATTATAAACAAATAAATTCGCTTCGAAGGATCTGAAATATGTACTGAATTGTATTTATTGGACGCCATTAAAAAAAAATCCAACAATATCAATTTCGAAGCATTCATATACTCTTTAAACGTTATTTAAAAAGGACTTTGGAACCAATAGTTGGTTGGAAGAACCATAAGCTAAAGTTAAAAGAAATCCATTTCGAGGGATCATAAACTAAATATTCTAATTAACTTTAAAACCCGATCATGATTTGAAGGCTGCTGGTGTCAAGGACATTGTGACATCCTTTTCAACAATCGCTAAAGAAAATAAAAAAACATGATCTTGGTTCGAAGGACCAAAGTTATAAATTTTTAATCGATTTCTTTTTATTGAAAATACGACTTTTTTAATAATTATTTTACCAAAATTTTTAAAATTTTCAACAGAACAAATTCCGAAAATTCTTTAGTACTAAAAGGAGTTTTTAATTTATACTTGGAGCTTTAAGAAAATATAAAAAATTTCGGTTACAAAATTGAACTGAAAAAAATTTTCTCGAGAAAAAATATCGGGGATTATTTTTAATATTGGGAAAGTGTCACTTCTTTATAAAAAATAGAGAGTTTTTAATAAAATATATATCCGAAAAGATCACTTCCTGTATAAATTTTAATACGATCTTTTAATTATTGAGTATTTCTAAGAGAAATGAATTCCGAAATCTCTAAATAAAGGACTTTTTTGCTAAAAAATTAAGCTAAAAATTCTTCCATATTGAAGTGCAAATTACTTATGTGCTCGAGAAATAATCGTTAAATTTTGGACCCAAATCTCCTTTATATATACAAACATTGGAGACTTTTTAAAATAACTATTATTTTGAAAGTATATTTTTCGTTGAATCTCCATTCAGTTAAATCATTAAATTTTCAAATATTTCTCTCAGTGTAAAAATTTTATTGCGATCTTCGATACTGAATTAAAAAATTCTTCTGAATCCGGAAATTATTTGAAAATTTAATATTAAGAATGAAAGGAGATTTTTTAAATCCAAAATGCGATCACTTCTTCAATCTCATAATTTTCAAATATTTTTTTCAGTGTAAATGTAAACATTTTTCTTATCCCAGAAAAAATCTTTAATATAAAAAAAATATATTTTTAATTCAAAAAAGCGATCACCCTTTTGAATCTCTTATTTTTTATTATTTCTCTCAGTGTAAATAGTTTTGTTTTTTATCATTTCAATCTTGTCTCTGATAAATTTAAATAATTTTATTTGAAGAATTTTTAAAAAATTTAGTTAATGCGTCACAAATCAAAAAATCGCATATGTGAATCAACAAATTTTTTAAATATTTTTTTTATTTTATTTTATTTTATTTTATTTTATTTTATTTTATTTATGTAATAATAATTTTATTTAATTATTTTATTTTATTTTTTTTTTTTTTTTGTAAATTCTGTGTTGAGTTCATGATCAGCAAGTTTTTGATGGCATTTTGAACTGAACAAATGTTCAAATTATTTTATTATTATTTTTATTTTTTTTTTAAGTTTTAAAATTTTTATTTTAAAAAATTTTTATTTTTTTCTAAAGAGTTTTTTTTTAAGTTTTAATAAAAATTTTTAATCAAACATTTTGAATTGTTCAAATTTTACACAAACACTTTTTTTTTGCAAATTTCAAATGTCTGTTATTTTTTAAAGTTTTTTTCATTAATTTCTTTGTCATGATGTTGTTGTTGGTTTTTTATTGATTTTCTTTACATTTTAATTGATTTAAAGAAAAATTGCTAAATGATTGATTTGTGAATTTTTCTTGATTTTCGACAAAAAATGTTCAATGATTTTACAAAAATCTTGTTTAATTGTAATTATTTTGTGGCGATTTGTTAACAATTTTCATTATTTATTTTATTTTAGCCACGATTTGGCTAAATGTCAAATAGACGTTTGCACAGTAGTTTTAAATGTTTATATTTATTTTGTAATACAACAAAATCAATATTGATTTTAGTTCATTGTTAAACAGCACAGTCTTTTTTCAAATAGTTTTTTTTTAATTTTTCAAAATATTTTATTTTAAATTTTTTATTTTTTAAAACACTTTTTTTTTAATTTTTATCATAATTTTTAATTTTTCTAAATTTTAGAAAAAGAATTCTTTTTTTACCATTTTTGAGCACAATTTTTAATCCAAATTTCTAGTTTTTTTTTTAATAGTAAAAAATGAAAAGTAATCCTTGAGTTCTTTTGGTTTTGTTAATCCTTTAAACCGCTCCAAAATTCAATATTGCCAATTGAATTCGAACGATTCTATTGAAATGATTTCAATATTTTTCAGTTTTCAAAAAATAACAATAATAAACACACAAACAGCGGCAGCAATCACAATGTTGTTTTTATCTTTTCTATATTTTGAAGAAGCGAAGTTTAAGTCGTAGAAGAAGAATCGACTGCGTCTCCTCTTCTGTTGGTTTGCACTTTTTATAAGTTCGAGTGTGGGTTACCAACTAAACATTTAAAACTTATAGATTTTCTATATATACCCCCTACTGGCAAATGTGACGAGTAAGTTTTTGCTTTTAAGCTTGGGCGACAACTGTGGCGCTAGCTACTAAAGACACTTTGACCGATTGAAGAAGATCAACTTTAAAAAGCGCAAAAATCTTTTATTTTTTTCGTTTTCTTTTTCTTTTTCTGCTGCTGCCAGAGTTTGAAAAAAAAAAAACAAAATGCTCTCTCTTCATTTTACTCAGCTCAAACTCAGCAAAGATCAGATCAGTTATTTGCTAACTTGCGAAGAAGAGTAAGTAGCATCTTCTTCTTCATCTTCTTGTGCTGTTTCTTAGTAGAAGAAACAAAACAAAAAAATCCAACACAAAGCTTAATAAAATTTCAAAAATATATAATTTGCTTAATAAAAGCTATTAAACTTGTCTTAGTATTGGTCTCTACACACTCATTCATCTACTTACAAAAAAACAACAACTCGCTTGCTTATCTTGTCTGGACCTACCAGTTATTATTTATGCGATCTAAACGCTCTGTTTTAACGCATTATGCTTAAAATCGTTGACGCTGACGCTGAAGATGAAGATGAAGATGATACATGATATCATCCGTTTGGTTTTAGGGCTTTGTAATAACAATAACAAAACAATAACAAAATAATTAAGTTCAAAATATTAAAGGTGTTAAATGCTTTAATTACTGCAAAATGCATTCAGTCACTTGTTTTGTAATAAAAATTGAAGAAAAAAAACTAAGAAAAAATCTGTAAAATTGTTGAAATTCTTTTTTTTTTATTGCGAAATCATTTTAAGAATATTTTAATTTCGCAGTTTAATTTATTTTATTCACACTTATCAGATACATGAAATTCCAGCATGTACTCTGTACAGATATGTGAAACAATTTCTGTTTCATCCATTTTAAAGAGGAGTAAATGAAAAAGTTTATAATCGGAATGTGGTGAATTTCAAATACCCTTCCCTGTTTTACTGTGGAGATAAATATACTTACTTTTCTCCCGAATTATTACGATTAAAGTATGAATCCTTCCTAAAATACTTTTAGTTAGAAGCAGCAAAAATATTTCAATTTTAGTTTATTTCAACTACATTTGTACACTCATGTGCTACTAGAGTATTTAAAACCCGAAACCGGAAACCAGTAAACCGGTATTTTGCATTTTTTGAACACCGACCGTTTTCGATTTATTTCTATTTTCGATTTATTCGACATGCCTGTTTTTTCAGTCGGTTAACCGGTTTTGAATAAAAGTCACTTTTAAACTTTTCACTAATATATTCCGCCATTTTCCATTATGTGCGTTTCTGTGTGTGTACATTCTTAGACATCGTAATTTGAATGATTTTTGCTAAGTTCGTCTGTTCTAGAAATAATCACGTCAATAAGATAATAATTAAATAAAATTCTGCTTGTTTTTTTTTATTCAGCAATATACATTTTTTAGGGTAAAGAGATATCGATCTGTAATTAAGACCTGTTCAGAAATTAAAAGAAAAAGTTTCTGTTTAGCAAAATGATGAATTTAAATAAAATCATGGTATTTCGGCATATTTTTTTACATACGATGCCAAAAAGTAATAACAAAAAAACTATATACTCCACTCATTTAGGTCATAATACAGTGTAACGGAAATTTGATCAAATTTGTTACATATTGTTATTTTGATATATAATAAAGGTTATTACACGATATATATTTTTTTATTGGTTGTACTCAAGATTTCCATTCAATAATAACTTTTTTCTATAGATTTATAATAAACAATCAAAAGCCGGTTAACCGGTTTTTAGGGTTTTTGAAAGCCAATTTTTCGAATAACTCGAAAACCGGTTTTCTAATAATGTCGGTTTTTTAATACACTATCTGCTACACTATGTTGACCAGAAACATTTATCAAAGTTATCCAAAGATTTGATTTAATTTGAAGTTTTGGATTGAGCACAGCATTCTTCGGAATTGAATTCTATAGAGAACTTTTTGGCATTTTAAAATGCAGTTGGAACAAATGATCTTTAGAGGATCTTTAGAAGGATATTATTCGAAATATTAAAAGTTGTTTTGGTTTTGAACAGCGTTTTCTTAAATAAATTTTCATTATGTTATATAATAATTTCAATCGTAATGAAATTTAATTGTTGTTGTCATTTTTAGAATATGGACAAAATGTGAAATAAAAACAAATAAGAATGCTATATTCGGCTATGCCGAATCTTTAATACCCTCCACCACAAATTCGTGTAAAGTTAATACATTAGGTTCCCTAAATATACATATACACACATATACACTAACAAATGTATACACAGAAACACTTAATGAGTCATAAAATTAGTTATAATTTTGGCTATAACTTTTTCAACTGAACTGGCTTTTTTCTATTAGGCCAGATTTCATTGAGCTCTGTCATTGTTTGTGAATGTGAGCGGACGGAAAGATTGACGAAAATCGACTCAGATTTTGATTTGATGTTATAATATATACACATTGTAGGGTCTAAGATGATTCCTTTTTGGCGTTACACACGGAATGACAAAGTTAATATACCCTCATTACCACTTGTGGTGGTGGAGGTTGAACAAGTATGAATGCTCTACGCGACTACGATTGATTTAGGAATAATTATGGAAACATATTATAAATTTCGCTCTTAATGGGATACCGCTGTCCTGTGGCATTTTCGCTTTATTCGTTCGCCAAATAAAATTTCCTGAAGCTATTTGAAAGATATGCGATAGTAAAAGTTTCATTTGTTAGAAGGATACCACTACCTGTGCTCCAACCGAAAATCTTGTAATCTGCAATAATACGTTGTTAAAGCACTTTTGCTAAATTTAGTGTGATTTACAGCATTAGTTGTAGAGATATCAGTTTCTTTTGTGAGGGGCTATCCAACCTACGTGACCTATCGAACATTTTTTATCGTGTCACGTTTTCACTAAAGGCAATAACAGCGTCACAAATTTCATTAAAACTGAATAAATCATCATCGTTGGTCAAAATGTCAGTTTGGAAAACATAAGATATCGCGTCCTTATGTTGTAAATGTTTCATAGGTTTTGAACTTAAAAGTTTCCAGGACTGGAACCTACCAACCTATGCCATTTGTCAACTTAGAAATCGTATAATTTTGAGATGATTAACCCCCAATGTTTATGCTGTGCTGTGAGAGATTATTCCTCGATCATAGTTCAGCAATAACAGAACTATAATGGTAGAATATAAAACTTGGTTGTCCCAAAACTCACCAGGGTATTTTATAAGTGGTCTAGACCTAGTGACATTCCAATATGTATTATATGGTGAGAGCTTGCCGGGTAACTTCAATGTTTGTTTCATTTGAGACTGACTTGATGATTAAGGTTTTCAGTGGATGTACATGGTCCATCCAGTGGCGCAAACATGGACTAAATTTTCTTACGGTATCGGCCTTGTATAAGAGCTCTTTACGACGAATCTTTCTCAGCATGAATTAGTTATTCGTCATCAATTATTTAGATTAAGAAAAAGGAAAAATTGGCTTGTATACTTCTGCATAAGGATACATCGACAACTAATAGGTGTCGTTAATTCAGTAACAACTTTACGCAGTTATAGCTTTTTTCTGACTAGTTTCAATTTAGATCGTTCGTAGATTTTCGAGGAATTTGAATGACTTCATAGAAAAGGAAAATATAATTTTCTTTGATTGATGAAATTACTCCTAATGAGTTAGAACGAGGATATGAAATGTATTTTTGGGTGATGGAACTGTGTCGGGACCAAAAGACTTTTACCTTTGTGGTATTTAAAAGTTGGCTTCAATAGCAATATGAAAATTAACTCGTTTAGAGAATTCAGCATTTTAATTTTTAGAGAGAGAAACTTAGGCCGATCGTACAGAAAATATAACCTTTACAAGAAGTCTTGTTAAAATGTGGTCTTATTACACTTTTCCATTGGGAATTTATTTCCTTCCATATGGAATAAGTCTGTTATTTGGGGATTTTTTCATTTTTTATTGATTTGGTATTGATTTCGTCGGTAGTTATGATATGATGCCAAAAGTCAAGAGACCAAAAGCTTTTTTGGATTTTATTCGTTAGCAGAGATGGACTTTCTAAATAGAACTTTAAAAAGTACTAAACCTAAATAGGGTTTTATGAAGTCTTATTATTTCTACATTTTTTAAGATTTCGGTACAGTTTATTTGCTAAATATGAGAACGCTGGAATTTAGTTTTGGTTTTTTTTTATTTTAAAGTTGAGATCAAGTTAATATTTATTTTTTATCTTTAAAAATTTTAAAGATTTTTTTCCAAACATGAAATAAATACAAAAAAAATTTTGCTAAAATATTTCAACTTTAACCGGCTCGAATTTTTTTTTAAATAAAATTTATTTTATTGTTTAAAAAAATTTTGCTCATTTTATTAATAAAAAAAACTTTTTGTTGTTGTTGTCATTATAAAACCTACGAAATTTTCGCGTTTGAGTATTTTTTTCTTAATATTTGGCGACTTTTTCTCCATTCGCAGTCTCACTTGACCGATCGCTTATGAGAAGTTGAAAAATCAAAGTATTCAAATGATTTGAGTGTGCGTATGTGACGTTTGACTATTGTTTTTATATTTTATATTTTTTGCCTAAACTAGATTTCAATGAAGATCTGGTTCCATAGTGGCCTATGACACCTAAACATGAAGATGAAAAATAAATCTAAAATGTTTTATAGCAAAAACAACAAACTAACAAAAATAAAACTAAAACTAAATTTAATATTTAAATTAAAACATTTTAAATTTAAAGAAAAAATACAATAACAATAGAGACAATAGAGATCAAATAAATACTGTGTGTTGTATTTTAGCGATTATGATGTTTATAATGCGAGCGGATGTCTAGTTCACGCCTTTATAGTTCAAGTTATTTGAGGGACACTTAATTAGTTGTGAACTTAACTGTTTTAGAACGTATTAAAAAAATAAATATATATTTTTATTTAATGTTAAATTTTAGTTAAGATCAGTTAAGATAATTAATTAATTAATTAATTAATTAATTAAATAATTAATTACTTTAACTAGAAGATGAAAAACAAAACAATTAAGAATTATGATCCTGTTAATTATTTGTATTTTCTTATCTTGTTTGTCCAGATCAAGAGAATATTTTTTCGATAGATTTTATTTATATTAAATACTCGAGATGATACTTTCAAAATCATTGAAAATATTGTTATCGATTTATTTGTTGTTAAATTTTTTTAAATGTTTTTAATATTCATTAAAACATTAAATAAGATCGATGCGTCTTTTTTTCAAAATTTGAATATTTAAATTTATTTGGGATGTCGAAGAAGTTTTATTGGACGCCCACGTACTAATTTATATATTCTTATATATGGCCTTCATGAATAATTGTCATTTAGATACCCGGATATTTTTGCTACCGGCAATAAAGATTTTTATTTAGAAAATATTTTTTCTTAAAAGAAAACAGATTTTCAAGGGGACTTAAAAAAATGATATATAAATCTTATGTTGGATTAAAACATGAAATTGCTCTGGGATAAGCTGAGAATGTCAAATGCAAAATATGTTCATCGCAAACATTTATTGTTATTACCAACATGTTTATTGTTGAATTCATTTTATTTTGATAACAATTTTGTTGTTATAATAAAAATATATTTATTAAATAAAAAAAATCGTGGTCGTAATATGTCTGGATTATTTATAAATAAAAAATTGACGATAACAATATTATAGTGGCGATAAAATTATTTTTAGTGATGATAACAATATTTTTAGTGGCGATAACAATATTTTTAGTGACGATAACAATATTTTTAGTGATGATAACAATATTTTTAGTGACGATAACAATATTTTAAGTGACAATAACAATATTTTTAGTGATGATAACAATAACTATTGGTATCAGTGTAAAATGAAAATGTCAATAAACAAACTTTGTATTACAATAACAATATTTTTAGTGATGATAACAAAAACTATTGTTATTAATGCAAAATCAAAATGTGAATAAACAAAATCTATAGTTACTGTAACAATATTTAATAACAATAGTATCTTGCTTCTCGTTTATGGTTACTGCAAACATATTTTTTCTCTCCGTGCATAAATTAATTGATCATTTAAAGAGAGATTGAAATGAAACTCTATAGACTTCATAAGAATTTCGAAGTATCAAAAGTGCTTTATAGGTAATATTTAAACAATCCAAATATGCATAACGTATATTTTTTCAATAATAATTAATTGAATTGTCGGCCAAAGAATTTACTTTTGAGGTCCAATCATAAGGTACGCTTCTTTCTTACAGTGCAATGTTGCCAAATCAATTTCTTTGGAAATAGTTCTGTTACTTCTGTGCTGTTCAAAATATCAGTGTAATTTCGCATGGTTTGGGTTGTGATCTCTTAGATATGACTTGAAATAGGGATGCATGAAATATAGCTAAATTTGGCTGGAAAAATCCTAGTTAAGAAGGGATTTTCAGTCATAGTATAAAGTTAATACACAAATATTTGGTGTCTATGAAAAGGACAGAACATGAAGATTTATATTTTCTAAAGAAAAAGTAATTGGAATTTTACTTGATATCAAAAATGTATGAAAAATTTAAAATTACGAAATTTGCCGCTTTTTGAAATATAAAATTATTTTTTAAGTTTTAGAAAAATTGAATGAATGACGAGAATTAGTTGAAATTTCAGAGAAATGTAAATGTATCTGTCCCTGAATGAGAATATGAAAAAGTCCCAATCCGCCTAAACATTTCGAGTAAAGTCCGGCGGAAAATACTTTTTGTAATGCTGTTTATCTGATATATGAAAATGTATATTGAGAACAATTGAAAGAAGAAAATGTTTGAGATTTAGGAATTTGACAAAAATTTTTATTATTTTTTTTAATCTTCAACTTTGGAAAGGATTGTGTGGTCTTGTGGGCATATATTGGCCGCTAACTTAGAAGAAAACAGGGGTAGAAATGAGTTTAATAACTAAATCAAATTAAATATTTCTGAAACAATAAGAGACCAAAGTAAAGATTTACAAGGACTAATAGTATACAAGTTTTTTGTTTCTATTCTATTTTTTTGCGAATTTGTTGTGTCCCCGACAATGTTCTGAAGGTATCAGGAGATGTTTTTTTTCATAATTTTTTCTTACAATAAACAGAGCAAGAGAATGAATCTAAAACGACTTCAAAAAAATTTCACAAAATTTTAAATATAGATCTTTATATCCGAGGGTCCGAATTTTGGACATTCATAATGTCCAAAATTTTAAAATTAACTTAATTTTGATAAGTTTAAATAGTAAACTTTTCGGAATAATAATAAACTATCAGTCAGTTTATATACATATATTTACGACCTTAAAAAATTTGGGGCAGCAACATCAAGCAGACGGATGAACACACTGAAATCGACTTTCTGAGGTTTTGAGTGATTCTTGTTTGACGTTGTTTAGCGAATATGCAAATTAACCTATAGAGGATCCTTAGACTTCAATGATATTATACATATTGATAGCAGAAATGTTAGAGAATGTTATTCTTGAAACTGGACCTGAGAGGAGACAATTTCTGGGGTCTTAGAAACAACCACGAAACCAAATATATTTAAGACAATTTTGATTCGCAATATGTCAAATAAAAGTTAAGATCAGAGTATAAGTACCAAGTTTTACCAGATTTTTTTTTTGAAATAAACACTTCTCCGTGCCCTATTCCAAACATTTTTAATTCATATTATTTTATTTTTCCATGTCCGAAATTTAATTAAATTTCCAGTAATTTAGAACTTAAATGGCCCAAATTTTAGAATATCATAAGAACTTCTTCAGAAAAAAATCATTCTCTGATCAAATTTAGTTTGATATGTTACACTCTTTGAAGACAGACCAGACAAGAGTTGATAGACGAAATTGCTTGGTTCATACACTGAGAAGATTAGCGGTGACAGCAAGAGAACTGAAGGCATAAACATGATTTTATTTAGAGTCTGATTAAGGCAACTTCTTCTAGCCTCAATGGAAACTTATAGTTCAGAACAAGCATGGAACTACAAGGTCCTGACTGATTTGGACTTATAATTATTGATTTAGAAATTTATATGAATTTTGTATCCATGAAAACAGATTTACGATTTTTAAAGGAAATAGAACTTCATTTGATGTCAAACATTAAATTTTCAATTTTTTTTCTCTTAAGTAAAATTGATAAGAATAAAGAGATTTTTGAAATCACAATATGAAAGATTTTTAACTTTTCTATTCGAAAATGGCCAAAATCTCAATCCGTAAAAATTATGTTTAAAAGTTGATTTTTTTCATTTAAGGGCCATTGGCGTTAAATACTTTTTATATGTTAACTTTAGATATGTCAATATATGTTAACGATAAATTAAAAATGGTTCCAGTTTTGCGATTTGAGAACTTAAAAAAACTGCACATTTTTCCCAAAATTGACCAAGTTTGGATAGGGCTTGTGGGCATATCTCTGCCCCAATGACATTCGACTTTAATTTGCACGTATTTCTATAACTTTTTCTTTATAAAACAATAAAACATATATCTCACAGAATAAAAAATGTTTTATTAATGGATAAATGTTGCCACCTTTTTATAGAAAATCCCAAAAAAAATAAGTTCCAACTTCAGATAACTATAATTTTTCATAATTATTGCGCCAATATTCTGGGGAATCCTGCATATATTTTAATATATTTTAGGAATACAGTTAGTCCACTATTAAAAAAACCTGAAATAAACAAAGCTAAAAATGTGTTAAAATATATAAATATACTTTTGGGTTATCTCTTATATTTTCGGAGATTTTCAAGTCGAAAGGACTATCAATTCACAAAATGTCTTTTCCCTCAATTCATAAATGGATTTCTGACGATTTAAAAAAAAAAACAACTTAATCGAGGTGGCCAACTTTCGAAAGTCACTGAGTATACCCTTGACCAAGTAGGGGCTTGTCTTCCTCCAAATCAACTCAGATATACCTCAGCTATGATTATGTGAAATTTCATTCCGATATCTTTAACGGTTCGAAAGTTATAGAGTTGATTTCCAAAACAATTGATTGTGCCACTGATTACAAGCGTAATACCTGGTCTGAGATCTGAAAAAGTCTATTCAATTACATGGCTTTTAAAGAGTGAATATGTGTATTCCTTTTCGATTTCTTGTAAATGTTTATAAAAATAATAATTTTCTATCCAAAAAAGTATAAAATATTTAATTTTAGATATTTTATATGAAAATCTTAATAATAATTCATATAATTAATATACAACAATTGATATTTAAAGAAGTAAAATAATAAAATATGAAAAAAAAGAATAATAAGAAGAAGAAACAAAGATTAACATTTCTGAAGATTTGCAATATTGCGCATAAAAACCAACAATAATAATAACAACAATAACAAAACCAACAATAACATTAAGTATTAGAAACTACATTTAAATAACTAAATATCTACATATAAGTGTCAATAACTCTCAAAGTATTAGTGTTAAATGATGAAATAACCCCAAAAACAAAAAACATTGTAAACTTAATTCTTAAGAAGCAGAAGAAGAAGAAGATGAACATTTTAGTACCAACAAGAAAAAAGCGAAAGCGAGGAAAATATCATCGGTTATAACGAAATTAAAGTACTCTCCGATTATAAGTGAAATGACTGTACAGTTGCAGAATTGTACAGCTGCACATGAGAGAGAGTTTTAAAAAATTGTAATTTGTGTGAAATTCAATAGCGTGGAAATGCTATTAATTTTAGAATTTGGAAACGATCGTAGAAATGTATAACCATTTTTCAATTCGTTAATATTTTTCTGTTAATCCCTTTGTTAGAGATTAAATAATTTCTCTTTCTTGAAGTCCATGATATTTTGGAAACTGTTTTTTTGCGATTCTCAAATCTCTATTTTCAAGAAGTCAATATCTTACGATTGATCGTAGTTCTCGTCAAACAAGGATCTTAGAAAATGTGGGGATTTTAAGTTTGTTTCAGATATCGATCTATAACTTTTTTGATTTTAAATTGATTATGTCTGTTCTCTTCACTTAGAAATATCAATGTAAAATAAAATCAAATAGAAATAATTAAACTTTTTCAGTTACGATTTTATTTCAAAGATAACAAATGTTAATTTAACATTGTTTACAGTTTTTTTGAAAATTTTATTGAAATAAAAGTGATTTAAAAAAAATTATCAACTATGTTCAACGTTGATTTTGCTTCATGTTTTCTTCAGATATCGATCGATTACTTTTTTGATCATGTATCAATTATAAGACAACAACAAATAGTCGGCGTAAATTTTAATAAATTTGGGTTACTTGTTTTAACCGTGAGAAGAAGAAACGGACGCATGGAGATATTTATTGGTCGGTTTAAAAAAAAAAATTGACATTTAGCTGCCGGAAAGACCAACCTAGTATATCATCTAGCTTTACCTCTTTTGCTGTTGGAGGGTATAAAACAACAACAATTAAATATTAAAGACATAAAACACATAAAGCTTTGCTTGATTAACGTGCAAACGCCCCTGGCAAAATTTCGGTTGACCAAAATACAAGAAAAAAAACCGACAACTTAAATTACAAAGATCATACATATTTACTTAAGAAGAAGCAGCAGCAAACACAAAAATAGTTGATAAAAAAATATTGAATTTAAATTTCAGCCAAAAAAAAAAAAACGATGAGACAAACAACAGCATCTGACTGGTTGCACCGGTTGCTTTCATACTCTTAATACAACGCAAATGGCTACAACTGCGATCATCATCAACTGCGATCAGCAACATCATCATCATCATCATCTCATCTCATATGCATTTATGAAAAATATTAAAATTTGTAGTTTAATGTTAAGGTAGGCTTATCAAACGAAAATATTAAATAATTTTTAACAGACCCAGACCAGACCAGACCAGACCGGGTGGGTAAAACAAGAAAATCCAAAATAATAAAAATCACCAAAAAAGAAACGAAAAAAAGAAGTCAACTTAATATAAATTATTTACAACGCTTGACTGCTCTAAAACATCGAGCTTTAACATGGTGAATAAACTGTGTATTTCAGATGACCTTTAAATATATATAATTTGACACACAAACACACAGCCACTCACACTCTTTTCACATAAATATTAAATCACCTACATAAACGGATAATAAATTAAAGTGTGTGAGAGATAAATATTGTTTTATAATTTTAAGGATTTATGGGATTTTTAATGAAGTTCTTCATTAATAGATTTTATACCTTACCGATAGCATTACCTAGTCTTCAGGTTATAAACATTTTTACCATAAAACTAATTTTTATATAGAATGAATCTGTGTTGCCTTGTTTGGGACTTAAAGACAGCGAGACCGATTTTGTTGAAATGTTTCCAGAATGATTCCAATTTATTCGACATTAACAGAGGGCAAAAAGAAATCGGTAGGACCAGGAGGAGAGTAACACACAAAGTAAAACTTAATTATCGAATATCAAAAGAACCATTGAAGTGAGAGCATTAGGATTCATCAATTTCAATTACTTCCAAAGGAAAAATTTCACTGAGAAATGTTGTAGGGGCAGGATATGGGGGTGGGTTACTCCCCATATAATGTAAATGTTAATCATCGATTATCTATAGAACTAAATTTGTCTCAATCACTTTCCTATAAAACAGTTTTATCATAATATCATCACTTTATATGAGTCATTATAAATACTCTAGAACACTCAATATGGATGCAAAATTTTATTCACTCACAAAAACAATAATAGAATAAATATATAAGAGAAATTAAAAACTCGTCTATTTATGGGCCGATTTTGAAAATTAAAAAAATTAAAATTAAGAAAAAAATACTTATTTTTCTGTGTCAAAATTTTGTCCATAGATCCCATGGGAGGTTCAAAATATCGGAAAAGCATTTTTACTTATAACTCGGAAAATAATGGAGCAATTACTGTGATGTTTTCAACTCAAAAATTCTCCTAATTATTTCCGATCTGCTAGTTCAAAAATTATGTCTCTCGCTTAAATAGAACGCTCAAAACATCGAAACCATTACTATGCCTTAAATTGTTATTGTGTTCGATACTGTATCCAACAACAACCACAAGGAAAACAAAGAACTGTTAATATCTCGACTATTGAACCGAACCTATATTTGAAGAATAAATTAGTAATTTTTCTGCGTGGCAACTAAGTCCGTAGCTGTCTCAGGAGTGTCAGAATAAGTTTTCGCCCATATCTCGATAACTTATGGCCCAATCAAGTTTATTAAAAATCCACAAAAATATTACTGACCCATTAGTAATAAAGTTAAATTTCTAGCATTAATAGAATGACTAAAATCTCTAAAATAATATTTTAAACGTTGTTATTGTTTTTCTATAGTTATAAACAAAAACAACTACATGGCACTAAATTATTAAAGTAAGAATTGACCATATCTCGGTGGTTTATAAACCGATTGTGAAAAATTAAAAAGATTAAATTCGGAAAAAAGTTTGTAATCAATCAGTGTTTTAACCAAGTCCATATTTCTCATAGGGGATTCAAAATATAGGAAAATATGTTTTTGCCTATAACTCAAAAACTAATAGTCCGATTCATTTCATGAATTCGGCGCAAAAATCCACTAAAATTCGATTCTTAAAAAAATTGAAAAAACCTTCAGTTTTTTGCTAACATCTTCGCCATTTATAAAACAATTTTCCTGGATTTCGATAGCAAAATTCTTCAATCATTTGATATACATATCATATCTGTTTACTAAAGGTCAACTTCATAAATCTAATTTCAATCGACAGACGGACCGACGGTCGGACGGAAGGACATAGCTCAATCAATTTCTTTTTTCATACCGATCCAGAATATATATACTTTTGTGGAAATAACAAACGGAATAACAAACTTATATATACACTTCTGATCTAGTCAGGTGAATGGTATAAAAATCTCAATGAAGACTTTTCTTCGTATACCTCCTTTTATTCTACATCAATTTTCTGCCATCTGTTATTTCAACTTTTTTTTAAATTCTCAAACACTTTAATGCAATTGATAAAGACTCCAACTAAAAAATCACATAAAAGGCTTAAATTCAAGTTAAAAAAAATCGCAGTAGCCGTGTCCAGCCATCATATGGATTAAAAACGAATCATAGAAAATAAGAACCCAGACAAACATGAAATCCAAAATCACTACTCTTTTTGTGGATTTTTGGTCATTTGTTGATTTTCATTGTTTGTGACATAAATTATTTGAGAAGACGAGAAAAAACTAAGAAATAAAAATATTTTTTTTATTCATTTTACGTGATTAAAATTAAGTATTTGAAGAAGACGATGATGATGTTGCTGATGATGATGTTATTTTTGTTGGAATGTTGGATTCTTCAAGTTTAAAAACATGAAATAAAATTAAAATTGAAGTCTGATTTTGCACGTTATGGTTGTCATTATTGTGGGAGGCAACGGTGGGGGTGGGTTTGTTTTCAAGTTGGAGTTGATTATATTATTGTTTATTTTTATTTTTTTGTTTGTTGTTTTTATTATTTGATTTTTAAATGTTATCATAATTATTATTGCTACCAGCATTATTATTTTTATGTATTTCTAATTATTATTTAATCTATACATACAGTGGAACCTAAAAAAAAGAAAGAACACTTGAGAAAAACATTTTAAGAAAATCTGAAAACTGGAAAAATTCTTCTAAAGTCAATAAATTGTTCAAAAAAAGGTCATTTTGACTTCTTCTTTAATAACAATTAGAAAAGTTTGTATTTTAGAATACATTAATTTTGTCAGTTGTTGGGCGATACAAGTGTTTTAATTTCTACTGTTAGATCTTTTGTCTTTTGTCAGACCATGTTCAATGCTTGTCTTTTGTCTGGTGGTTATTGGCTGTTTGGAGATATTTATAGATGTGTAGGTTTCCCACTTGTCACCACAAACATTATTATCATAATCATTGTCATCATCATAATAATTCCAATGACAAACAGTTAAAATCAAAACAATATAAAATTATTTATACAAATAATTATTTATTTACCATATTTGTATAGAAATATTAATTCATCATTCATCATTCATTCATCATTCATGCATTCAATTGTATTTCAATTAAAACTATTTAAATGAAAATTAATTAAAATAATAAAGAGAAGAATTCATTCTGAATTGGGCCGAATCTTAAATACCCTTCAAGAGCAGTATCCTCTTACATTACAAATTACTGGTGTTTGACAAAACCTTTCATATTATATAACATTTTAAAAAGATCTTTCCCTGATCGACCCAACCATTCAGAGGGAATCAATTTTTAGTCTTACAATATTTCCATAAATTTTCTTACGGTCTGAAATAATAGTGTTACCTTCAATTTGTATACCCTCCACCAACACAAGTGGTGATGAGAATATATTATCTTTCTCATTGCGTTTGAATCACCAAGAATAAATCATCTCTAAATCGGAATCGTTTTAGATATGTCCATCTGCCTACTAGTGGCACGATCACATGCAAAATAATTTTAGGAAATTTTTGTTATTGTCCTAAGATGTTTCTATTTAAAACGAATCCACAAAACATTCAATTAACAAAAAAAGCTATAGTTTAGCTTTTGTGAGACTTTAGTGATTTTTTACCTTTTTTTCATTAACGTTTTCATAGTGCTTTCTGTCACTTTGCTCGAACAGGTAGTCCATTTGGACAACTTTTTGTGCTTTTCAATTCTCTTTTTACAACAGCCCAATATCTTTCTAATGTCCTAAGCTCCGGGCAGTTTGGAGGGTTACATTATCGTTATAATTACTAAAAATAAGTGGCCACATTATGAAGTCTTGTGAATGGAAGCAAACCTTTTTTGTAAACATGCCGTTTTAACAAATGTTTGGATTATTTAGACGCAAGAGGCATATTGTATGGCATACGAATTAATTTTTGGGAAATTTCGATTTTTTCCCATAAATGTTTCTTGAAAATTCCCTCCATCATCAGCTGGAAAACTTAACTTCAATTTTTGTGATCTGTTTTTGGCCTCTAAATTTTAGCAACACTCCTGTTAGGAACTTTTTGAGCCTTGTAGCTTTGTTTAGTTCGAGCACTGAGCTTACCGTGTTGCTGAGCACTGAGCTTACCGTGTTCAATCAAAAACGTTTGTAAAGAATTTTTCGATCTCAGTTCTTGCACAGTATCTCCAAATCGATTTTTTTATAAATAATTCTATAACTTTTAAAACGTTAGAGACATCTGAATGAAATTTCATATGATTAGAGGTGGTTGTTAGTTAATCTGCAGGTGTTTGTAGTACCAATGTGGTCGGTTACATCCACACACCCTCCTCGCAATATTGGCCCACCCAGAAAAATTATTTTTTTTTTAATTTTACAAAATTTATTTTAAGACTTAAGACAAAATAAATTTTATCTTATAGTCTCTCTATTAGTTTCAGAGACTTTAATTTTATAGTTTTTTATACACTGAACCAAAAAAGGTAGCAAATGTAACGAAAAAGTGTGTAGAATTGAAGAAAAGTAGGTTAAATATCAGCCAAAGATACTTTTATTCATCATAACGAAAAATTTCGTTAATTTTTTGTAAATTCTTCAAATTGATGAAAAATTGTCAATATGACTATATGAATTTTCTAATAATTTGAATAAATTTTATTCAATTTGAATAACACATTATTCAAGTTGACAAAAATGAATTATTTTTATTGATGAATATTATTCAATTTAAATACCATATTTAAGTTAAATTTACAAAATTGTAGTTGAATTATGGAAAGAATTACGTTAAATTGTTTAACAAATTAATACATAGAATTTAGGACCAGGATCCAGGAAAGGAGTACTCCCCATACAAAGCAAATATTGATTATAGAAAGATCTACTACAGAGAGAATTTGGTCTCAATTACTTTTTGACCAAATTCTCTCGCAATTTTAATGGCGAGCCGACCAGCGGATGAAAAATTATTTATATGTCTGTTGATTAGCTGATCTTCCATTCGCATTTTCATGAATTTATGCAAAATATTTCCTTAATTTTAATCATATTAATTAAATTTTTCTTTAAAATATTTACCTCCTTTATGTATATCAGTTTACATTTCCTTGTCATATTTTATTTAATATTTATATACAAAAATGACGAAAAGTAATTAAATAAACGAACATTTTATTCAAATTTACTTCATTTTAGTACGTAAAATTTAACCAATTTGAGTTTTATTTTACTTACTGTACGTTACTGCCGTTTTTACTAAATATATTTTATTCAATTTAACATCTTTTACTAAAAAGTATTTTTGATTAATAATTTTAGTACATTTGAAGAAAAATCTTCAATTTGAAGAAAAATTATGTTAATTAGAATAAAAATCTGTTTCTTTAACACCTTTTTTTCACAACAAAAATTTTCGTTAATAATTAACTACGACATTTGGTTCAGTGTATGGGAATATTTTTATTGTTCTGATTCATGGACAAGTTTTTTATATCATATTTGAAATTTCAATTAAATAAAGTTATTTGTTTGGAATTTAAGCATATTCATACATCATTCGTTCACTTATTTTCTACAAATTTTTGTCCAACCTAAACTAGACTTTAGCTAACATTAGCTGAAATACAGTTCTGCGCATGCTCAACGCTCTGGCAAAACATTAACATTACAAAACATCGTTACGTTAAACAATTGAACATATTGCAATTTTCACTAATCATACGTTTAATAGACGTTTAATAACTGACTCCAAAGCAACATTTCTTCAAATGTTATATACAGTATGTTTACTCAAAATGCTCTCTTTTATCTTTAAAGATGCTATAGGGGTTCTGACCAAGAAAAATAAAGTAGCAGCATTTAAGAATTTTTGAAGTACTTGAAAGAGTTAAAATAAATATTTATTTGAATTTTAAATTTTCTTCTAATTAAAATGTTTATTTATTTTAAAACTGATAAAGAATTCTTAAAGAAATAATTTTTTTTTTTAAATTTATTTCTTTCATAAATTTTAGTTCTTTGTTTCTTTTGTTGTTCGAAAAAAAAGAGAACTAAAAGTATTATGTAATACTTTTCTTAATTCTTTTATTTCAATAGAACATAATTTAAGTTTTTTTTTTTTTTCTAATTTTTATAATTTATGATGCTGATGATGATGCTGATTTTGTGATGATGAAGATGGCAACAAATAGCAAACGTAAAAGTAAAAAAACTATTCTTAATTTTGTTTAAAATTTACATAAATTAATTTTTATTATTTAAAAAAAATTATTATGATTCTTTTCGTTCAATATAAATATTCAGATTTTTTTATAACGAATGAGAACGAAAAAATCTTATGTCAAGTGTTCATACTTCGGTTCTAGTTCAGTTAAAGTTCAATTTCTATTTGCGTTTAGTTCTCATTCTAGTTCAGTTCTAATTTAGTTTTTGTTCAGTTCTAGTTCAGTTCTCGTTCAATTTTAGTTCAATTTTAGTTCAGTTATTTTTTACTTCTAGTCTAGTTCAGTTCTAGTTTAATTCTAGTTCCATTTCTATTTCCGTTCTATTTCAGTTCTAATTCAGTTTTAGTTTAGTTTTAGTTCAGTTCTATTTCAGTTCTAATTTAGTTCTTGTTCAGTTCTAGTTCAGTTCTAATTCAGTTTTAGTTTAGTTTTAGTTCAGTTCTAGTTCAGTTCTATTTCAGTTCTAATTTAGTTCTTGTTCAGTTCTAGTTCAGTCCTATTTCCGTTCTATTTCAGTTCTATTTCCGTTCTATTTCAGTTCTGATTCAGTTCTATTTCAGTTCCAATTTAGTTCTTGTTCAGTTCTAGTTCAGTTCTATTTCAGTTCTATTTCCGTTCTATTTCAGTTCTAATTCAGTTTTAGTTTAGTTTTAGTTCAGTTCTATTTCCGTTCTATTTCAGGTCTATTTCAGTTCTATTTCCGTTCTATTTCAGTTCTAATTCAGTTCTATTTCAGTTCCAATTTAGTTCTTGTTCACTTCTAGTTCAGTTCTATTTCAGTTCTAATTTAGTTCTTGTTCAGTTCTAGTTCAGTTCTATTTCAGTTCTAATTTAGTTCCAGTTCAGTTCTAGTTCACACTCGACTTCAGACAATAGTTCAGTTTCTAGTTTAAATTCTAAATTAGATTCAAGTTCAGTTTGGAATTCAAATGCCAGATTCTTCATTCACATTCTTGTTCAGATTTAAATTTAAATTCTAATTCAGATTCCAGTTCAGATTCTACTTCCAACTTTAAATCAGGTTCTAGTTCAGGCAGACATTAGTTCACATTCTACTACAAATTATTATTCAGATACTTGTTCCGATTAATTTCATGAAAAAAAGTCAAAGTTTCTTAAGATTTTTTTGATCTCACCCCTCATATATTGTGGTATTTATAACTTGTTTTCTTTTAATTTATTTCTATGCTTTTTTTCAACAGAAGTTTTTTCTCTAAATAAATTTTGGCATGTTTTCTGCTCAGATTTTTTTTTTTTTTGCTTAAAACAAAAGACTTAAGACACAAACTTGTTTCATATATTTCTACGTAAAACAAACAAAATTGTTATTAAATTTATACAACTTTTGTTTGAATTAAAAAAGCATAAAATCATATAAAACTGTTTATTTATTTTTATCTTATTTTATATGTTTATTATTATTTTTGGATTTAAATTTAATTAAATTTATTTAAATTTTATATAATTTGTATATTTAAAAGTTATTAGTTATGTTATTTTAACACCTACAATTAGTTTATAAACAGAATAATGATAAATTATGTTCCAAAGTCTTTTGAATTAAAAAAATCATTTTAATATTTAATATTTTGCCATTTAAATGTGAAATTATTGTTAAAGAATATTAATTTAAGAAATCATGACTAAAGGTAATTTAATTAATTAGGGGTGGTTTTAGTTTATACCTCGACACTTGTTTGTTGCAAAAAAAATTAAATTAAAGTTCACTCATGACTTTGTTTGTTAATACAGCAATCTCCATTCAAATGTGACTGATATATTGATTTGTCATTGGTTTAAGGATAACATTTAATGGATTTAAGGACAATATGAATTTTATATTCCAATAAAATACTTTAGGTAAATGACTTTTATTATAATTCAGTATTTGATAGATGACAATTTGTAAATAAGCGTTATTTGAATATGTCTATTATCATGTCTATTTGGCACCCAAAAACTAAAAAAATTTTCTTTTATTTTAAGAAAACGACTCTTGAAAGTCAGCGATTTTTGATAGGAGCTAAACCAAAAGTCGGTGCCATAAAAAAAAATCTGAAAGACATTTACATATACGTAATTATGCTTGAGCGCAAATAGAAATGAAATTCACGTTATAGTCCCCATCATGCCCATTTCACCACATTATTTTTATTAATGCAGGAAGCCCTTACTGGACTACATATTACTTCAGAACAGGGTATCCAAAATTTGCTTGATTATGTGAAAAAGGGTTACAAATAGTTCTGTTCTTGTTTATCTATAGTTCAGTTTTGGTTAAGTTCCATATATTTGCTGGTTTAGAATCTGGTTCAGATTTTAGTACCAATTCTAGTTCAGATTCTGGCTGAGATTTCAAATTAAAGTCTTGCTCAGATTCTAGTTAAGATTCCAGTTCTTTTTTATCTATTCTATTTTAGATTGTGTTTCGGATTATTTTTCAGATTCTATTTCGTATTCTTTTTCAGATTCTAGTTCAAGTTCTAGTTCAGATTCTGTTTCAGATTCTTGTTCAAATTCCAGTTAAGATTCTATTTTACATTCTGGTTCAGATTCTAGTTCAATTCTGTTTCAGATTGTATTTTAGATTCTATATCAGACTCTAGTTCAGATTCAACGTTAGATCCTTGTTCAGGTTTTACTTAAGTTTCTAGTTTTAAATTCTACATCAGATTCTAATTCAGAATCTAATTTAGATTCTAGTTCCGATTCGGATTCATGTTCAGATTGTGCTTACGTTTTAAAAATCACAATCTGAACTTTCTTCTATTTCAGTTCAAATTCTTTCTCTCCGAAACTTTTTTCCAGCTGAAAATTTTAATTAATTTTTTAATTTTATTGATGGAGGGTATTTAAAATTCGACGTAACCTATTTATTTGTTTTATATATATATATATATATATATATATATATATATATATATATATATATATATATATATATATATATATATATATATATATATATATATATATATATTTTTTTTATTTGCATAATTAATATTTTTAATGATGTTTTTACTTATTTTTTTATTTAGAAACCGACATTTAAAATACGCTTCCATTCCATTCCAAAAAAGTGTTAATTTGTTCGTAATAAAACATTAGATTTCAATTATAACTCCGTGTTTTTTTACTTTTATTTTTATTTTCGCTAAATTGTTTACGATTTGTGAATAAACAATAAAAATTAATTATTAAAATATTTGTTTATTTATTTATTTATTTATTTGTTTGTTTTATATTTCCAAATTGTTTTTTAAAGTTAATATTTTTCTTTGTTTAATTAATAATTTATTAAATATAAAATTTAATTAATATTTAATAACATTTTGTCTCCAATTAAATCCCTG
Organism: Cochliomyia hominivorax; assembly: GCA_004302925.2. Lineage (NCBI taxonomy): Eukaryota > Metazoa > Arthropoda > Insecta > Diptera > Calliphoridae > Cochliomyia > Cochliomyia hominivorax. The sequence goes on from PYHX02000413.1 coordinate 33,772,197, forward strand.
TTTTATTGTTGACTTTTGTTCTTTATTCCTTTTTTAAGTGTTTTCAAATGTTAAAATAAATAAATTTAAGTCAAGTAAGACTGTATAGACGGTCATGCCCGACCACATCGTCAGTTAATGATGGTGGTTACAACAAAATTAATGAACGACTCTCGTATCATTTGATTTTCGGATTTATTTTTAAGTGTGTTGTACGTAATTGTGACACTAAGATTTATGTTTAATTAATGCGTTTTAAAATTAAATTTTCTGGCGGGATTATATGGGAGCTACAAGAAATTATGAAACGAGCCTCGTATAATTATACACATTGATTTTTGTTTGTGTTATCTTATTTTGACCAATTATTTTTACAATACCAACGTTCGTGTGAGATTTTTTCATTTAAAGGTGATATTTTGAAAGGTGTTTGTATGGGACCTATGAGAAATAATGGACCGACCCTTGTACATCGTTTAAATATCATTTTTTTAGGACTTTTATGACTTTAAAACCCCAGTTTCAATAGGTTACGTCCTTTGGCCAAATAACAATTTGTACACTCAGAAAAAATCTATATAAAATTAATTAAATAAAAATAATTGAACTTTTTCCAATTATGATTTTGCTTTATAAATAAAAAGTTAAATTTAACATTGTTTCTACTGAAGAATTAAAAATTTATCGTTGTATAACTTTATATATTAATATTGAAAGATTCTTAATATGTACAATAAAGACGTTTAATTTAAACTAAATGAAAAAAGTTATTCAATCTTAAATCAACTATGTACAATGTTGATTTTTCTTCATGTTTTTTTTTCTGTATGTACCAAAATTTCATCGAGATATTTCCTGTAGACTCTCACAGCGTTTACAATGACAGCCAGCCGGACAGACAGATGGACGGACATCGTTAAATCGACTCAAGAAGTGATTCTGAGTCGAATGGTATACTAAAAGGTTGGTGTAATACCATTTTTTTCTCCATGTTACAAACATCAGCACTAACGCATAATACCCCAACCACTTTGAGTGCTGTAGGGTATAAATATTTAATTGTTTAAACAATAAATAAATTAATTACTTTTTCATTGCTCTTCCTTATTTCATAGAGGATCTAAATATTCTAAAGAGATATTTAAGTGAAGCAAAATGTTAAGTTTTAAACAGTCGATACTGAAACGTTCTATGGATCAGTTAAACTTAAATTTTTCTTCTGAATTATATTCAAAAAATCTAATTTTTAACAAAAGTTTCAATTTCAATAAATTCCACATTTATTTTTTCTCATTAGCGATTTTCAGAAAATTCAGAAAGTGATTTAAAATATTTAATAATCATAACTCGGACGTAAAGTTGGTTTGTAACCAAATTTTAGACATATTTTTCTCTAAGTTTGGGAGGTATTTCAACTTTAACATTATGTTAATCTCCATTTAAAATGTATCTTGGGAAAATGCAAAAATCACCTTGACTAAAATGTTTCCAAAGACCTTGCAAATATATATTCAATAACTCTTAATACGGCCTTCTAATAACATAAATTCCTTGTCAAATGATAATAATGGAAATGTATGTTTATGTATTTTATAATAAAGTGTGAGATAAAACATATATTTGTTTTTAAATATTTTTAAAATATTAAATAATTAATATATTAAAACTTTTGTCAGCGATTTCTATACTACAATCGTTAGATATTATAAAGTTTTCATTCCTTGTGTAACACCAAGAAAGAATTATTAAAGAAACAAATTGAAAAAAAGCTTATTTTTGGCCAAAACAAGTAAACATTAATATTTTAGTAAAATATTTCGTTAGAAAATAATGTTACAAGTGGGCCTTATATGGTAATTCTAGATCAATAAGTTCTTTAAATATTTAAATTAACGTAAAAATAAAACAAAAATCAAAAAATTCCATTGAAATATTTTGATATAAATTATTTGTATCAACATGTTAATGCCAAACCTGAAATTTATTGAGCTGAATATGGGAATATTATCATCATAATGTTGTATTTCGGAATTTGTACTTATAAAGATCAATAGAGAAATATGAATGGTTTCACAGGAAATTCACTTAAATATTTTTAAAGGTCAAAAGTTATGTTACATTTTTTAAAACATTTTAAAATTGTTATTCAATTATTACATAGAATACTTCTATAGAGGGGACCAAATTTTTTCAAGGGCAGTGTAACACTTTTATATAAGTTTCTAGGTAATCGCTTGAGAAATAATATGTAGAATAGTACTTAATTTAAATATCTTGAGTTTTGCGATCTTTTAAAAATTTTCATATTCGAACTGACTAACTTTGGAGATCGACTTCCCGACCCAGGATCCACTAGAAACATATACTTCTCGAAATTGTTTAAAGTTACAGAATAGTTCCAAAATTACAGATTTATTAAAAATTTGCACCACTGTGCAATGTACGTACATTTGGAATTTTACTTTTTATATAAAGTGTGTGTGTGTGTGTATGTGTGTGTGTAAGGCATGTTAAAAAGTTGAAAAACAAGAGTTGAAATGGTTTAAAATTTATTTAAATATCGCAATATATTGTTCATATATGTTAAAGGGTATTATAGATTCGGTATTGCCGAATAAAACATTATTACTTGTAACAATAAATAGTTTCCTATTTTGAATCGGCAAAATTGGTTAGACAAAAGTCCTTTTAAATTGTGATCCAGTGCGTAAAATATAATAGGTAACCAGAAAAACACAGCTGCCAAAATATTTACTATTTGGCAATTGATAACTTAAGCTGCCAGTTGCCATCTATAATATAATTTTGGCAACTGACAACGTAACTTAAGTTTGATTGCCATACAACCATGCATTCGTATAAATCATATTTAAAGAATTGAATTTATCAATAAAATAATCACACTGTCATTATAAGACCCAACGGACAGAAAATACATTTTGGGATGTTTACAGTACAGTAAATGCTTTACAATAAGAATTCAAGCAGTGCGATTTCAGGAAAATATATAAAAATTCTTTCGTCTTAATTTATAAATGTTCAAATTTAGGGTCACCGACAGTGCTCCTAACTAGATATGGGGCTGTTAGCTCTAACAATTTCAAAATTTCTTAAAAACGGTATTTTGAAATAACCAGATTTATTAAGTTATATAGAATCGAGTAGTGAAGGGTTTTTAAGATTCTAAATAGCCGATTGCAGCATTCTCACTCGTTTTTAATTCATTTTACACTGCACATTTATTTATACTAATGGCACCATGACACTAAGTTTATGCTCCCAAAGAAATCTTCAAGAAATCTTTAATTTTCGCTAGAAAAAAAAAATAACTGACCACAAAATATTGTTAAAATGCTTTTAGAGTAGAAAATTAATTTTGCCACAAATAATGGAAAAATGCACACACATACATACGAACAAAAAAATATATATTTATAATATGAATATTTATTTATAAAATTTTGCAAACAAGTATTTTTTGTATCTGAATTAACCACAATAAGCAAAAGCTTTAGATTTAAATATATATAATTTAATCAATTAACACATGTGGACAAGTGACCTTTACAAAAGCAAAAAAGAAGAAGAAAAAAAAAAAACGATGAATATTAACTAAATACGACACTTGCAGATACAAAATTCATATTAAATAACTGAATAAATGAACGAATAATAAACAAAACATGTGAGTGAGTGACTGAGTGAATGATTAAAACTAATAAATAAATTTTCATAGTTTCTATCAAATATTAACTATATCCAGATGTTTAAATGGATAAGTATGGCACTTCATAAGATATTGATATTGATAGTGATATGAAGTGACAGACGTATGATGATGAAACTTTGTTGAAATTTTCTCACAGTTATTAAATTACACTTTTAAACTCACCTACGCCTTATAATACTATTGCGCCTGCGCAAATGGTTCTGTTTCATTTTATGCACTTTGTAGTGAAAACGAGAAAAAAAAATCTAAAAATATATTTCAATTAAATGTTTAATTAATGACTTTTATTATGGAAATAAAACTTCATATTTACGATCCATTAAAAGGTTGGTAACATTGTGTTTCATCTGCTATTTTAAGTTGAATTTCCCTTTAATAAATTAAATGACATTTTAATTCTCTCTCTTTTTGAATTCTGGTAAATTTTGTGTATCTTATTAAAGTATCTTTTATTTTCATCTAAAACAAGTCGTTGACATGTTTTTTTTTTTTTTTTTTTTTTTTTTTGCATTTCATTTTATAGTTTTAAACTGACATTTGCTACCATTGCAACAGTCATAATCATGACTACCGAAAATGTTTAAGGTTGACAACTTATAGACATCCAACATGTATTTTTTTAAACATTTATTATGTTAGATAACGAATTCAGAAAACTATTAATGTCTCTTTGATCACCAAATTCAATTTACCATCATGAAAGTTTTGTGGACTCTTAAGTTATAGTCCAAAATGCAAGATCAGCACATTCAAATTTATGGAGCCTCTTCGATTATTTTGAAGTCACCGAAAAGTCTTATAAACAAAATTTGAAAGATCTGGTCCCTATATCTTTTAAGTTCGGACTTGAAGGAACTTACGAGCATCTGTTAACAGGGTGCTAAAGTTGGACACATCGGATTCGTTAACAACATACTTTATCTGTATATTGAGGCTTTAAATATAATGAAGATAATGCTTTCATTGTTGATCAACAGAGGTTAAGAAGACATGAACACATTTTTAAGTAAGCTGATGTTTTTAAAAGCTCAAAGAGCTTTAGCTTTAAGCCATCTTATAGAGGAATTACACAGTAAACGAGAAGTTTGAGGGCGTTTGTAACGAAAGCTTCAGCATCAGGACTTTGCTATTGAACTTGCATCTCATTATTTCCATACTGGAGTACTCCAGTATGTACTTTTCCCTTTGGACTTTGAAAAATTTTTCGAGACAATAAATCAACAGTGATCTTCCCGGTATTAATTTCAACAAATTTTAGCTCAAGACGACATTTCTGTATCAATATTTAACTTTTGCTTCTTCTTTTGCATCAAATTAGGCTTCTCGTTTGGAACACTTTTATGGGTGAAAGATTTTGCTCACTTTAATCGTATTGTTTTTTCTTGTAAAAGAGTTCAGGTCAGTCGTTCACTGTTTACGGTTAGCAGAGAAGCTCTTTCTCCTCTTGTGTATTTAGAGTTCTGTTTCTACGAAGACTATAACTTTTTACACATTTTGATAGAGTTTAATTCCTTTGTGACCTTCTGAAATTCACCTAATATATCTTTTTGATACAACTCCGGCAATTTTCGCCACTTGTTCCACAACTTCCGCTTCGTCAAGTTGTCAGTTTCGCATTGTTGGTTATTGTCCTTATTAATACTTTTTTGGCCTCTTAGTTTGGAGTTAAAATGACAATATTTTTTGGGACTTTCTGACTTTCCATCTTTTTCTGGGGTTATGTTGACTTAAAGCTCTCCATGTTTTCCACTTTTTCGTCTCTGCATAACATGCATTTGTACCCGTATCCAACGTAACAATATACTTACAATTGCTTACTTTTCATCCAAACTAGCCATTCAGTAAAATACAAAACGGTCGTTCTTCGTCTTCTTTGGCGCCCACAAACAAAAAGTAATACTTGAATTTGAAGTCTTTGTCAGATGGATGATAAATCCGCTGTGTTTCCTTAAACTAAATGGGGTTAGAGAGAAACAATGCGATCTTTCTGTATCTGTTATACCTTTTATATATATAAGAGGTTTAAAAATATCTTTCGAATTATCCAAAATGATTTTATAATTTATAACAACGTTACCAATGCTTTAAACAACTTAATATATTTATATAATTGTAATTTTGAAGAAAAAATTAATCAATTAATTTCAAAAAACTTTAATTCAAAAAAAGTAATTTGTTTTTTTTTTAACAAATACAAAGTTAACATATTTATTTAATTTGTTTAACTTGTTGTTGTTATTATGTTTACAAAAAATAATACAAACAAACAAACTTGTGTTTGTTTTGAAGAAAATATTAACATTTAAATTAATATGCAAATAATATTTAGTCGTAATAATAAAACGTTTAATAGTGTAGCGCTTTTTTTAAATGATATTTAAGTCTTTTTATGTTTTTCTGTTTTATTTTAAATTGTTATGTTTAGTTAATTGTAACATTAGTAACATAATAAATATCATTATCATTATATTTATCTTTATCATTATTTAATCTCTTTAACTAATAAAAGTTTTGTCTTATTAAAAAAATATTTTCAATATAATTAACGTGATCATTTATTAGGCCTAAAGCCAACTTACGATTCTGTTCCCATCTGCGACAAAGGCATTATAAAAATAAATTCATCTGTCGATCAGTGGTCTATTTATTGGTTGATACAAGAAATAGTGGAGACCTTTTCATTTGCTTTTCTGTAAAAGCTCCGATTTTGAGATACAAAATGAATCAATCTCGTTTTGTATTGTTCGATATGGTAATCAGATGGGGCAAGATCAGGCTAAAGGCGAGAGAGACAAATTTTCGTATCAACTATTTTCAACGGTTTAGCAGCAACCGGTTTTCGACCGGTCTGTGGCTGAAGGTTGTCAGTGCTTCATGATATATTGTTTTTCAAATAAATCAGGGGATTATATGCATTTGTTTCTTCCGATTTCAATAGTTTATAATACAAAACCCCCTTTCCGACCCAAAAATTACTGTTCATTATTTTATTGTCTATCAGTTTCGACGTTGATTGTATTGTTTGACCGCAGAAGAGGTCCCAATATATACTTGTTATACTCTACATCACCGTAGGTGAATGGGTTATTATGCGTTTGTGCAGAGGTTTGTAATGTAAACCTTGTGAACAAAATGCAGGTTGCAATTTCAAAAATATCTTGATGAAACTTGTCACGTGTCATTATTTTGAAATTATGCCTATTGAAAATAAATGATGTTGAATCCATTATTTCATCAAGCCCCATGCAAATTTTCCTCCAAGAAATGGGTTTTTAATATCATAAAAGTTCTAAATACAAAGGGATTTTAATGAAATTTTGCACAAATAATTCTTATGTGGCAATTTATATGGGAATCAGTCCATTATTTCTTATAGGTCCCATACAATCCCCTTAAACATATCGACTTAAAGCGATTAAGTCTCACGTACACTTTGGTATTGTAATTGTTCAAATTAGAAGAAACATAAGCAAAGATTGATGTACGAAATTTTAAGAGGATCGGCGGTTCATAATTTTCTCTAGTAAACGTATAATCCCCTCCAGAAAGATCCTTTTCAAACGCACAAACCCCACATAAATGTTTTTTTTTTCATAATAAAATACTGCACTTTAAGCATAAATTTAAAAATAAATATATACGAGGGTTATTCAGTAATTTTTGATTGCTACAATTTGTAATCAATAGTGTGGGGTATTAAATAGTCGTACTTGATTGACTATAATTTTTTACTTGTTTTTAATTTGTTTTATAATTCTAAAATAGGATCTTATATGAATCTAACGAATTAATCATTTACAGAAAATTATTAGAATATTCTGCAGCAAAAGTTGAAATCAATTCAACACTCTTTCACTATTAACGATGCTGCCAGTCTGGCTACAGAAGATCATCATAATGATCAAAATGAGTTTATGTTTCTTAAGTAATTTTTTTGATGATAATGATGATGATGTTATTAACAGTTGAAATCTTGTCATTTTATATTGAAAACAAGTAAAAATGTTATATTCGACTATGACGAATCTTCAATACCCTCCAATACAAATGCGTGTGAGGCAAATATTTAAATATTGAACATACATAGTTTATTTACATACAAACTCATAAATAATAAAAGATCCTTCCTAAATAAATAGTTATACTTTTGGCTATAACTTTTTCTACTGAATCGATTTTGATAATTTCTGGAATGCTGAGGACGTATATATAACCTAATATTATAGCAGAAAGTTATTCTAATTTGTTCTTTCCTTCAATATATAGGTCAGATATCGGTCTATATTTTTTAATATACCTTACCAATTTTATTGGTTCTAAATAGGAGACTTCTCAGGACTATAATAAATACTCAGCCCAAATTTCATTGAGCTCTGTCAATAATTGTGGATGTGACCGTGCCAACAACACACAGACGATCATAGCTAAATCGACTCAGATTAAGATTTCAAGCAAGAATATATGTACATTATGTGGTCATAAATGATTCTTTTATAGCGTTACACACAGAATGACAAAATTAATATACTCTCTTCACCACTTGTGATGGTGGAGGGTGTACAAATCTTGTCTTGATTTCAAAACAAACAGATCCGTTTAGCAGTAGTTAATAATCAGAATAGCAAATTATATACAAAGTATTGATCATACCAGGGGTTTGAAATCTTTTAATTTTTTAAACTTCTTTTTTTTTTAATTTTATAATACGTTTTTTATATTTCTTTTTGTATTGTTGTTATTTTGTTTTCAATTTTAAGTAGTTATCTTTTGTATATACATATATACGAATATATAAAGATAGTTTTTTATTATTATTATTGTTGTTGTTATTGTTGTATATTTTATTTTTTCATACGAATATGCCATGGACATCAAGTGCGTTAAATTAATAATCAGGTTTCATAATAAGTTATCACAAATTTGACAATTTATATTTGTGTTAAACATACAAAGTTAAAAATAAAAACTAAAAAAAAGAACAGCAACAACAACAACAACTAAAGGTTTTAAATATAAATGATCTTTTTTTATAACTTTTCAAGATCAAAGACAATCAATAAATGCTACACACAAGATTGAATGAAAATTATTAATATTAAAATATTTATATATAAAAATATTAGCATCTCTATTGGTATTATCATTATAAGATATTAGCACATGATCATTAAAGCCATCATGAGTATTGTGATCATCATCGATATTGTTTAGTTAAGGCAGTAGGCCTCAAAATTTACATTTACATGTCGTGTCAAGTCAAGTTAATGTTCTTGATTATTATTTATTTTTTTTTAATTTTTTATTTTTTTAAATATTAATTAGCAACAAGACAAGAAAATAAATTTTGTATATCAAAATACAAGTTTAAACTCTCAAACAATTAAAAAATGTTTATTTTGATTAAGAATTTCATAAAAAGTTTTCTTTTTGTTTTTTTGTTCAATTTCAAACACCATGACTGACGTAAATACTCAACAAAAAAAATTAAAAATTTTATTTTTTTGTATTAATAAATAAATTTATTAGAATATTTACATTTTTGTATAAAGTATGGGTAAAAAAAATTGAAAAAAAATGTGCCCCTGTGCAGAATTTTAAATATCCTCTACCAGAAAGTTATCATACTACCAAAGAAAATATAGTCTAAAAGTACCTACAGTCTATCAACTTAAATTTTATACATTTGCAATAAATAAAAGGTTTTTAAAAGAATTTTCCTTAAAATTAAAAAATAGACCTAAATCGGAAAAAAAACACATAAAATGTCCTTATAATTGACATTAAAATTCTTAATTGACAGACTGTATTCTATCGAAAAAAATTGTTATTTAAATTGTACCGATCAATACAGAATTTTTTAGAGGGATACTAAAGCATATTTTTCTATCGAAAAAATTTGTTTAATTAAACCGAAATATTTAAAAAATATTTAGATTTTTCAAATTTTTCTGTAATGATTTTATCAGATCTGAAATCTTTGAGGTAAAATAATCTGGTCAAATTTCACTCATTTTGAAAGGATTATATGCTAAGAAAAGTCTTTCGAAAAATTAAATCAGTAAATGATTTCGAGTTCATTAATTTAGAGTCTGACCCAATTCTGGATTTATATACCTTAAGGTATTTTAAAACATTCTTCGTTGATATTTTTGTATACCGTTCCATATTAGATTTCCATGGAAAAATTTTGACTATTTTGTTTCAAAATATTTTCAGATTTCTTTTTTCAGAGCCTTTTCTTAGCAAGGAATAAGTTCAGATAAAATATTATTTTGGTAACACCCCCGAATTATCAGATCATTATAACAAAATGTCGAATCAGATCTCAACATATATTGTAAAACCCACTGTAAGCTTTCAATATCATATCAGGGCATCTCAACCGAAACTTCGATTAGTAATGGAGAATCAATGTCTGTCCACTCATTTATAGTGGGACATTTTATGGAAATAAATCTGTATCTTTTGAACGGTTAAATGGAATTTCATGAAATTTTAACATAATGATAACAGAGAAATGTAGCACTATATCTTTGGATGATAGGACGTGAAGGTAGGCGCAAAGTGGGGTTGATCAGTTATTATTTTTATAATGTATTTCCGAAAATTATAAAGGTCTGATTGTTAAGAAGATATAGATCGATTCTTAATAGAAGTGTTGAAAAAAATTATTGATATATTAAAATGATTTCGTAAATTCCCAAAAATGCGAAGACAAATCCGAAAAGGTGACCTTTGTGATTTTGGCCTATAGAGACCACATTTATTGAAGGTTTATAAAATGCCATAAAAGCCATATGAATAGAAATATATTAAAGTTAAATAGGATTCACATTCTAAGTGCTTCATAATATTCTCTAATTCTTTCACCCATAACTTAATATAAAATTGTCAATGTTTTTTTCTTATTTGTGTTTATTGATCCATAATGATTTTAATGTCATTGAAGAATTGACCGTAATTTTGACCTGATTATTTATTTTACTTGAGAGCGTGAGTATGTGTGTATGTATTGTTAATTTTTCGGATATCATTGTAATATAACCAAAAATACTTATGAATTATAGAATTCATTAACAATATTACATAAGTTATTAGTTTATTTGTTTATTTGTTTGTTTGTTTGTTTGTTTGTTTTTTCCTCTCTCTCTCTCTCTCTCTCTCTCAATTATTAGAAACATTAATATTCTTTTTGAAAATGTCAAGTCATCTTTATGAGATATTATGCAATATTCGATGAACAGCAATTAACATTAATAACATTACAACAACAACAGCAACAGTAATAATAAAAACAACAACTTACATAAAATATTGTAATATTGAAATCTTAAAAGTTCATTACCATTAAGGGGAGTTTCATATTTTATTCTTTCAATATTGATTAACAACTAACTGGAGGCGATGGAGAATTGAAAGTATTTCAAATAGATTTACGACAGTTTTATGATTTTTATTGTAAATGAAAAATTGCACAGTATTCAAAATTTTGAAATGAAAATGTATAAATTATTAATTGATCTTTTCATTTATTTCAAACATAACTGATCAAATCGATCATTTGAACACCTTCAACTATCGACTGATAAACGATCTTTGGATTGAAATTGAGGACTTTATCCAAATGCAATATAATTATGATGTCATAATGATTATAAAACAATTTTGAATAACATAAATGAAAATTGCAATCTGGTCCCATATATAACGAATTTCACGATGATATAGTCGATCCAAATCGAAATATTTATTTTCTTTAATTTGAAATTTCGATTTCGCATTGAAATAAATTCTAACTTTCTTTAAACATATAAAATAAAAAATCGACATTAGTTAAATTTTTAACAAAAAAGTATTGATTTTCAGTAAAAGAATATTCCTCATTAAAGTCGATTTTTACTAGAATTTTGATTTTTCATTAAAAATTTCGATTTTTCACTAAAAATTAGATTTTTCACTAAAAAATTTGATTTTTCACTAAGAATTAGATTTTTCACTAAAAAATTTGATTTTTCACTAAAAATTCGATTTTTCACCAAAAAATCGATTTTTCACTAAAAATTCGATTTTCACTAAAAATTCGATTTTTCACTAAAAATTCGATTTTTCACTAAAAATTCGATTTTTCACTAAAAATTCGATTTTTCACTAAAAATTCGATTTTTCACTAAAAATTCGATTTTTCACTAAAAATTCGATTTTTCACTAAAAATTCGATTTTTCACTAAAAATTCGATTTTTAACTAAAAATTCGATTTTTTACTAGAAAATTCGATTTTTCACTGAAAATTCGATTTTTCACTAAAAATTTGATTTTCCACTAGAAAATTCGATTTCACTAAAAATTCGATTTTTCACTAAAAATTCGATTTTTCACTAAAAATTCAATTTTACACTAAAAATTCAATCTTTCACCAAAAATTAGATTTTTCACTTAAAATTCGATTTTTCACTTAAAATTCGATTTTTCACTTAAAATTCGATTTTTCACTAAAAATTTAATTTTTCACCAAAAATTAGATTTTTCACTAAAAATTCGATTTTCCACTAGAAAATTCGATTTTTCACTAAAAATTTGATTTTCCACTAGAAAATTCGATTTTTCACTAAAAATTCGCTTTTTCACCAAAAATTCGATTATACATTATAAATTCATTTTTTTATCAGATTTTTTATCGATTTTTCGTTAAAAATTCGACCATTTTCATAAAATTTCAATTTTTCATTAAAAATTTATTGTTTTGTTAAAAAGATTTTTGCCTGAAAAATTAATGAACTAAATTTAAAATAATCACCAGATTAACGAAATTGTTAAGTAGTACCAAAACAATACCAATGACATTCAAGTTGTTTGAAACTAAAACCAAACCTCAAGGCTCTTGAGACAAGACATTTAAAGATCTTATAATTTAACGTCATGAAAATGAACTCAAATTTGAAAATTATAGTGTGGATCATCTATTGAATTACAAATGGAAGAATTGTCAGAAAAAGTTCACAGTTTGTAAATAGTCTTCCTACCTGTAAGCCTTGCGTCCTTCCAGTTATTTTTGGTTAAGAGGTTTAATAATAGTGACTTTTAGGTGACCAGTTATATCAAATCATTGGACATCGAAGATATTCAAGGCGTAGCTTATGTGGATGATGCCATGATCAGGAGCTGCATGGTGTGTCGTACTAAAATTATTAAATATATTCAATAAAACCCAAAATTGTTCTAGAAAAAGTTGCACAAGCATTCAAAGTTCTGCCTTCAAACTGTTTCCAATGTTATATAACTGTACCGTGAGAAATTGTCCGTTGATAGAAAACCTGGTTCAGATAGAAGATTTTTATTTACGCATATGTGTGATAAGAAGTTTACGATCGCTCTGCTGATATCTTAAATAATCAATAGCTTCCACCTAATTTGAATCCCTGAGCACAAAGGCCACTTGTGTCGTAAACGGTTGGATGAGATAGTCAGAGAATATATCTAAGGCATTTGCCGGGAATCTGGGTATATTGCCGGTCATAGAAATCCGCAGCAAAAGATCACTACCAAGATAAGATTGAACGATCTACTTAAGTATCTGACATCTAATGATAGTGGTGCGAGTTGTATGTCACGTATACATGCAGAATAAATCACCTCAGTAATTTAACCTCTTAAATAGTTAAAACTAAAAATATTTCATTTTTCTGGAATCGATAATAAATTTCAAAGATTTTTAAATAAATTAAAACATTTTATATGTTAAGATTTCTTTGATTCCACTCCATGCATAACGGTAAGTGGAAAGGAATGAATAATCCATTCATTTCTATATAAAACTCGTTGTATTTATTTAACATTCAAAAGTTCAACAGATCTTAAACCCGAAATTGAAATACATTTTGATTGATTCAAAATTTTTATTGTAATCGATTCATATTATTTGCATAATTTGAGTGAATTTATATCGATTAATAAAATTAAACTTTTTTAAAATTTTTATAGGTTTTTTTCTAAGAATTTTTTTCGAATTTCTATTTCACAATAAAAATGATATTTAAATTGATTTGATTAGATTTGTATACCCTACACCAACACAAGTGGGGACGAGGTTAAATTAGTTTTGCATTTCGTTTGTAAAATGCTAAGAAGGAATCATCTCAAACCCCATAATGTATATATATTCCTTCCTCTAGTCAAAATCTAAGTCGATTTTGCTATGTCCTTCTGCCTGTATGTTGTTGGAGCGCTTACATCCACATTTATTAAACAACCTCAATGAAATTTGGCCAATGTATTTGTTATGATTTCCTATTAAAACCTTACTGTTTAGTATATTAAAAGATATAGGCCGATATCTGAGATTAACCTCTAAATTAAAGCGAAGAACTTTTGTTAAATTGTCAATTAAAAATCTACAAATTAGAATAAAATCTTGTCATAATATTAGTTTATATGTACCATACAAAATCGATTCAGCAACAAATATACAGCTGCGGTCAAAATAAAAGCACCCCATACATACGTCTTCTTTAATAAGCCCTAACCGCCATTTGAATGATAACTTGTTCTTATTTTATGGTTTAATAAAATCAAAAAGAAATCATAAATATATTGATGGAGACACAAACACATTTATATTGATTATCTTTCTTTAAATTAATTTCTTCAGAAGTATTGATTAAAATTGGAGTCAATTGTAACAAAAAGCTAAAAATAAATAATTGTTGTTTAATTTTTAGTAGTGTTTTATCGAATTGAATTTACTATTTAATTCTGAGCATATTTCCCTTCTTTGTAAAAATAGCCGAATATCGTCTTCCCAATGAATTTACTATATTCTGGCACCTTTTCAGGATAATAGAGTTCCATACCTGCTCTATAGTGATCCAAAGATTTTTGATATTAGTGATTTTAATTACCGAACCCTTGTTTTATACGTATGTACATAAATTATCGAGTGGATTTACATCAGGAGACTGGGCAGGCCATTTCATTACATTATTATGAAACCACTTTTAAGCTATTTTGCTGATATGTTTCGGGTTGTTGTCTAGTTGCATGACCCAAATCAGTGGCATTTCTTCATACATATACCGTATACTATTACTTTGTTAAATATTTTCACATATTCTAACACATTCAAAATAGTTTATTAAAGCAAATTGGTCCAACACCACAGAACGAAAATCAACTCTAAATCATAACACTAGAAAAGTCGGGTTTGAAAGATTTTGTTGTAAATTTTGGAATATATTCCTTGCTAGGAGACCTCCTTACAAATCATCAGTCCACAAAATACGACTCCCCTTTTTCAAAATGCCAAACTAAGTAAGTTTTAGCAAACTTTAATCTATTTGAGACGTGCGGATAAGGAGACTTTTCATGGTCGATGGATTTTCAAATTATATTCTCTTAGCTTTCTAGATCAGATTCGGTAGTTATTGATATATTTAATTCTATTTTAATCCCCACAGCTGAGATAAATGTCGCCCTCTTTATTTGATGTAATAATATACGATAACCATTAAAGGAGACACCACAGTTTTTTCCACAACTTTCTACTTCTCATTTGTAGATTATGGTATTTCTAATCATTTAATTTTATTATTCGATAATATTTCTTATATCAGCATAAGTTTGCTCATAAAAAACAAGCTTTTAATGAGTTCACGCTCTTCTGATGTACAGTGAACTAAACTGTTTACGGTTGCTTCCAAGTATAATAGAAATGGTGCTATTATTTTGGGAGTTCTGAATCTGATATTTTCTCTTTATAATCAAATTTATTTGAATACTCGTGATAATTTAAAAGTAATGCATTCATTTCCTCAAAGAATATACTTTGAATAACGGGATTAAAAAATTGTGGATAAAAATATCCACTGAAGAAAAACACAAATCAGCTAATGAAGATGTGACATATGAGTGGTGCTACTATTTTGACCGCAGCTGTAACTAATTTTATGACTAATTAAATGCTCCTGTGTTATTTTTAAGAAAAGTATACGTTTTTTAGTGTGTCTAAACGAAGCATAACGTATTTACTTCACACGTTTTTGTGGTGGAGGGTATTGAAGATTCGGAATTGTCGATTTTTACTTGTTTACAATCTAATCTGATTATCATTTAATACTTAAACTTAATAAACATTAATATCAGGTTTTGCAAAATTTATTTTATAATAAAAATTTTAAATTTTCTTAATTCTTTTAATTCTTATTCTAATTGCAAATTATTTTCGGTATTTCAAAATTAATTATTTCATTTTCAATTTCATTTTTAATACTTTAACAAAAAAGTAGTTTATGCAATAAAAAAATATATATTTTATATGATTTAAATTAATCATTTAATTTTTTATCACAAAATTTTGAAAATAAAAAAAAAACAATCATTAATTCCAATTAATTAAATAACTGTTTTCAAAACTGCCAAATAACATGATTAATGGGATTTTGATTTAAAAATCCAAAAAAAAAGATATATTCAAATTTAAATCAAAATTAATTTGAAATAAATATTATTTTTTTCTTCTTAAGTGTTTAATCCGTAATTAAATAGGCTCACGAAATCTGATATCAAAATCTCACGAAAAATCGATTTAAAAACAAATTAAATTTTTTTGTTTAACGAAATAATCAATTAATTAAAAAATGGCAATATTTATTAATAAAAAAACCAACAAAATAACAAAAGAACATATAAAAAATATTTGCTTAACCCTTTGACGACCAAACATTTTCAGCTGAAGTGATTTAAATTTTTGTTTTATTTTCATAATCTGTGGCCCTCTTGGCTGTTCTTCAAACCCAAATATAATTCGCAAAATATATTTTCTTGTGGATGTATTTCTTTCCTCAATTCAACAAAAATTTCTTAAATTAAATTTAAATATGGTATTGAAATTGAATAATTTTCATCAATATAAATAATTTTTTGTGAATTTGAATAATGTATAATTCAAATTGAAAAATATTTATTCAAATTAACCTCTTTTTTATCAACGAATTCAAATATTCAAATTGACAATTGTTCGTCAATTTGAACAATTTACGTAAAATGAACGAAAATTTTCGTTATGATGAATAAAGTTTTCGTTGGCTGATATTTAACCTTTTTTTCTTCAATTCTACACTCTTTTTCATTAAATTTTGCTACCCTTTTTGGTTCAGTGTGTGTAAATGTCAATATTATACAAGTATTCTGTTAAGTGTTTAAGTCACATAAACACCATAGTTGGAGTCAAAATGAAATAGGATTGTCCTCCATATATTGACTCTTTACAGACTTACTTTTTTTGCAAAAGTGAAGATTGATGAAATTAAAATCAGTTCCGTGGATTTTCCCTTTTTCAGTTCAATGTTTGAATGCAAAATGAACACAGTTGCGCTTAAAACACATACGCATTTAATAAGAATTTAAAGGTTTTTAAGAATGATCATTTAAGTTTCAACCATTAGGCAAATGGTTGGATAAAGCTTAGACTTTATCCAAACCGGACCAATAAATGGTTTTTATAGACAAAGGCTAAATCTTAAACATAATAGACGCTCTTTGAGCACTATTTTTGACCTGTAGTAGCCTTTGGAAGAAATGATCAGTATTTAGACAAATTTGTAACTTCTTAGGACACAACTGGAACCAGATAGGGACTGACACTCAACTACATTTTTGTTGGCCCAATTCTCTTCTATAAAAAAGTCTTAGATATATTTGGTCTTATTTTCTACCTGCAGAAAATTATATGCCTAAAATCCGCAAGCAAGCATATTTGCCCACGATCGTCAAAGGGTTAAACATTTCTTTAGAAAACTAAAACTAAAACCAGAATTTAATTATTTAAATTATGTGGTTTCTTCAAATATTAAACTTTTCTTATGTTTTACAAAATAAATTATAATTAATTTGTGATTATGGCAAAAATATTTAAATATTATTATACCCTACACCAACACAAGTATATTAAGTTTGTCATTCCGTGTGTAACGCTAATAAGGATTGTTCTCAGATCCTATTATGTCCGTCTGTCTGTTGTTGGCATGCTCACGTCCACAATAATTGACAGATTCAGATTATTTGTTATAGATTTGAAAAGTTTCCTATTTGTAAACAGAGAAAAAAGATATAGACCGATAGCTGATGCAACCTCTAAGTTCGAGCAGAAAACTTTCGTAAATTTTTCAATTATAAATTGAAAAATTAGAATGAAATTATTCCATTATATTAAACATTCGAAAAATGACCATTTCAGTAGAGAATTATCAGTTCAGTAGAAAAAAGGTTATAGCCAAATATACAACTAATTTTATGACTCATTAAATGTTCCTGTGTTATATTTAAGAAAAAATTTTTTATATTGTATTCATCTTTAAGTGTATGTGTGAGTGTGTATATACGTAACATAACTTATTTACTTCACTCTCTAAAGAGTCGGTAAAGAGTTTGAAGATTCGGCATAGCTGAATATATCATTTTAACTGTTTTTTTTAAATCCCTTCTTAATGTTATAGAAATTATCGAACAGGATATGAAAAAGAGTTTAGTTATTTTTTGTCTGTATTTCATTTCTTAAGGTGTGTAGAGATCCATAATGACAGCTATCAAAATTTATGATCATACAAAAACATTTATTTTAAATTATGAAATATTAATAATATAAAAAATAAATAAATAAATTTGTTTTTTTATTCTACGTCAATCTATTGTCATTTTGTTTTATTGTCAACAATTCATTTTTAAAGTTATCGACCAGGTTTTTTTCTAATACCTATTTAGGTAGTTGACCGTAATTATTGAATAGTTAAGGGAAGAGAATTAATAGAGACTTGAACACCATAAGAAATCTATGCACAATTACTTTTAAGAACGACCTTGCTATATATAGTGGTATATAGATAAAGTAGTCACAATCTAATAAGTTGAGAGTGATCAAACCAAACAATGTATATTGATATCTCTGGATATGATCAGTATTTTTTTTGAAAAGTTATTGACCATTTTTGTTTGTAATATTTCTCTTAGTTAAGGAAAGAGAATTGAGACCTTTATCAGTAAAGTAATCTGTATACGATCACTTTCAACAACTAAAATTACGAAAAGTATATTAAATTACCATACGATACTTTTACTATAGAATCTAACAGAATCGATATTGTATTACACGAAATGTATATTGACAAGAATTTTAAGATTAAACGATATTAAACGATTTTACGACAAGACAATTATATGTTGAGTATAATAGTGATCGAACCATTGAAGTCTCTTGAAATTATTATTTTATTTCTAAAGTTCTTTGCAATTTATATTTAGGTACCTCAACGTTATTAATAGACTGGATTAGAAGGGAATAAAATTGATAGAAGTATAAGCAGCAAAAAAAATATACGCGATCACTTTTATAATTTAATATTCTCAGGAGCATAATAATAGATCTTCTTCTACATAATCATCATATTTTAGACATATTTTATATGACCGAACGTGCTTGTCTTAAATGAAGATTCAATTGAAGCTGTAAATTTAAATTTGTATTCAAAATTCAAATTACCAACCACTTTTCTGTCATACTATCGGTAACAGCTTTAACACAAGATTAACTTGGTCCGCGTTCAAGGCATTTTTCGTATGACACAATTCTCCCGGTTACGAACACACTTAGTCGATAAATATGTCCAAGAAACAAATTACGTGTTCATTAAATCAATAATATATATTCTCGATCGATCTATATAATTAAAATAAACGTATATTTCGTCGATTGACATGAAAGTTTTCTTCTAAATATTGAGGGTGCCTCTGTTATGAATAATGTTTTCCCTACTAAACCGATATTGTCGGTTCTAAATAGCAAACTGAAGGCAAATAAACACCCAGACTATATTTCATTAGAGTCGGTTAAATATTGTGGACTTGAGAATATTTTCAACTGATGGACATAAATTTAATATGATTCAAAAATCTATATATTTTACAGGATCTTTGATGATTCCTTAATACAATGCGTTCAAAAGTATGATCATGTCAATCTATAAAATTAAATTTTAAATATTTTGAATATTTTTTGCAAATAGAGCACAATACGATTTTCAATCAGAAGGCTTATTAAACGATCTTAAAAACTTAAAGCACAAGGATCACTTTTCTTGATAAACGATCAATGACCACTCTTCTTATTTTATTCTTCTGTTTATATAACAGAAGAGTTGAAAAATGACAGCTGAATTAAACAGTGATTAGAGAAACTATATGTCGATCAGTATTAAATTCAATTAAATTTTATTTTGATCGACGAAGTTGCTGTCAAGAATCCAGTATATCTATTTTAAGAGAGAATCTCGATCTTCTTCAAACTTAATTTTAGGTTTTATTTTATAAAAAGGAATAATTTTGAATAAAATAGATCATTTAAATTTCTCGGTTCTCATATCACCAAATTTCTCTTAACAACAGTGGAACAAAATCGTCTAAATTCTATCTTTTAAGAAAAAAACCCAAACACTTAAACTTTTTTATTTCAAAACTTGATCACACGTTTTATTCTAAACATAAATATTTTTAATCATAAATTATATATTTTTTATATGATAATTTTATATAAATTTTTTTTATTTGTTCTTGTGAATATTTTTATGATAAATTATTCAATATACAGATATTTATTTCTAAAAGATAAGTTTTTAAAAATATGCAAATATTACGCATGAATATTTAAATAAAAAACAAATCAATAAATAAAAATAACTTAAAATTTATAAAAAAAAAAAAACTTAAAACTTAAAACTTGTTCTTTTCATCAGCCATTCAGCCAACTAAATAAAACATCTGAAATAATAATGATCACCGATCATGTTTTATATACAATTTTTTTTTTTGATGTTTCTTAAAATGACAATGATGTTGTTGGTAGACACGTTTTTAGATTTTTTTTCCCCATTTCCATTTAGTGAAATACTGGTACTGGTTCTTCACTAAATTCTATAGATTTTTAAATATTTATTTTTATCTTTTTGGAAAAAAAATTATTATAACTCTATTGTTTTAAGAGAATCTAAATATATATTTATACATATTCATAAAAAATCTTAATATATAAACACGATTTTAAATTTGAGGACAATAATCACCATTTAAAGTAAAAGTTATCATTATTAAATTAAAAGTTATATGACGTGAAAAAAAAAACTTTTTTTTAAAAAGTAGCAAAACTAGATCGATCAGTAATTAGTCGAAATGTCTGCATTTGAAAGAATAATGCATAAATTATATAATATAATTATATATATATTCTCTAGATTGATGATATTTTGAATTAAAAGTTTAATAATCATTTAGCATTTTGAATAAATTTTTTAATAATAATTGATAATCAAAAATTAATTAAAATAAAAGTTTAAACTTAATATCAAGAGGTAATATAATTTAATATATATATTAATAAAAACGAAACTACTAAATTTATAGATTAAATTTTTTTATTTGATTGAAATTATTATTACAATTTGCAAAAAAATATTTGTAAAGTTTTCATCACTACACTGAACCGAAAAATGGTTTAAATATAACGAAAAAGGGTGTAGAATTGAAGAAACAAAACCAACAAAACCTTTATTTAACATAACGAAAAATTTTGTTAATATTTCGTAAATTCTTCAAATTGACGAAAAATCGTCAATTTGACTATTTTAATTCATTACTAAAAAAGAGTTTAATTTTAATAATACATAATTCAAATGGAGAAAAAAAATTATTTATATTGATGAAAATTCTTCAATTTTAATACCATATTTAAAGTTAAATTTACGAAATTTTAGTTGAAAAGAATTACGTTAAATTTTTGTTATAAATTGACACAAAAAAAGAGTGCTCCCCATACAAAGCAAATTTTAGATTATAGAATATCTTAAGAACTGTAACAACGAAAATATTGAAATTTGGTCCAAATCACTTCCTCATGGAACTGATTTTCTGAACAAAATGTAAGACGTATAGGATCAGGGGAAAGTAGCCCCCATAAAAAACAAATATTGATTATCGAATTATCTAAAGATCTGCTACAGCGAGAATTTGGTCGCAATTACTTTTTTTAATACACATCGATTTGTGAAATTTCTTTCGATATTTAGGGCCGGGTAAAATCTAGTTTTAGATACTAATTAAATAGTGTAGTAAACGTAATTGACTACTAAAAATGGTGAAATATCAATAGGACGGTGGTCAGAAGTCCGGCTTGTATTTCTGATTAAACGTTACTTACATGTTTGTTAATCAGCTGATTTTCAGCTTTTCATATTTCATTTAATGTGACAAAGAAAATATACAAAATTATTTGACGAAATATTAATAGTAACCATCAACATCATTTTTATTCAAATTAACGTAATTTTAATTAAGTAGAATTGGAATAAATTTGTGTGTTATTTACTTACGAATATCTGTTGATATAATATTTTGTTAAATTTTTAACGAAAATTTATTCAATTTAACATCTTTTACTCAAATTTTTTTGATTAATTTTTTTAATATATTTAAAGAAATTTTTCAATTTTAAGAATAATTATGTTAATTAGAATTTTAGAAAAAGTTTAATTAATAACCTTTTTTCGTTAATGTTCTACGAAAATTTTTGTTAATATCACCTACGACATTTGGTTCAGTGTAGTGTTGAAATGTTGAACTTTTTTCGGAAACCCATCCTTTAACGTTTTCCCTTAACTTTCTGTCACTTTACTCGAACAGATTGTCCATCTCCGTTTGGTTTCTTCAACATTCCGCCGAGCATCAGTAACATAAAACTTTTGACTAGGAATTCGGAAAAAATTTGCCATAATATACGTTTCGACATCCCATTATGCAGCAGGAATATTTTTTAGAAAACTTAACTTCACTTTCCATGCTGTTTTTGGACTTAAAATTTTTAACAGAGTTCCTGTCTTAAAGTTTTTAAGCCTTGTATGAAATCCTGGCTAATAAGTGGATACCATTCTCCTGTGCCCTGTGCCAAAACTAATATTTGCTGTTCCATGTTCACAATTTCATTAAATCTCATGTAATAGTTTTAGAGATTTGCGACGTTATATATCACTCTGCGTGCCCGATCCATAATTGTGATAGTCTTTCATATTTCAAGAAATTAACTTAAAAAATTCAGGGAGATGTGATATTAAAAGTTTAAATCATATATGTTTTATAATAATATGTTTTCAAAACACTATTCATATGACAGATGTCGTGAGATTTCCTGTTTTATTTATGGAAATATGCGAATCCAAAAAACTAACTGTTTATATATTTGTAGGTGGGTGTGTGTGAGTCCCATCAGTATTTGTTGAGTAATCCGATAGTCTATAGTGCGACACAACAATTCACATTACATGTCTTATTGTATAACCCTAAAAAAATCTATCGTCACTTTAGCAGTGATTAGTTTAACTACTGAAAACATCCTTAAAAATTTCTATCATCTTCCAAACTACAGTTCCATCTGGAAGCTCTTAACTTTACATATCTTCTTTCTTAGTCATATACCAGTTTTGACGTCAATGCGGTATTTTGCTTTTTTTGTATTATGAGTGTTTATATCTTCTGCAAGAGAAACTTTGGGTACACTACCAATTTATATATGAGGACGATTGCTTGCGCACGCCAAGCCTCTACAGTCAACTTATGAAACACTTTGGGACGATAAAGTGATTGATCACAATATCTTGTTAGTAAGAAACAAATTTTACTATAATAATTTTACTATATAACAATGAAATGTGTGAACGCAATTGATCATATAATACAATAACGTGTACCTTTCCAGGATGTTACCATTTGAAAAAAACTGCAAAGAAATTGTGTACGTATGGTGTACAACTACACCATAATTCACACAACTATGTGGTAAACATTGATTAATATCAATACGTTTTAGTTAGAAAATGGTTAACAAAATGAATAATCGATTAATGATTTTCGATAATTCTAAGAAATTACGTATTCAGTCACTAAATAATCCTTTTTTACACAAAGAATCGATTCTCAACCATAATCAAAATCACTAGTTTTAGTGGAACAAAAAGCATTATTTAATTTTTCCAAATAGATTTAATGTCTGCCGTATACTTAGTGACCGACCAACCAGAATGATATGCATTATACATATCAAAATTTCTGAAATAAAAAAAAAATACTGTGGATACCTGTTTTATTGTCTCATTTATATACAAATTATATAATCAAATTTACAGTTTTAAAAACAAATAAAAAATTAAGGTTCTGATATTTGTTTGTTTGTTTAAAAACAATAAAAAAATTATAAACTTATTTGATTTGATTTGATTTTAATTTTATGATGAAAGAAATTTAACACTTTAAATCTTTACAAAAGCATTCTAATAAAAGTTCTTCTTGCAATATATTTTTATACCCTTCACCACCACTTGTGGTTAAGAAGGCATATTAATTTTGTCGTTTCGTGTGTAACGTTAAGAAGGAATCATGTCATTCCTTCATAATGACAAACTTTAAGTAAATTTAACTATTTCCGTCTGTATATCTGTTGTTGGCATCTACAATAGTTGACGGAGCCTGAGTATTCCTTATAGTCCTACGACGTTTCTTATTTAAAATCAGTAAAATCGGCTTAGTATATTAAAAGATATAGACCAATTTCTGAGGCAACCTCTTAGTTCAAGCGAAGAACTTTCACAAAACTGTCAATTATAAACAACAACGACAAATTAGAATGATTTTGTGCCATAATTTGAGGTTATGTGTGCCTTATTATCATTCTAAATATTATCAAAATCGGTTCAGTAGAAAAGAATTCTAGCTAAAAATTTTATGACACATTAAAATATTCCTGTGTAATATCGCATTGTGAATGTATGTTTGTTTATGTACGAATCATAATATATTTACTTCATACTCATTTTGGTGGAGGGTATTGAAGTTTCGTCACAACCGAATAAATCATTCCCACTTTTTTATGCATATTTCAGACAGCAAAGTCTTTTAGGATTTCCAGTGTATAAAAAGTTTTAACTGTTTGAAAGGGAGACAAAATTTGAAATATTTTTAACAAAAAAAAAAAAAAAAAAAACAGGTTGAACATGAAATAAATTCAAATTTAAAAATTTTGCTTAAATTTCAATAGAAAAAGAGATTTAATTAACATTTAAACAAAAAAATGAAATATTTTGTTTGCAAACAAAAAAATTGATAAAAAATAATAAAATACATTTAATTGTTGATTTTAATGACAGGATTTTTTCAAATGAGACTTAATTAAGAATTAAATTAAACAGTACTTTTTTTACTTTTTAATTAAAATTTAAGAAATTTGAAATCTAAATGTCGTTTTATTGACTTTCTAAACTTGTTGCAATTGTGATCCTGTTATTTTCTGTTATTTGATCGATAAAATATCAATATTCATATGAACTTGTTTATTAAGTTAATAAATTATTTTAATTATTAAAATTTTGAACAAAAATTCAAAATATCATGTGAAAGTAATTTAAGTTTTATTATATTTTTCAAATATATAAATTATCTTCATTATGATCGGTATTGAGGTGATATAATTGGAATTTTTGATTAGAATTTATTATCATTTTTAAACCCTCCACCAGGGTAAATAGGGTTTATTAACTTTTCAAGTTAAAAACTTTCGTAAAATTTTTAATTATAAATCAACAGATTAGAATATAATCATGTTATTAAGCCATATAATTTATGATGGACAACTTAACCTCAATAGTTCTTTCAACAAAAAACCCAACAAATACACAGAATTACTTAGGCGACTGAAGTATCTTGCTGTAGTGTTTAAAGTAAAATAATACCAGCTCCATCGATAAGATTTACTTATAGGTCAGACACTCTTAGTACTCCAACCCCTATAAATTTTGATGGGGTTCCCAGATGTTCACCTTACATCTGTGTACCTAATGATTTAAAATACTAATCGGTTCATCTTCATGAGCAATTCGTTCCATAATAAATTACACTGAAGTGAAAGTCAAAAGACAACCTAATGAATTTGTCATAAGGTGCTAATTAATATGGAGCCACTGATGGTGTCACCTCCATGGATGAAACTTTACCAAACTTCTGTAGCAACGCTTTTAAAGTTTAATCCCTCTAAGGAACCTAAATTGGATTAAATTGTTTCATTGGATGCAATTTTAAAAGCCTATAAAAATTATTCGTTTTTGAGCTGATTTAATAATGTCCGTCTGTTCGACTTGCAGTCCATGTAAACCTAATCTTAAATTTATCTTAATAAAATTTAATGCATTTAATAATTTGGACCAAGATGAATTTGATATATTTTATTATTTGCCCTAAGACGAATTTCAATACTGGACTTTGTCCAAACTAACATTTCAGCATCATTTCGGAAAATCACTTAAGTGAATAAATTTCACTTAAACTTTAAGAATTAAGCATGACAAGAACAAACAGATGCATGGACATACAGGTGAATAGACTTAGATTTGGATGTGGTACAAGACAAATATACTTTTTATAAATATACTTTAAAGATGATACCTTATAGATGCCACACAAGGAATGATATAACCCCACTTTGTACTAGTAGAAGTGGCGGTATTAATTTTAAATGTTAGATTACATTATCCGCCAAAAATGTATTTTCCGCTGTAATTAATATGACAAAATATGTCATAATTCCACACAAATATTCTACATATAATGTGAATACAACTTGTGATATTAAACACGGCATTAAAATTACATAATCCTCTAAAACAGGCTTAATTTAATCGCAACTTTGTTGAACTTGTTATTAAATCACATGTGATAAATGGATCCTCCTTTTCTAAAAACATTTTATGAAAAATTCCGCAATTATGTCTCTCCAAAGAATTAAATAAATTAAAAGTTAACAAAATAAATTTGACTTAAAAGGTCATTGAAGCTCTAAAAAAACATTGACCTCATATCCTTCTGAAAATTATTGAACATGTTTTACACTGAACACCGGAAATACTAAACATATTTAATGAATATGAATTTAAATAATTTAGACATCCTCTAGTAAATAATAACCATCACACCATTTACCACCATAAGTGGTGAAGAGAGTTTATTAACTTTGTCATTCCATGTGTAACGCTAAGAAGGATAATCCCAGAGCTTATAATGTATATATATTCCTACATCAAATTAAATATTGATCGATTAAATAAGAATAAAATTTTGCCATAATATTAAGCTGTATGCACTTCATTCCAAAAATTATCAAAATCGATTCAGTAAAAAAATTTTAACCAAAACTTTTACTAATCTTATGACTCACTAAATGTTACCTGTGTTAAATGTGCATGTGTGAGTGTATATGTACGAAACATAACGTATTTACTTCAAACGCATTTTTTTTGGTGTAGGGTATTGAAGATTCAACATAGTCGAATATAGCATTCTTACTTGTTTTTGCCTTTAATTTAACATAAAGGATACATTATTTTTCTCAGGCCACAAAGAAAAACAAAAATGAGATACAAAAAAAACTTAAGAAATAAATGAAAACAATATTTTATACACGTGTTAATGATTTTTGGAGGTCAACATGATTTTTAAACCAGTTCCACAGAATTTAAATTATGTAATGGAATCTCAGGGATTTAATACACAGAAAAAACAAAAAAAAAAAAAACAATTTAACACGAATCTACAACAAACTTATCGGAAATACAAGACTATGAAACATACATTCATACCAACACATACATATTTGTTTATTAAAGTTAAAATCAAAAAATGAACAATTTAACAGACTAAAAATGCATAAAACAATTTTAATTCTGCCACAACTTTATTCTCTTGTATAAAAGATTAATAATAATCGTATGGGTCTCATATGAGTCTCTTGTATCATACAAGGACCGAGTGACTGACTGACTGATTTAGACTTTATGGGGGATGCTTGTTGTTATTGTTGGTTCGTTGATTGGTTGATTGTCGGTTACCTCTTGCAGTAGCAAATAATTTTAATTTATGACACAAAATATACTTATTTAATTATATGACATCAAGAAAAAATAATATTAATTTATTTATTTGGATTTGAAACAAGTCGTTGAACTTCCTACACTTTAAATCATTCAAATAAATCTATGACTTTTATACGATTCAATTCAAAGTTTTTTTTTGTTTTTAATTTATAAGTTCAGTAAATATCTTTTATTATAATTTAATACAAAAAAAGTGTTGAGAAAAATTTACATATAAATAGAAGAGGAATCAATTGATTAATAAATAAACTTTTAACAACTTTAAAACAATTTATAGAGATTTAAGAAGAAGACACAGCTTTTTATATGAAAATAATATGTTTATGTTAAATAAAGAATGGTCCAACCATAATACACAATGATATTTAATACTTAGTATTAAGTAGTATACACTCAACCAAAAGCAGTGGCAAAAAGTCCTTCTCCAAATGTAAATATGTCTATATATGTAGAGTCCCTTTTCGGAATAGAGTTTTAAGCTAGAAATATGCAACTAATCCATTCCGACACTATTAAGTCATGGCTTGATATTGATAATATCAAAACGTTGCCACCTTTTTTGAAAAAAATATCCAAAAATTATAACTTCAGAATAATGTAACTTTTTAACGGATTCATATATTTGTAAATTTCTTTCATCAATAATAATTAGAATTTCATAAGAAATCTGACACATATTAATATTCTATACCACCACAGGTACTGATGACGATTTAATCATGTCAATATGTTTGGCTAGCTGTTCATGTAAACGTTATGAACACAAATTTTTTTAAGATATCTTGATGAAATTTAGTACATATTATTATTTTTTATTATCAAAGACGACATCTTAGATGGGCAAATTTGGTTACTTTGGCTAATCAACTCGAAAACACCTGATTTGACAGCAACATAAATTCCATTGAGATATCTCCAACAAATAAAATGTTACAGAACCATTTCTAATAAAATCGATACTTCTGTGTTTCAATTTCTTAATATTTTACATTATTTACATGATGTCAACAATTGATTACGGTAAAAAATAATATATTTCATAAATAAAACTTTATATTTTGGCAACTTTCACTATATTTAAACAATTTTACCCATTTCTCCCAATATTTACAAATCTAAAATTATGAATAATCGGTTATTTGTGATAATGTAAACAATTATTTACATGTAAACAATTTTTTTTAATTTCAAATGTAATATTCAATTAAATAATTTTATCTACATTATTTACATTGTCTACATCAGCAATTCAGTTGTAGATAAAAAGTGAATTAAAGCTCTATTTTCTTTAATATATAAATGTGTACATTATATACATCGTGTCAGTAATGAATCTAAGAAATAAAAAAATGTATATAGTTTACCTAATATTTTACATTGTTCTTTGAACATTTAACAATAATTTATTTTTATAGTTTTAATCACTAAATAGACACCTTTTTGAGCTTTTCAATTCTCTTTGAACCAGAGCCCAATAATTCACCACTGGCCGTAGCTCCGGACATTTTAAATGATTTGCATTTCTTGCTACAAATACTAATTATATACCATTGTAACAGGCTGCCAAGTCAGGGCAAAAATAAGTGGACTCATTATAAAGTCTTATGAATGAAAGCAGCCTTTTTGTAAACTTCTCTTGAAGATAAATTTTGATATTTATAGAGCCCGTTGTAACAAATGATTGGCTTCTATTGCCGCAACTACATATTGCTTGTCCTACCAGACACTTTTGGAAAATTTTGGTAGCTTTTGGGTTTCTTCAACATTCCCTCGAGCATCAGTAAAATTAATTTTTTTCACCAGAAATTTGAAAAAAAAAATCTGCCAGAACATACTTTTCACCATCCGTTATGCATGATAATCCGTTTTTTAGAAAACTTGACTTCAATTTCCGTGCTCTTTTTTTTGGCCTCCACATTTTTAGCAGCGTTGCTGTTAGAAACTTTTTGTGTCCTGTATGTTTTTAAACCGGATGTGTTGGTTGTTCTTCCGAAACTGTTAAATAACATTGGAAACAGTTAGACTACAGACATTTAAATTCTTTGCCAACCTCTTGTCGGACCAAGTTGTGCTGAAAATATTTTAAAATTTCAGAACCCACTTTCTTCTGATCACTCATTTTACTGACTTGTTTACAAAGGATCCAAAAAAACAATTAACTTTAGTTAAAAGTTAAAGTTAAAATGAGAAAAGCGTCTATAGCCGAAATCACTATCCCTATAAATAATGTTTAAAAATCTGTTTTTTTTTATAAAAATTAAAAAAAATTAAATTTTATTCAAAATGATCTCTGGAAACACTGTGGAATGTAGGATGTTCTATAGTCGGTCATTACCGACAATTACTTTCAAATTGTTTAACAACGTTTAGTTGACTGAAAAGTTAGAATTTAGGTTGCAGTACTTTAAACCCGGTTTCTTAAATTTTTCTAATGAAAATTATTTGTTATTCTTCCCTACCGATTGTAGCGTTCTTACTTGCTTTAGGTAATATGCATTATTAATATTCATATTCATATTAACCTTACAATAACATTAAAGAACAACAATGACAATAACCAACTTTTGTGAAGATGACAATCATTAGCAGTTTTTAACATTAATTTAAGCTCAAGTTGGCAAAATTTACCAAAAAATGCAAAAAACAAAAAAACTAATGATAACGATCTTGATGATGATGATGAAGATGAAGAAGTAAAAGATGGTGATAAAGTTGTCAACCATTTGATAATAAATGATGTCAAGCACATCAAAAAAAATGTTAAAGACAAAAATATTAAAATTAAACAAATTAATGTTTTGGCATCAGTATCAATATCAGAAACAGCAGCAGCAACAATTTTATCTTATACCACAATTATGTCTCAAATTACGCATCACGCCAACCAATACACACACGTTCATTATTATATTTATTTATTTAATTTAAAAATTATTTAAATGTTTTTCTTCGTTTTCTTGCAAACAAAAATCATTCATAAATAATTTTAATTTTGACATTTAAAAGGTTTCCTTCCGCTTTAAATAAATTTCTTATAAAATTACATGATTTTGAGCACAATTTTCACAAAAAAAATTAACATTTCCGGCCTAAAATTTGTATTAAATATCTCTAACATTGTATTAAAGACTTAATTTAATACGAATAACTAAATCATAATAAATTATATGAAATTTTTTGTTTTTTACTTAAAACAAATCAAATCATCTTTAGAATAAAAGATCGTTTTTATACCCTACAACCACAATTGGATGGAAGAAAAAACCAATTAAAAAAATTAAATAGAAATAATTTAACATTTTTTCAGTTATGATTTTATTTCATATATACAAAATGTTAATTTAACATTGTTCCACTGTAAATTTTACCTCTTAAAAGTAACTTGAAAAATTTATTGTTGTATAATTTTATATATTAATATCGAAAGATTCTAATATGCAGAATATTATTTCAACCCAAACATAAAATCGTTTCATTGAAATTAAATGAAAAAAATATTAATCAATCTCAAATCAACTTTGTTCAATATTAATTTTGCTTCATGTTTGTTTTCTTTTGTATATGAGTTTGTGCAAAATTGTAACGAGCAGAAAAAATTGTACTACCACCTAAGTAAACCGTTCGACTCGGGATCTCTTTCTTCACGTTCCTTCGATTTAACGATGTCCGTCCGTCTGGTCGGCAGACTGTCTATGTAAACCTTGTGAGCAAAATGCAGATCACAGTTTTAAAGTTTTTTATTCGCCCAAGAACGATGTCTATTGAAATTGGTGTTAATGGGTCCATTGTTTTACCTTGCCGCCATACAAATGTTTCCCCCGGAATAAGTATTTAAAGTCACAAAAGTCTTAAATATTTAGCGATTGTAATGAAATTTGGCACAAATTATATGTCTTATGATATTCTTGAACGATGTTTTAAATTATACGAGAACCGGTTCATTATTTTTTATAGATCCCATACAGACCTTTTTCCAAACATTTCTTTAAAGGGCTTAAATCTCCCATTAGTGCTGGTATTGTAAAAAGAATTGATCAAAACAAGAGAAATATAAGCAAAAATCGATGTTCGAAATTTTACGAAGGTCCATAATTTGTTCTAATTCTCATAGAAAAAATCACCTTTGAACGCACTAATTCCACATGATGATTAGTAACATAATAATATACTGCACTCTTAAGCTTAAATTTAAAAATACCCTTATACGAGGATGGTTCCATAATTTTCGGTAGCCAACAATGTGGTGTAGGGTTTCAAATGGTCTGGCTTGATCGACTATAACTTCTTACTTGTTTTTTTCCTTATTTTTGAATTCTCATTAGTTCCGCATGTTTAAAATGTTCTAAAAGAAATCTTTACTTAAACTCGTATTAAAATAAATATTTTCTTATTTATTTTTATTTTAATATTTCATAATAAAATCTAATGTTTGTGTGTATTTTTTTTATGTTAATTTATTTCTAATGATTTTTTTTTTTTTGCTTTTGTTGTGGTCATCAAAAACCGGAAAGAGTAGGACTATTGTTAGAAATATGTATAATATTATGCACAATAGTCTGGTCTTGGCTACTTGTTGTGTTATTCTGGAACTCATTTAAATAAATAGGAAATAGTTTAATTTAGTATCCAACCGATGAAATGCACTGTCAAAAATTTTATCAAGGGTGGGATATTTATTGTAATTAACAACAATAAAGGTTTCGTTAAAGAGTTCAAGGATTTAATAAGAATGAAATCCTTGAAAACAAGGTTTTGCAGTGTAAATAATACTATTAGATTAAGGTGGGAGCCAAAAAAATGTTATAATGGGGTCGACTGTTTTCTATTTTATACATTTACCGATGACAGATTTCTGCTAACTGTATGATGTGTAAAGTTAAGAAGAGAGATTAATCATCACATTCCAAATCAAGGAATTTTAGGCCATATAATTGATTTTCTTTCTATTCAAGACTTTGGAAGGATTTATTGACATAAACCTGAGAGACTCGATTCTCGAGACGGCTTCTCTCTAATGCACAACATGGCTATACGAATAGCAAGTCTGTCGAGACAAGTTATGTACGCATTAGTAACCTCTGTTCTGTTCTGTTTCCGTTACTCTGGAATCTTACTTAAATTTTCTACTACGCAGACTAGATGGCATGAGGGTATTTACTATGGATTAAGCAAGTTATGTTATAGTGGCGTATTCTTGTAAACACTTAGAAACAATCTTCCACCAAATGAAATTAGCACTTCGTGTCCTAATTATTATGTGATTTGGTGGATTACAATGGATATGAATGTTCTTTTGCTGCGAATCCCTAAAACAGATAGAAAACGCTTTAAATCCTCTATTCCAGATTATAATCCCGATAACAATGTAACAACCCCGGAACACAACTCTGATATTAGAATCCAAAAGGTGTACAGCGATGGCGATGTGGATAAAGAGGAGCAGGATTTTTTATTGGTGACTTCATTGCTAGAGAATCCGTTTAGTATCCTACAAGCGGTGATTTCGGCTTTCAGGAAGGCGGCCAACTGTATAATCAAGTATATTCGTATATTGGACGATATCAGGATCTATACTGCCAGCAGACAGGCCATCAGATCTATATTTATATTATTTTAGCCATTATTTATATTAACGACTAAATGCCGGTTGTCTTATGTTTAGAATATCGATCAGCTGGTTGAACTACCGCCGGCATGCTTAAGTAAAACGTTGTGGATAAGACATGTGGAATAGTGTAGATGAAATGTTCATCTGTCCCAGGTATGGAAGCAGCTAAGGCAAAAAAATATTGGCAATTTCGACAAAATACAGAGTTTTTCACTGTGCAGCACTAGGGAACTTCTAAAAACCGAATAAAATTATCCTTTTAATTTACATCTGAAGTCGCTACCTTCTTTACTTTTAGATGTTGGTTGATTTGGAAAATACTTAATAAATCTGTTATGGATAACCTTTTATAAAGACTGAGTGACTACTTTTCTGGAAAAAAGAAATGCTTGTAAAAAATTCTTAGATTTGAAATTTCGATTAAAAAATTGGGAATCAAATTTGAGTCCTGTATTCAGGATAATCTTGTCCATTTATACTTAAGTTTCGAGTTTTTAGCTTTCAATTTTTTCTCTGTGTCCCAAAACTTTGAATCAACAATATTATTACCCAACAATTTTTTTAGAATGTACAGTCCAGTTTTCAATACTGTATTTTATTTTGAATTCAAAACATTAAGTCGAGAATTTCAAATTTGCCGCCAAACAACATGTTTATGAAAAATAAAAATAATAATAAAAAATATTTATAAATAAACAATTCACAGAAAAAAGTTCCTTTTAAATTTATAAATATTTAATTGGCGAGAAATATTTGGTAAAATAGAAAACTTCCTGTTTGTATCCACATTTTATAACAGAACATAAAGAAAATTATAACAAATAAAAATTGTTAATAGAATTGTTTCAATATGCATAATATGTATATTATACCCTACACCATCATAGGTGATCATAAAATTATGTTTTTCTACTGATGTTTTTAGACACAGAACAAATAATGTTGAAGAATACCGGGTGATTTGGAGTCACTTCTTGATTCTATTTAACGATATCCTTCCATTCTCCTGATGGAGTGTTCAGCTGTCTCTTCATGTAATGTTACTCTTTCGGTCTGATTTGGGGTGTTTGGTCAAACATTTCCTTCCATATAAATGAAATGGGAAATTTTTAAGTTAAATACGAAATTACGTAGCTCCAATACAAATCCATTTCCGAAAATCACTTTAAAATAATTACATCTCAAAAGATTAATGTGAAGCTAATGATCAATTTATTAAGATTAATACAACCAAAAAGTACTATACCAAATTTTACATGGATCAGTCCACAAGTTATCCTCCGAAAATCATAATATTTTGAATCTTTTACTCATATAGAAAGATATTCTACGGATTGTTCTATAATGGTCATGCATTTGCCATTATGTAGGGTATCATATAATCGGTCTTAACCGAGTTAAAAGAATTATTTTTAATATTTAATTTTTAGTTAAATTTTACTGTCTGATTTCTTGACCAACATAATTCGTCAACTTATCTTCAATTTCAGCAATTTAAGCTTCTTCATCGGCGACATCACCATCAACCATTCTGACTCCTTGGCACACTTCTTCACCATTGTGAAAACGGAAGGTGGTTTCATGCTTATTCTTATTTACTTTTCTTACCATAAAAAGGCATTCCATCATCACTGGTAGTTGCTTAGCCAAATGCTGCACTGGTACAAAAACGTTTGTCGAATTTCATAACCGAATCTGGTTCGAGTGCTCTTGAAGTATCTTGAACTTCCACCTATTTTCAAAATCAACAAGCCTCTGCGACTTGCAATTATATACGGTCTTTTTGCTCCAAGTAGTTTCTAACCACTTTGTCGTTTCTGCCCACTTTATAAACTTTCTTAGGCCAACTCAAATTATGGGTCGATTTAGATATGTCTGTTTGCTCTCCACATATGACATTTTAAATTAGAAAACTTGATAAAAATTATAGACCGATATTTGAGGCAATCTGTAATTTTTGGAAGATTTTGATGTTTTTAATTTAACACAGTAATAGCATCTCTGAGGGCTGCGTGATGTAGTAGTTATAGTCTAAAAAACAAATATTTCAAATCTGAAATGTGGATGGGAAAATTATAAAAATCGAAGATGCCCCATGGCCAACTCAAGTTTGCATGAATACAGAGAACATAAATAAAGAAATACCAGAGGAAGTTAAATTAGTGTCGCCGCCCCAACTTGAAGAAAACATTTATAGAAGTCGCTGTTCTAAAATATTGAAGTAATAAATGAAAGTGAAATAAATATGAACACAGCGATCTTGCTGAAGTCCTTGTAGACACAATGGAAAGGTAAATACCTCTAGGGGTGAGGGATAGTACCCTCACGGCGAAAGAAATCTTCAATACTGTTTAAAGAATCATGAGATAATCTACAGATTAAGACTGTTAAAAATCTGTTTTGTATTCCCCTGGTTCTAATGGAGGGTATTCGATATTCGTTTTAACCGATTCATATTCTTAATTGTCATTTCTAGTTTTATTTATTGTTGCTTTTTTTGAAAAAAATAAAAGAAAAAGATTGAAATCTGTAAATTATTTCTATACTGATGTATTTAATGTGAAATAATCGTATATTAAATAAAACCGGTATAATTTTTAATCACGCATCTAAAAAAAAAGTTATTCTTACTATTTTCGACATTATTTCATTTAATAGTTTTCAAGGTTAATTTTAAGTAGTGTATCTATGTGAATAATGTTGGGGACCAACCCAAAATATAAAAAAACGTCTGAGAAACTAATAAAAATCAGGGTAAACAAAAATTTGTAAACTTACATTGATTACATTTTTGTCCATAAATCAATAAATTTCTAAGCATTTTAATTAAAATGCATATTTTGCTTAAAAGCTTATTTTCATTTGCTGTGTCCTAAAGAACCTTTCTTTGTTAACTTGACTCTGTTTTAAGTAGTAAAAATATTTTATTATAGTTTTTTACTTTAAAGTCTATTTTTTAAGAGTCTCCATATTTTGGTTACCCTGCTTATAACAAAAAAATAGACAAATACTAAATTTTTTTGAGTGTAATTAATTTTTAGCGATAAGAAATCATTTCGCTTTGCAACATTTCAGTTATTTAGTAATAAATTGTAAAACGTATTTGAATTTATCTTTCTTTTTCTTTCTGAAATTTATTGTGGGTCAAATAACAGACATTAAATATTGTGAATTGAATTATTTTTAAGTGACAATATTTTGTATCTTGTTTTGCGCAAAATATCAAAGAGTTTTAGATACTCAAATTGGAATGAAATAAAAAACTTTATATATTTATTAATCGCAACAGATTATTGAGCCTTGAACTATATTAAAGGAAACCTTTAAAACAGGTAAATTATAAAGTCTTACTTCCTTTATATATAAAAATTATAAAAAAGAATGATAAGACATGATTTCCTATTCTATCAAAATATTATAACTACACCCTACATGTGTTTGTGTAAACGTTTATAACACACAAGCTATTTCTGTCTGAATGGACGGTTCTCCATGTAAACCTTATGAATAACAGCAAATTGAAAGATATCCTGATTGAATTTGTTACAAATCTATATTTTAGCACAAGGATTATAAAAATGGGTCTACATTTCACCATTCCAACAAACAAATGTTCCCTATTAACCCCATAAATTCCCGCCACAAAAAAAAATCACTTTCACACGCGTTCACATCTCACATAAATGCTAGTTTTATAAAAATATACAGCTCACTTAGGCATAAGTGAAAGAAATTAAACAAGGTTCGTTCTATATGGTGTAGGGTATTTCAAAGTCAGTCTAAACTGCCTATAGCTTTCTTACTTTTTTTGTTTTTCTATATTTTAGAGTTCATAACTTTTCTCCAGAATCTATTTTTTCAGAAAATTAATCAACTAGAAATACGAGAGTTACGGAACCCGTGAAATAACTTGCTTTCGAAGAACAATGGACCGTTACGTTATCGTTCAATAGTTTTATTGAACTTCGTTTTGATCCAACATCAATAAATTAATATACTTCAAATTCAAACAAGTCAAAATGAAGAATCGATTTAGACCGACTAATTAATGCCCTATAACATGATGTAATTTTATGAACCAACATCGTTAAATTTGATTTAATATTTTATTAAATCGTGTAATATGAAATTATAGACATTAAAGTGATAACGCTTATGACTAATACAAAATATGTGTATTTGTTTTATGAACTAAAAACCCCTTTTCCGGGAAAAATACTCAGCAGGGTATTGAAGATTTGGCATATTCCCATTTATTATACCCTACACTAACATAAGTGTTTGGGGTCTTATGCGTTTTTGCACATGTTTGTAGAGGGAAGAAAAAAATAGTTCTAATTATATCGTTCGAATTAGAATCACTTCCTGAGATGACTTAATTGTGTTTGTTTGTCCGGTGAGATGCCTTTGTCAAGATTATGATCAAAGTACAGGTCGCAGTTTTGAAAATTTTCAAGTAGTATTATTTTGGACCAAGTGTGATGCCTATTGAAATTGGTTTATAATTTCACATAGGCCCCATACAAATGCTTCCCCGGAAATGGAATCAAACCCGTACAATTTCTAAATATAAATCGATTTTAACGAAATTTGACATAAATAAGCTTAAGGAACGTGCTAAATTTTTATGAGGATCTCATCCTTATAACCCATTCAGTTGCGAATATCATTTTAAAATGTATAAATCTCATATATTCGTTGGTATTTTATATTTATATAAGAAAAATTATGATAAATATAAACGGAAGTCGATGTTTCAAATTATACGATTATATGCATTAAACTCTTAAATTAATTATACGAGGGCCGTTAAACAATTTTTCCTATATACTATTATAACCAACAATCTGGTGTAGAGCATATCATAGTCGGGCCTAACCGACTAAACTATTTTTTTATTCCATTTCACATTTTTAAAATTATATTTTTTTATAATTTTCTCCGACAAAATCCTGTTCGAAAGAATTTCTAAAAAGAATTACCAGAATAGATTTCACAGACATAATTTCTACAATTATGATTCATTTACAAACCTGCTTTCGAAAAAAAGAGTAATATTGTGGTCTTATGGAAACAAGTTTTGATGATAGAAGATTTATGGCCCAAAATTTATAACCAAATTAATGTTCTATTTTATATTTTTTTAATAAAATTCATTTCATCCGAATATATTTTTATGTCAATTGTAAACAAAATTATTATCATTTTTAAGGTGCGGTATATTCAATATGTATGTAGGGTATCAACAAAAAAGCAAAAAAAGAAATCAAGTGAGAATGTTACATTCGATTATGTCGAATCTTCAGTACCCTCCACCACAATTGTGTATGAGGTACACAAATTTATATATTTTATTAAAGATTATATATCACAGGAATACTTAATCAGTCATAAAATTATTTTGGCTCTAACTTTTTTCGACTGAACCAATTTTGATAATGGTTGTTGCTTTAACTTATAGGTTGTTTCTGAAATCAGTCTATATCTTTTAATATACTGAAACAATTTCGCTGTTTTTAATTAAAACACTTCTCAGGACTCTAACAAATACTCAGGCTAAATTTTAATGAGCTCCGTCAATTATTGTGGATGTAAGCATGCCAACAACATACAGACAGAAGGACATAGCTAAATCGATTCAGATTTTTTTTGATACAAGCATACGTTTCATTCTTAGCGTTACACAGAGAATGACAAAATTAATATACTCTCTTCAATCAAAAGTCTAGATCTAAACTGGAATTTTATAATTAATTTAGTAACAATATTAACTAAATATTTAAGGCAAATTAAAGATCACATTATATTATATTAAATATATAATATTTATGTATATTAAATCTATTTTGACTTAATTGAAATTTTATGAAAATTATATTTGATTTGATCTTTTATTATTATCATTTTTTTGTGTTTAACATTTTCTAAACTTGTTTAATAATTATTAGCAATTTCGAGTTATCATCCATCGAGTAGAATTCAAGTTCACCTCGAAAATTAATAAAAACAAAATTTTTTTTGGATTTTACCAAAACTGATTTGAGAAAACAATAAAATTTGAGAAGTAGAAAACTGAAATAATCGAATACAAATCGTTATCAAATATAGAAATAAATAAACTAAAACAGTAAATAATATTTTACTTCTTAAAATTAAATTTATAAATAAAATACAGAGTGTGAAGAAATTGTGAAGACAGTGAAAAAGAGGGTAAATAGATTGTTGGCCAATTTAAAAAAATAAGAATTTGTTTATCCCAAAAAGGAACGATATATGTTATATCTATTGTTGTAACATTCACGTCCGATTTATAAGCATAAGCTAAATAGAATTTATTTACAGTTTTTGTTGTTATCTTCAGAAGTTTGCTATTACAAACCAGCGAAATCGGTTCAGTACATTAGAAGTTATATAACGTGATATATAACTAATAATGTATAAATGGATTAAAAGAATTTATCAAAACGCTTCAAAAGTGATATTAATCAATTCGGAAAAAATCTGTGTTCTAAAAAAAGAGCACAAGTTAGCGAGCAGGCGAATCTTTTGCCTCAAAGATTGTTCATGTAACAATATATAAACTCATATAATGGACTTTCTAAAATTTATATAGTTTTCGAAAAGATTGAACTTGATTGAATTCTTTACAAATACATTAGACACGGTTAAAATTTTTCCATGTCCAAGATCTCAAAATTTTAATCTCTATAGTTACGCTCAGAGATTTTCATCAAAACTTTTTCATATAATGACAGAAGGATTTTAGGTCTTATTATCCGATCAAAAGTTACAGTTATATTTTTAAAAATCCACCCGACTATATCCAGTTTTGAATCGAAATCTTTCAATTTCCAGACATTTTAAAAGTTCAAAACTTTATAAAACTTTATTTAGGTTCAATCATCTGATTAAATGTTAAATGTTAAAAATATCACAATTTGAGTCCCCATACTTTCACTCCGGAACTCGATGAGGATTTCTCTTTTACAACTTAAAATGACGCATTGATTTGTTATATTCATATGAAACTTTATTAAAATCCAAAGAGCATATAGATTTATTTAGAAATTCAATAGAGTTTCCCGAATTAGAGTCCTCAAAGCTCAACTATAGATCAATCTAAGTCCTTTCTACCGATATTGGTTCATGATGTTTCAATAAATGACTAGATATTTGAACTTGCACATTAACTATGCTCAAATAACTCTTAAACTAAAAGCAGTTTAATAGAACCACCTCAAAATTCCCTATTTTAACTTTCATTATTATGTCAAACCTAAAATTGTCCCCAAAATTATTGATTACTCTGTAAACATTCTAATCGCTTGTAACACCTAAATAAATCATTTTATATGTAATTAATTGTTTTATTTAAAATTAATACTGAGAATATCACAAAATAACATCGACAAATTTAATTCACAACTTAATGGACGCGGCAATTCCATTTATACTCCCGCAGAGTTCGGTTGATCTTTGCAGGTTAAAAAATATTAATTCAAATATTTGCATTGAAGGGCGTGAGTAAAAAGCATATTAAAAAGAGAAACAAGTATAAAAGTTATAGTCGGTCAAGACCGACTATGTAATAGTCTACACCACATTATTGGTCGTAAATAACTGCTGGGAAAAATTTATGAACGGCCCTCGTATAGTTTGCTTTCCTTATTTATGGTTATGTGTATTATGATACTAACATTAATGTGAAGTTTATGTGTTTTGAGTGGATTTTTTTCTGGAGGATTATATGGGAGTTAGAATTATAGACTGACCCTCGTATAATTTCGTACAGCGGTTTTGGCTTATATTTATCATAATATATGTGCGATTTATGAGTTTCAAAGTGATATTTAAATGGGTGGTTGTATGGGACTTATGAGAAATAATTGACCGATCCTCGTATAATTTGGCACATTGCTTTAGCATATAATAAGATTTATTTTCTCTAAATTTGTTATATTTTGGAATTTTATGAGTTAAAAAACACATTTCGGGGACATTTGTATGGGGCCAATATTATAATAATTGGCCGATCATAAGAAATTTCAGGAGGCATTATCCTTAATTACGATATCTTCAAAAACAAGCCAAAATAAAAATATTTATTAAATATTTTTTCAAAACTGCGACCTGTACTTTGCGAACAATTTTCACATGGACAGTTAGCTAGACGGACATGCCTAAATCGACTCAGGTAGTGATTCTGAGTCGAACGGTATACTTTAAAGGTGGTAGAACTATTTTTTCTGTCCGCTACAAACATCTGCACAAACGCATAATACCCGCACCAACTATGGTGTTGTAGGGTATAAAACAATAACTTGATTCATTCATATTTATGATCGTGCTGAGTGTGCGTGTGTATATGTGTGTAGTTGTAGTAGTTTGTTTATTTGTTTGTTTTACTTCCATAAATGTTCAATTAATAATAAAAATATCATGATCTTAAACAATACAATGGATTATGTTAATATACAATTAAAAAAACACGATATCTATAAAACTAACACCAACATTTAACCACCAAAAAAATCCACTGATTCCAAAAATATTCAACGTCATTTCTTAATTAGTTTCAACAAAAAAAAAAAAAACATCGATTGTAGTTTTAATTTAATTATTTTGATTTAAAATTTGAAAACTTTTTTTCAAAAACTTTTTTGTTATGCAAAAAACTTAACCAAAAATAATAAATAAATAAATAAATAAAAATAGAAATCATATAAAATTATTAACTATTTGAAATTCTAATTAATATTCAATTTTTTGCGATCTAAATCGTTCAGTGATCTTTAAATGGTCTGACGAATTTGTAATAAAAATAGAAATTTTATTCTTTTTTGTTTTTTTTTGTGAAAAAAAAAAATACTGAATATTAAAATCCTTTTTTGGTGACAGTTTTTTCATCACATAATCTGGGTTAATTTTTATTAGTTTTTTGTAAAGAGTGAGGACGAAAAAATTTTAACATTCAATAATTTGGAAATTTAACAAAAATTAATTTTAAATTTCTTTAAAATAAATTTTTAATTAAAATCTTTAAATTTTATTCCGTTAATATACATTTAATTTCTGTTAATACCCTACATCACCAACGGTGATACGGGTATTAATGCATTTGTGCATAAAAAGGTGTTTGTAACGGACAGATAAAATATCCCTATCACATTTTAAGTATAACGTTCGAATCAGAATCACTTTCTGAGTCGATTTATGTTGTTCGGCTGGCTGTCTATGTAAATTTTGTTCCTTAAGTGCAACCTGCACTTGAAGATATTTGAAGATATTTTCATAAAACTTGGCACATACTATGATTTTGGCTCAAAGACGATATCTATTAAAATTGGTTATGATTGGCCCATTATTTCATATAGGAAATTAGGTTTTTAGTCCAAAAAAAATTCCTGAATATAAAATGATTTTAAGCAAATTTTGCAAAAATAGGTCTTTTTACAATCTAAAACGATGTACTGAATTATTCATGGATCCCATAGGTCCCATAAAAAC
This sequence comes from Cochliomyia hominivorax, assembly GCA_004302925.2. Lineage (NCBI taxonomy): Eukaryota > Metazoa > Arthropoda > Insecta > Diptera > Calliphoridae > Cochliomyia > Cochliomyia hominivorax. The sequence continues at coordinate 33,815,024 of PYHX02000413.1, forward strand.
ACCCTTCCAAATATCACTATGAAACTCATAAATCACACATATACGTGGGTATTGTGAAAATATTTAGTCAAATATAGATAAATATAAGCCAAAACCGCTGTACGAAATTCTACGAGGGTCGATCCATAATTTTTTCTAACTCCCATATAATTTTCCCAAAAAAAATCCTTTTAATGCACACAAATGTTAATGTTCCAATAATCTATTGCACACTTAAATAGGACAAACAAATTATACGAGGGCTGTTCAAAAATTTTTGTAGCACTTGATCGCCTATAACATTTTTACTTATTGTTTGTTTTGTTTTATTAAAAAGTATATATATTTTTTAATCATTTTAATCTGTATAAATAATTTAATAAATATTTTCAAAATAACTTTTTGCTTTATTTTAATGATCTTTAATGGGAATAACCTTTTGAAATTCTTTTATTTAAAAATATAAAAAATATCATTTATATTGTTTAACACTCCAACACCATAAGTTTATCATTTATCATTCCGTGCGTAACTTGAAGAATAAATCATCTCAGACCCCATAATGTTCTTACACCAAATCAATATTTAAGTCCTCGTATAATTCAGCAAATCATAATAAAACTTATTTTCGCAATATTTGGTAAAATCGTTTTATATTTAGAAATTTTATGAACTTAAAGTCCCATTCCAGGGGGCACTTTTGTATGGGGCCTTTATGAAATAATGGATCGATCATAACTAATTTCAATAGCCATAGTCTTTGGGCCAAAAAATAGTTCATAACAATTTTTATTAAAATTTCTTCAAAACTGCAACCTGCACTTTACGAACAAGCATAACATGGACAGCTAGACGACTTGACTGACTTTCTTAAATTAACTCAGGAAGTGATTTTGAGTAGAACGATATTCTTAAAAGTGGTGGTAGGACTATTTTTCCGCCCGCTACGCATAATTATTATCAAAATCTTTTCAGTTGAAAAAGAGTTAAATCCAAAAATAAAAATATTTTTATGAATCATTATGTGTTCCGTGTTATATTTATGTACGAAACATAACGAATTTACTTCATACCCATTTGTGGTGGTGGGTTTGTTTTTAAGTTTGAAAAATTGATATACAAAAATTTACGAGGATCGGTTCTATTGAAAAAATTATTTCATATCACATAAATTTCACATAAATCAGAAACCAAATTATACGATAGTCGTTCATTGAATTTAATTTTTTATAGCAAATTAAAATATTTCACTAAAAATATGTTTAGTTGTTAAAAATATGATTTTTCACTAAAAATAAAAATTTTTCTCCGTTAGATATAATAATGAAAAATAATTAAAATTTTAACAGGTAAATTTTATTAAATTCTGAATATTTGATTGAACATGAATTTAATAACAAGAGACGAACTTAATGGGTTCAAACACCCTTTGGATTACTCAAAACCAATTCACTTCTTATTAAGTCCAAACCATGATAAATATTTTTAACAAAAAAATTGCACGAGAGATCGTTAAAGAAAAACATAGGACCCAAAGCCAATTTATTAATACATCGGGCTCTACAAATACCAAAATTTAAATCGATTGTTAAAATAGAATTGTAGAGCACATAAAAGGTGTCTGAAAGTATGGTAAATTTAAAACGGAGATGAACTCTTTAAGTTAAGAGACAGAAAACACTAAAAAAACGTTAATGGAAGGGTTTACGAAAAAGATTCAAAATTTCATCACTAAAGTGATTAAAGCTGTACAAATATTTTTTTGATTGTACTCTACTCAAAATTGTTAGTTATCTGCATCCTTAAAACTGATCCTTAAATGTTAAAAGGAAATCAAAACAAAACCAAAGTATTAATAGTCGGAGTTATATTTGTTGCGTTATTAAGAAGGCCAAGAAAATGGATATTTCTCTTTGTTTCACATTAGAAATGAGCGATGACATTATTTTTGAATAACGTTGTTCCCAGTAAAATTAAAAAGAACTGCTACATCATAATTTGCCGTTACCAGTGATTTATCAATCACAGTGAAAAAGGAACAGTTTTATATTTCACATAAAAAAATGAAATAGAATCAAATCTACAACTACCAAATGACCAGTCTGAAAATTCAAACAATTAAAGTATAAAACATAATTATTGAATTTTAGTTTTATATACAAAAACTTTAATCCTGTGAGCCTTTGTCAGTTAATAAGTATAAATACTTTATTCGGTTATTCCGAATCTTCAATACCCCTCATGGCAACAATCACATTAGACCACATAATGCTCACATACACACTGTGATAAATATAAATTGTTTCTCATGGTGATCACACGTTTGAAGGAAGATAAGCCTTTTTTCAAGTCCCTAAATTTAACTAAAAATTAAATTTTTAAAAACTATATTTTTTTGTTTTAAATAATTCTTTTATTCAATTAGAGAACAATAAATTCTCTTCCATTCACAATAATATAAATCTTTTTTTTTGTGGATTATTAAATCTAAATAATTTGGTTTATAATATAATAATAATTAATAATTAAACGTTTAATATATTTACACAAACTACTAACTAACAATACAATTACAATATTTAACATGTATTTTAAAACTGTAACTATAAAAATATAATAATTATAATTATAATAATTAATAGATAAACTACAAATAATATTAAATTAAAATCATAGTAAATGCTTAATACGAACGAGAAAAAAATATATATATACGTATTACAAAAACAATAATATATTTCGAATAGTTTCGAATTAAGGGTTTTCACAACAACTCACTAATTTATGGCAATTTTTGCAAGTTGTTCGTTTGTTACCCTTAAAAATAATTTTTAATATTTTCTTTTTAAATAAAAAAATATTCGATCTAATTTGTGGAGATTTTTGGATTTTGGGAAGATTATTTAAGAACTATTTACAATAATCGTTTCGTTTCATATAATTATTATTTCTAATACAAAAAGATTTAAATATTTATATTTATATTTTACTTAATGATTTCTATGAAAAATAAAGTCTTTTGCAAGTGAAGAATATTTGGATATAGAACTTACAGCTGTTTACATTTTACATTTTTTTTTGGAATATATAATATCGTTTGATAATTAAGGTTAATTAATAGTCGTTTCTTTTTTTTAGTTAACCAACTCATTTATATTGAACATTTGTCGGTTCGTTTTTAATCCTTAATTATTTAGTTTTATATTCATATTTACAATTTAAATAGAGAAAAAAAATAATAAAATAAAATCACTAGAATTCGTTGTGTTAGTTGTATGTGTGTATGGGTATATATGTGTTTGTTTAATTAAAATCACAATTCTGTAGAATATTCTTGAGGATTCATGGAGAATTTACGCCAACATATATGATCACCATTCACATCGGTCGCTGAGGGTGTGGGCTTTGAAATATTACGATTATTTTCCATTTTAGCGGAACTTGAAGAACGTTTAACATAATTGTTGGCATTACCATGCGATCCACTGGATCTGGCCATGGGATTACGAGTGGGTGCATATGATATGGATTCATTGGAGGGTGTTATTTCAATGCGTGTAGCATGTTGTCCCTCTTCGGAGGATAAACGTCTAATATAGACAATTTCACGATGTTTAGTAGTTTCGGGATTTGTGTTACGTAATTCTACTTGACTGCTGTGATGTTGAATTCTTTGGGTTTGATGTGGTTGTTGTGGTTGGGGCTGTTGATTGCCTGTACGTGGTTGACTGCGTGATCTATGGGATTGTCTGATGGGTTTATTGTTAGTTTCATTTGTATGAAATGGCACAAATTGTTGTGTGATTCCTGGAAATTTATCCACACTTATATCTTCTTCTATCGCTGAATCACCAAATACCGAACCACTGTAATTAGGTGAACTATTGCCGGGTGTGGAAGATTTCCAATTATGTTGTTGATTAACATTACCACCTGACACACTTCGTCCGCCATTGGCATATTTATTTGATGTTGAATATTGACCCTTTTTAATGGAATGTGTATAGTCCCGGGTACCTCGTCGTCTTAAAGTGAAATCTCTTTGTCCAGTATCTTGGCATACTGAACGCCATTGTTTCCAGGCATGTCTAGCTAAGGGATCTGCTGGTCCCCATTCTTTAGCTGACTTGGAAGCCTCACATATCATGCCAAAGAAATTGTACTCCACTTGTCTAAATATCTGTATACAAGCTATAACCAAAATCACAAATAACACAAATAATATGGGTGCCCATCGAGGCATCATATTAGCCAATACATCAAGCTCATCATCATCCGAACACCACCAAACCAAAAGTCCTGTCAAAATCGCCGGACAAATACACCATAAACCCAACCATATTTTATATATAGGACGACCTATAGAGAATTCCAAATCAGTATAAATATTTTTCACACCATAGATCCAAGTCAATGCTATAAGTTCGAATACCAAAGCCGTTATCACCATAGTACCCACTATACGAGAATCCAAAAGTCTGGCTATATAGAATTTGGGAGCAGATAAAGATATAATCGAAGCCACTAAACCCACCAAACTTATAACATAATTAGGATGACGTGGCACCAAACGTGTGCTGGTATAAATTCCCACCACTATTGTTATAAAACAGGCAATTACCACCAACACATAGATCATAGAAGGCAAAAGTTTTATCCACAATTCGTAAAAGGGTTTGTCATATAAAACACGATCATATATGGTGGTCAAAGGTTTTAGCTCATCTATCAAATGTGCTCCATTAGCAGAATGATCGAATTGTATTATAAACAAAGTCACAGCAATTGCATTTATCAGCAGATTAAAACACAAATACACCACAGAGGTTCTGACAGCATCACCTTTATATAGAAATTTGCCAGTAATCATGGGCAATACACCAAAACCACAATTTAAAGCAAAAATCACTTGCATTAGAGCACTAAACCATAGATTGCTTTCGTATAGATATTCCTTAACAAAACCATATAAAGGAGGAAAATAGGGTGTGGGCTTGTCCAATGTATTATATATTTCCCAGCCGGTGACACAGCATAGCAGAAGAAAACCCAATAAGCCAAATATAAAAAGGACACGTCTTAAGACACGGCCATTATGAGTGCTAAAAGAAAAAGAGATATTTTTGAAAGTAACTCTGGACTCTAGACCTTTAAAGAATAAAATAATTTACCATAACATTACCACCGCCCACAAGCCAACCAAACCAATTGATAATAAACCAAAATATAATGGATTCTCCCAGAACGGTGTCAAAAACGTTTTATCCATACATTCCTGACCACTAATATTATTCAAAGCATAACCATCCTAAGGAGAAAAGAGGTTTTTGAGAATATTATTTTATTTTGGGAAAATTAAATAGATTTTTAACATACCGCCGCCAGTCTCAAGTTGCCCAGACATTCTCTGAATGGAAAAGTGTTGAACGAGAACATACCAATATATGCTAAAGCCATAACAGCCTGCAGGGAAACCCAGACCGTTGAAACCCATGAAGCAAAACGACTAACAATACAGGCTCCTGAAATGAAAATTAATAGATGAAGTTAGCATAAATAATGAAGCATATTGGTCAAAATTAAGGCCAGTGAAGTAAGACAATTCCTAAGTCTGTATTTAATTCATCTCATTTAAATCTTTTATCCCGTTTTTCTTTTCGTTTTTAATTTAATAGTAGTTTAACCGTTCAATTCCGGAAACAGTGATATATACCGTTCAATTCCGGTTATGAATTTGTGAGTGAATTACAGTTAAATGTTAATACTCTTAATATATGTAGCATACTTTTAAGCTGTCATACTTAAGACAAATATCGTATGGCAACTCTTCGGTTGTATACATTTCCCAATGAGTATTTTTGAGAGGATTTAAGACGCAAGTGAAATTAAATATTTTTTTATTCGTGATCCAACAAGATAATATCCGTTATCGACACAAAATTTAAGCGAAATCATAGTCATCTGCGTAGCCATTTACGACACTTTAGGGTCGTATAAATGTTTGGCTGACCCATTAGGACAGAAGCTAACTCGATTTAGATTTTACAAGGCTTAAGAAGAGAGGCATTTTATACTTTTTAGATGGGTTCATACATACTTAGTTTCGGATCCATTTTTTATGAAATTTGCTTTAGGGCGCTATTTATTTTTATAGTTTCTAAATTTAAAATTTCGTTACGAAAGACCTTGAGTCATGTTTTTAAATCATTTTCAACTTATCTAGTTTCGATTTTGCCGACTTCAGGACCATTAGAATGAAATTATATAAATACAAATAAGAATTTTTATACCCTCCGTCAACTTAAGTGGTGATTGAGTGAATATAAAGTTTGTTATTCCGTTTATAAAGTAAAAAAGAATATGTGTATAGATACTCTTGTATTATATTAAAATCTAAGTCCATCTTACAGTCACAATTATAATCCAAATTTAATAAAATTTGACCAGAGTGTTTGTTATAAAGCAGTTTACTATTCATAATCAGTGAAATCGGTCGAATAATAGATCGGACTAAAATTAAACTATAACTTATAACAAAAACATAGAAGTAGCGATTACTTTCTTCAATCTTTTGAATTTTCTATGTTTTCTTCTATGATATTGATTTCTGACAAATTAGTCAGAACACTGTCCTAATCGGACAACTTTTCTGGCAAATTTCTGCAACCTTTTGAATTTTTCGTTTTCAAGGCTTCTATGATTTAATTGCCGTAAAAGTCCGAATCAATGCTATCGGACTTTTTTCTGACCAAAATGTTTCGGAATTTATTCATTGAACTCAGACAGACATAGCTAAATCGACATAGATTTTAATTTAATGCACACATATATACATTACTGGATCTTAGATGATTCCTCCTAAGGATTACACATGAAATGACAGAGTTAATATGCCCTCTTTATCACTTATGATGATGGAGGGTATTAAAGCGAAAACTTTACCTTTAAATATTGGCGATGCCCGCCATGTATGTGCTGCTCCTTGTCCTAAAAACTGCCCCACCGATATTTCCAACAAGACTATGGGTAAACCGACTAGAAATAATAATATTAAATATGGTATCAGATAAGCTAAACCATATTTATCCATTTCACGAGGAAAACGCACAACATTGGCGTAAGTGACATTCAAGCAGATGCACAATACAAGACCACGAAATATCGAACATTTTGTCTGGAAATAGAAAAAGATAAAAATTGATTATTAAATATTTTAGATAAATAAATTTTCAAAAGTTAATATAAGGAGTGGGATTGAAAAAAACTTAACACACATATATGTTAATAGAAACGAAACGAACATTAAACTTACAGTTGATTAAATTTTACAATTATAGAAAATATATTTTTATAGCTTTAATCACTAAAGATTAAATTTTGAAACCTTTTTTCCGAAAACCCTTCCATTTATAGTACTTTCTGTCACTCTGCTCGAACAGGTGGCTCATTCCTGTTTAAATCTTCCACAATTTTGAACATTTTTTTATGATCTTTAATTTGTCTTTTAAAATGAGCCCATTGGCCTTAGCTCCTGGCAGTTTGGAGAATTTGCCTCTCTCTTGGTACAAGTACCAATCAAGGGTTATTAACCTTAGTGAGAGGATGTCAAGTCACATCAAGAATGAGTGGACACATTATGAAGTTTTGTTAATGCAAACAACCTTTTTGTAAATATTCATTAATGTAAATTTAGATCTCTATAGAGCCCGCATACCAAGAATTTTTTGGGAAATTTTGAATGCTATTGGGTCCTAAAAATCTGTCAGAACAAACGTTACGTCATGTATTATGCAGCAAGAATATTTTTTTTAGGAAACTTGACTTAATTTCCGTGCTCTGTTTTGGTCTCTAAATTTTTAGCAGCCTTCGTCACAGGAACTTTTAGAACCTTGTAAGTTTTTAAACCTGCATTAGATTTAAACTTTTCGTACCAAATAGTCCCATCACAGAGCTAACCATCTTCGTTTCCTACCGGATGTGTTGGGAGCTCATTTGAAAATGCTTTAAATTTTTGACTTTAGAAACATCCATCATGGACCATTTTATCCACCTGAACCATGTTTTCCATTACAATATAGAAACAGTGTGACGGCAGGTCCTTTACAACAAATGCGTGTGAAGCAAATACTTTATGTATCGTACATACACACTCACCGACGTATACAAGTTTTCATAAAATATAACATGGAACTTAATGAGTAATAAGATTAGTTATATTTTTGGCTATAACTTTTTTCCACTGAACCGATTTTGATCATTTTTGAAATGGTAATGAGGTACCATTATATATATTGTAGCGATATTCTATATTATAGCAAAATTTCATTTTAATTTGTCAATTTATAATTGAAAATTCTATGAAAGCTTGAACATAGAACTTGCCTCGGATATCGGTCTATATCTCTTAACATACTAAGTCGATATTGTTAGTTTTAAATAGGAAATTTCTCAGGATAATAGCAAATACTCAAGGTAAATTTCGTTGAGCTCCACCAATTAAAGTGGATGTGAGTGTGCCAACAAGCGATAGACAGACGAAAATAGCAAAATCGACTCAGATATTGTTCTTGACGTTACAAATGGCATGACAACGTAAATATATAATACTCACCCACTTATGGTGGTGATGGGTATACAAAATCAAATAAAACTTGTCTTAAAAATCTTAATAAAAAACGTGTGTCAAGAATTTTTCGATCTCAGTCCTTAATATTGTCTAAAGTTGGAAATTTGCTAAAATTTCAAAAACAATTTATAAATAAAATAAATCATTTAGCATTTGATAAATCAAATAAAAATACCAAATTTCAATCTTTTTCTTGTATCAAAAATAAAACGTTTTTTATCTGATAAATCTCAATTAGTCGCGTGAGTGGTTAAACCAACGAAAAACGAAAATTTGCAACTTTTTTTACCAAATTTTAAATGTTTTTTTCTTAAACATTTAATAACAACAAAAAAATAATAAAACGTGTAACAAAAAACGTATTTAGTGGCAGAAATTAATGGAGTCATTAGAAACAGAAAAATAGAAAGATAAAAATTAAGTAGACGAAAAAGAAGAAGAAAAAAAGAATCATTAACCCAGTTTAAACCTTTAAAATATATTTTAGATGAAAAACAACAATTAGTGAACTTTTACGTACGGAAGTTCACAAAATTCACAAACACTTTCAATCAACTCAAAAACCAGAAAAAGAATACAAATTATGTTCCAACAAAAAAATGACTTTAATTAAAGATACAAAACTCTTTTGAAGGAAAAGTTGTTCATAAAAATCAAGTTGTAATAAATATTAAAATAACTTGCACCAATTTTATTATCTTAAAAAGACCTTTTTAAATGTAATAAATTTTAAACAAAAAAATTTTATAATTTCTCATTTAATTGTCATGGAAAAAAAGGTGAAATTCACTTAATTTATTTAAAAAAGAAGTACCAAATTAATAAAAAATCTTTAAAATTTTAGCACCAAAAATGTTTTAAAGTCATAAAATTTGTTGTTAAGACAATAAATATTAGCAATTAAGCGGAAAAAGACTTTAATAAATGAAAGCAAAACAAAGTTAATGAAAAAGAAATTGTAATAAATTTTGCAAAAATTTAAGTAAAAAAATTATAATAAAAATCGTTATTTTGATCTTGCAATAAGACTATTTTCTTAATTTATTTAAAATGTCTTTAAAATGTGCCCTCATTACCATTTATCGTGGTGGAGGGTATAAAAATAATAGAGTTAAAAAAATATTTTTTTAGTCTTAATGTGTAAGTTACAGACCTCTAAATGGTTTAACCGATTTTCTTGAACTTTTACGGATGGTTTTTGTTGACCATGGACCAAGGGAGATTGTATTCCCTCCTCTTCCAAAAAAAGTAAATATTCTGGACAAATTATGCTTGAAACACCAATTTATTTTTTCCTTATTTACTTTTTAATAAATTCAATACAATTCCTGGCAACAAATGCCCTCTGCGCTTTGCTGCCCCTATTTGTTGGTGTTACTATATTTTTTAATTTTGTAATAAAACGAATGTGACATAAAATATATATATAAGATATGTATGTATGTATGTATGTATGTATGTATGTATGTATGTACGTACGAAACGTATAGACTCTTACACGGCTGAACAGATTTTAATTAAACTTTTTAATGAACCTGAAATTTACACAGGCTATAAATAATTCCGATAGGACCAGGGAGAGCGGTACCCCCATACAAAGTAAAAATTGATTAGGGAATATCTAAAGAACTGTAACAGCGAGGGTTAATAAATTTGATACCAACAACATTCTCAAGGAAATGTTTTACTGAACAAAACGTAGGACTAATAAGACCAGGGGAAGGGGTTCCCCTTATACAATACAAATATTAAACCAATTTTAATGAAATTTTCACAGAATGAACTCAGGGGGAGTGATACCCCCATTCAAAAGCAAATATTGATTATGGATTATTTAGAGAACTAAAACAGCGATGGTTATGAAATTTGGCCCCAGCAACTTTCTCAATACAAATTTTAATTATCGAATATCTAAAAACTTATTACAGCGAGAGTTTTCACGTTTGGCCCTAATCACATTTTAAGGATCTCTTTTACTGGATAAAACGTGAGTCGAATAATACCAGGGAGAGAGGGGCAATACTAATTTAAATTACTAATAATGTATTTTAATCGTTTGATAATACAACAGTAATTTTTAGAGCCAGCGACGCTCTATTATTATTATTATTATTATTATTATTATTATTATTATTATTATTATTATTATTATTTTGCAAAATGAAGTTGCTACTTTTATAATAAAAGTTAATAAATTAAATAATTTTGAAATCGATCATTTAAGGCATTTCTGACCTTCTAATGCGATAAGAAAATCCAATAATATATAATAATTAAATTCTAATTAAAATTAATTGTGACATGTTGTTTCCATAAACCATGTGTTAAGAAGTTATAATAATTTATTTCCCTAAAAGAATCTAACTCTAATTATCAATAACTAATTTAAAACATGTTTCATTTTAGATTAAAATCATGGATATATCTGCCATCTGGGATCAACCGAAAAGTCACAAATGTAAATTCTAGATCTAAGCTAAGATCACAAATTAACGAATAGATGAAGAACCTTAAATAATAATTTTATAAAAAAAATAAATTATAATTTAACTGTTAAAACTGCTCATATCTACTTTATTGTAATTTTTTAATTCCCTGTTAATGTTAATTGTTTATTTCATTTAATTGTGTTTTAATAAACTGTTTTTAAAATTTATATATTTTTCTAATTTTATTATAGTTTTTAATTCCTTATTAGTTGTAAATGTTGTTTAATTACATTTTGAATAAAAAATTAAAAAAAAATAAAAAATGTTGCTGTTTTATTTATTTTGTTTAATCAAATAAATTATAAAAAATCTCCGTTTTTAATAAATAGTGTGTCTAAGATATTCTGTTCACAAACCCTCTGCCCAAAATGGTCAGAAATTGATTTATAAAATTTCACAAAAATACCAGGCGATCAGAAATTAACAGCAGGAGGTATGAAAATTTTCAAAAAAAAAAAAAAATGCAACAAAAAACTTCACATACTTTAGGGATGAAGCTAAAATTTTCATAAAACAGGGTGACACAAATATATAAACAAACCCCTCAGTTATGCTTTGGAAAATTTTTAATTTTTAAAATTGTTCAAAATAAATCAGCTGCTGGAAATTCTGAAAGCCTGGTATTTGCATAAAAAATTTAGTAAGTGATTAGTGGAGGAGCAACACGCATGACTGAATGACTACCAACTAATTAAATGAATAGATGGAAAAATGCATGATTTTATTTTGATCGTGTATTATTAATTTAAATTAAAATTACATCAAATCTAAATTAAAAGTAAATAACAACAATATTTCTTCATTATTGACAGATGACAAATAAATATGTTTATTTTATAGTTTTGTAAATGATGAAATGATGAAATTATTTCGTGATTTTTCATCCAAATACCGTTATGTTGGGTTATTGAGGCGTTTAGTGGATTGAAATTGTAAATGTGTTCATATTTATGCTGTAATAAATGAAAAATAATATTAATTTACATAAAATATAATATAAATGATCAAAAATCTAAATGATACACAAATAGTGATATAAGATTTTGACGCTGCTGTATTACAGCAAAACAGTTCGAACGAGAAATTCCTTCAATTCCTTTTGTTTAAAACTGCTTTTCTGGAAATAGCAGGGTACGAGGAGTAAAGTAGTCCTTATACAATCAAATGTTTTAAATTGTTAAACTATTGCAAAAAGAGTCTAAAAATCCAAATCACTTTTGTATGAAACAGTTTTGGTGGAACAAATTAGAGTAGACAGGATCTTGAGGTATCCTTTCCCTTAATTTATATAAAACAAATATTAACTTTGAATATATAAGGCCACCAAAAAAGTATTTTTTTTTAATTTAATTACTGTCTTCTGAATCTTCTTTACTTCAAATATATAACGCAGATAGGATCAAGAGCCAAGTACCCCCCTAATAAACATACATATAACAGTTCAGAATATCTAAAGATAAATTAGAGGGACAGTTTGAAAATGAAATGCCGGTTACTTTTCGCTAAAAGACTTTACTTTAAAAATATAACGGTTAAAGAAGAAGGTTTTCTCGTACGAAGCATGGTCGGGAGAGAATGACCTACTTTAGAATTATATCTAATGATGGTTTAGTCGGAGAGTTTACGGCAAACAAGCAAAACAAAACCATACGTTAAACATTGGTGTGCATTCAGAATCAAGGGAAAGTGAAATAGTGTTGAAGCTAAGAGACGTTGAAGACCAAATTGCATATCGATGTAGCTCGGTTTTTTCAAGCTGGTGGTGTCTCAATTATATCCGATTTATAACTTGTACGTAAAGACTTTATATATATCTGAATTCAAAGAAGTTTTATTTACATTAATCGGCTTCCCCCAACACCAAATCCAAGAGACGTTGAAAGCTGAACTAGTAAAAGAAAGCAAAATATACCTGTCGGCAAGATAATGCTCTGTAATTGGTGGACGTTTTTTAATATAAACAGTTAAAATCGGATCAGGTTATCACAGAAGAATTGAAACGATTATCACAGAAAACAAGCGAGATGTTTGAAGAGATCTATCAACGAAAGAACGCAAGAATATTCAACCCAGTACGAAGTCTTAGATTACATCATAACATAGCTAAGTCATATTTAATCGGAAGTTTGGGTCATCTTATATCCCAAACCCCTTTCTAGGATAAGCTGCACTCGAGAACAGTGTATCAGAAATGTGCTCAAGTCAATATTTACTAAGGATTGAGATGGACAAATTTTAACACACGTTTTTCATTAAAACTTTTAACCCAAGTATTATTTGATATTTGTTTGATCAAGTTAACTTTGAAAAACATGTCAATTGTTATGTTTAATGTCAAACAAATGAATATTTTGTTAATCTGATTAATATGAGGAACGAGAAAAAAGTGCGTACTAAAATTATTAAATATTTTCAACAAAACCCAACATGGTCCCACAAAGTTGGTCAAGCATTTAATGGTCTGCCGTCAAACTGTTTCCAATGCTATCAAACAGTACTAGGAGAACTTGTACGTTGATTAAAAAAACATGGTTCAGGTTTAACAAATGGTCCAAATGATGTCTCTTAAGCCATAAAGTAGAAAGAATTTTCAAAAGAGCTCCCAACACATCCGGTAGGAAAGCGGACCGTTTAGTTCAGTTCTCGGACTATTTGGAACGAAAGGTAAAGCTAATGAAACTTTAAAAACATACAAGTCTCAAAAAGTTACTGGCAGGAACGCTGCTAGAAAATAGAAGCCAAAAACAGTACACGGAAATTGAAGTCAAGTTTTCTAAAAAAATATTCTTGCTACATAATCGATGAACCAAACGTATATCCTGGCAAATTTTTCACAACTACCAGGTTAATAATTTTATGTTGCTGATGCTCGAGGGAATTCATATTCATAAGACTTCATTATGTGTCCACTTAACTTTGGCTAGACTTGACGTACCAAGAGAGGTAAATCCTCCTAACTGCTTGGAGCAAAGGCCAATGGAGAGATATTGAGCTCTTGTTAAAGGAAAATTGAGAAGCACAAAAATATGACCAAAAGTGTGCTAGATTTTAAATGGAGTTCGAGCAAAGTGACAGAAATCACTAAAATCCGGACAACTGAACTTCATTTTCATTTTGTAATTGAAATAAATTCTTTAATTTTAGTGAAACTTGTCGATTTGATGTTACTAATTTAAAAAGAGTCCAAATTAGAGCAACTTACAACAAAAAGGTCACCCGAAATGAGGTTAGGTGACAAACACATTTAGATCATAAAAAGTTGTGTTTTTATTTCAATTTCGTATAAACAACTTTATTTAAGACACGAATTAAATTTTGATTTTTACAAAACTTTTTTTTATTATTTTAACAATCTACCAAAAGTAGGGTACTAAAAAAACTACATGCACTTTCATGTTTGATATATAAAAGTAAAACAAATAAACATAATTACAGTTCATTAAACTTGAAAAAAATATAAGAAATTATGAACACACAAACAATCAAACAAACAAACATGAAATACACAAAACCGCACTTCACCACAAAATACTTCCTTTTTTTATATGAAAGAAAAATAAAATTACGAGATTGAAGAAGAAGAAGTCAAATACACTTTCATTGATTCATAATTATTGTATGTGCAAGAAATAAAGTGTTAATTGGTGATTTAACTAAAAAATTAATAAAAATTTAAATAAAACGCAAAATAATGCCAGATAATTCCTATAAGACATGATTTTGATAGAAAATATTTTTCGGTGAAAAAATATGACGAATTTTAGTTAATCAGAAATTTTTATTTAATTCATATTAAACAAATATTTAATGAATTTGATAATCTTATAAATTTATTTGATTAAAATTTTCCAGCCAAATATTTGCTTGATATGACTTTTTTATATTAAGCAAATATTTGCTTGCAAAATTTTAATCAAATAATTTTATAAATATTTGATTAATTTAAATTCATCGAATATTTGTTTAATGTGAATTACATGCAAATAACAGATAAAAAATACCATTAAATACAATTAAATATAAATGACATTATACAAATATCGATTAAAACTTTTTAAAATAATTTTTAAAAATTATTTCACATTTATGGAATATTTGTTTAATATAATTTTCAATATATAAAATTATATCGGTACAATAACATAATATTATTTTAAGTTAAAAAAAATAAAACTATAATAATTTCCTATTAAATGAAAGTCATATTGAGCAAATATTTGGTTAAAAATTTTATAAAAAAAAAATAAATTGGATTTTAGATTTTTAATTTTACATTTTTCAATTAATTGAGATGAATTTTTAGGTTTTAATAATTAAGAAAGACATTTATTTAATTTAATTTAATACATCAAATTTTGGCAAATAGTGAAATCTGAATAAACTAAAATTTTAAATATTCAAATATTTAAGAAAAGTCCATATAGACAAAAAATAGACTGATAATTTTTTTAACAATAAAAAAACGTATTTAATTTTTCCTAAATTTTAAAAGATTAAATAATAAAAATATTTATTTAAGAAATATTTAAAGATCTTTTAAAAAGTATACAAAAATTAGAAGTGGTAAGTAAATAGAAGTTGGACTTGACAAATATTCCATTAAATATATAAAATATTATAAATTGATAAGATAATTTACATTTGCAAAGAAAGTGTGATTTAAATTTAACTCATAATACTGTGATTAAAATTTTTCCAAATTGGACATGTATTTGCTTCAGTGTCCGGGAAATTTAACAACGGTTAAGTTAAGACTTCTACAAAAAACATGGGTACACAAATCGAAATACATTTAATGTTTTCTGATTTTTTGAATAAATGTAACCATAATCTGGGAAATTGTTTTTAGCATCTTCCGCCAAAAATATTGGTTTGTATCATGATTGTGGTAGTCATTATGGAAAGATTATTTTCGTTGGATTTCCTTCTATTGACTGATATGGGATTTCTGTTTCAATCACTACATTAAATATTTGCTTAATATGACTTTCAAATAATAAATGATCATTGATCATTAGTATTATTTGCCTTATGAAACTTCTACATTAAGTCAAATATAATTGCTAATTCTAATTTACAAGCCATGTTTTGAAGGAAATCTGAAAAGATATGGAAAAACTGACAACACGGTTTCACTAAGAAGTGTATAAAGAAGGATAAGATGTTGTGAATGAAATTTATATAAAAATTTAGCCAAGTTTTAATTGAGGTAAACATTTTTTGAAAACATTAAATAAAAGTCAGACAAGACAAATATTTTAATAAAAAAAAAACAAAATATTTTATAAAATAATAAAAGAAAGTTTTTAAAAAATATTTTCAATATTCCATTTGAATAAGAATACGTTAATATTTTTTAGTTTAATAATACCAAAAGTCAGTTAACACTTGTAAGTCGTATTAAGTACTTATTTCACGTAGTGCCTGTAACAGAAATTCCATTTAAATTAATATATTAACTGAACTTACAGGTTCTTGAAAATTATGAACCAATACGTAATTTATCATTCTCAAAAGCAACTACCTCTTACTTTAACCCAATTGACCCCCACCATTAGTTAAGCATTAGCTCTTGTGTCGGTCTATTTATAGACTGAAAAACAGTCTGAAAAAATTTTAAGGGAAAGAGATTTTTTAGCAGCTTTCAAATGTCTGTAACTTTACAGATTGAAAGAGTTCCCTCAGAAGCGCAAAGTTAATAATGATGAGAAAAGATAATTTTACGAAAATGATCCATTTGTAATAAAAATCGCAAACCTGATGTCTGTAGTATTCAGTTCTTCTTTAAAATCCGGATCAGTTAAGGTCAAAGAGGTTGACTTACATTCACAATATTTTTCGTTCAAGAAACTGAAAGCAATTCTGCCGATTACTTTTACAAGAGACTTTTAGGAAAAAAAATTACTTTTCATATGTAACATTATATCGGAGATATAATTAATGTCAAACAAAAGTCATATTACACAAATATTTAGAAAATAAAAAATTGAAAAATAAAAATAAAACTTTTTTATTATAAATCAAATAAATTAATTACGCTAAATATTTGTCTATTGTGATTTTTCTTAAAATATTTACAAAAAAAACTTACTTTGCGATAATAACGAAATGGCACATCCTCGTGTACAACATATAGATAATCTGCTAAATATTTTGTTGTTGGTATTTCCATTTTAGGACAGATTTTATAACGTTTATTATCAGTCGAACATAAAAAATTGTCATTTTCTTGCATTTGTTTGTTTTTGGAAAAATTTTCTTTTCTTTGGTTTATTTTTTTCTTTTTACAAAATTTTTAATTATTAGAATTTTTTTTTTTTAAATTAGATTTTGGCGAATTCAATACAAAAAGAAATATTAGAATTTGTTAAATAAATACAAATTCTTTTTCGCAAAAGTTTCAAATTTCCACAAATGTTTTCGTTTTCAATTTTTTAAACACAAATTTTGATTCAAAGAAATTTTCTTAACAACATTTTTTTCTTCTTTAATTTTATTTAAAATTTACATGATTTTTTTATTTTAGTTTAATTGTTTTATTGTGTTTTTTTTTTCTAATTAATGTGACGAGTTTCGAGCATTTCTATGGAAAAATAAAGAACAAATTAAAATACTATATTCGGCTATGCCGAACCTACAATACCCTACACCACAAATGCGAGTGAAGTAAATACGTTAGATTTGTACAGACACATTCATTATAGAAAAATCATAAAATCTACCTATATAAATTAGGATGTGTATATGTATGTAACGTATAGACTCTAGCACGGCTGAACATCTAACTAACAGCGAGAGTTCTCACATTTGGTACAAACTACTTTCTCAAGGAACTGTTTTACCAGACAAAACCTAGGACGGATAAGACCAGGGGAAGAGGTGCCCCCCATAAAGTTTAATTTTTTTTTTGCCATTATTATAATATTTTATTCAAATTTGTCGATTTCTAATTGACAGTTCTATGAAAATTCTTCGCTGAAACTTGGAAAGGTTGTCCCAGATATCGGTCTATATCTTTGAATATGCTGAACAAATTTTATTGATTTTAAATAGGAAACTAATAGGAACTATAACAAATACTCTGTCAATTATTGTGGATGTGAGCGTGCAAACAACAGACAGACGAATATGACATATTTGATTTGGAGCAAGAATATATACACTATGGGATCTGAGATGATACCTTCTTAGCATGACACATGGAATGACAAAACTAATATACCCTCTTCATTGCTTGTGGTGGTGGAGGGTAGAAGAAAACTAATTAAATAAAATTTATTATTAATTGAATTGTGCAGGCGTCAGTTCCCATTTGAAACCGGAAATATTTTCGATAAACTTTAGGTTTTCTGATTTTTTTCAATGAATATTTAAATTTAATATTTTTGTTATTTTATTTTAGTCTTTGATTTTTTTCTTTATGTTAATTTTATTTCAACCGGATGTTTTATTTCTGTTTTTTCTAAATTTATAACACTTAACATTTTTAATTTACGCATGATTTTTTTCGTTATTTTATATGTTTTATTGCAATTCGATAAACCTTAATTGACCGATTTTAAAATTTTTTTTAAATGTCAAAACAACACAAAATAATATTAATTCCACCTAAATGCATTTGCTGGATAAAATTCATATAAAATATCTACAAAACCTGTAGGTTGTACTTTGAATCTCTTTAATTTACCATCTATTTAAGTGATGAAATCATTAAGAATGTTATATTCCGCAGTGCCGAATTTTGAATACCCTCCACCTTCTAGAGATGTTTAGAATCTTCCTCTATTAAAACATTTTATAGTCCATAGTCTTCTGCACTAAATTTACTAAAAAAAATTATAAAAGTATTTATAATAGATCATATGGACAATAGAACCCGTTCAGAATCTGTCGACTGACAGGTTCTTCAAAATTATGAACCGATACTTGATTTGTTGTTCTTATACCAAAATTACGTAGTGTTAAACATTTTGCTATAAATGCTTCATTCACACGCCAAATTTCATTAACTTTCCGGTAACAGTTTCAAAGATATGCGATATAGAGAATATCGTTTGTTAGATATCTATCACGAGCTATCTATCAAGAAAATTCCTCTAACAATTTCAGAGGTATACTTTTTAAAAATTTGGTTTATAAGTGCTCTATCCAAAAATTTTATAGTCTGAAACATATTCAGGAAAAAAATCTGACCCGATTTCATGTAATTCTACATGGAAAGAGATATGTAACATATTTTACATAAATATAGTGTGAAAGTGTAGGGTATGAAAACGGGTTAGGAAATATAAAATTTGCAAAATTTTTTTTTAAACTTTTATATACCGTTATAGAACTTGTCTAAGATTTACTAAACAGATTTTATTTTAATTTCAAGATGTTAGTTGATACTTAATATTTGAAACAACCTTGAAAATTAATAGGTTATTAATGCAAAAAAAGATATCGCATAATTGATATAACTTTTAGATGTCATAGAGAACTTTACTAAATTTGGAATATTTAAATAGTTCACAAGGACTTGGTAGTTCCGATAAAACCTTTTAAACAAATTTTAGGGATTCGTATATATTTGAATGAATTGCGGAAAGTTTAACACACATACACACTAATAACAACAAACTGTTGTATATATAAAGCATAATATAATGTATGCTTACATAAGGAGTCATAATATTTGACATAATATTGTCTATAACTTTTTTCTAATTTTCCGATTTTGATGAATCTTTTAATCGTAGTGTATATTAACTGTAAATTATATTTGAATTTTATTTTAATCTGATAAATATTTTTTAATTTATTTTTTTTTTTTTAATTTTTTAAATGTAAAAACTTTGTCTGATTTTCGAGATTGTATCAGATATCGGTCTATAATTTCTTTGTTAATGGACTATTTTTGCTAGTTTTAAATTTTTAATTGTTAATGAAAATAATAAGCGAAAATTATTTTAATTCGGAGTATTGATGAGACCGTAATAATGGACTAAAGGACTAGGCTAACGCGACTCAGACTTTGATATCATTTATATACTGATGATTCCTTATAGGCGGTGTTATACACAAAATGACAAAATAAATATATGATCAGTAATAGATGAATTTTTCTTTTAAAAGGACACCAGGTTCTGTATAAAATTTTTTAAGAGGAGATGAACCAAAATTTCCAAAAATTTTACAGAAATAATCATTAAAATTGTTGAAGTTTATTAAATAGATTTATGATTTCGATCTTAAAAGTAACATTGGGAACATGTCATTATAGTGAACGCTCATACAGCTAAAACAACTACCGAAAGAAATCAACCTTCAGAATGGTTCTAAACAAGGGCCAGTGGAGAGAGTCTTGAGCAAAGCAAATTAAAGGGCTCAAAATGTATGTCCCAGATAGAAAAATATTCCAAAAAATTTACTAAAATAATTTTAACATTGTTAGAGTCAATTAAATAGGTCTACAAAGTTCAGAAATATCTATATAGACCTTAAAAGTTTTAATTTTTTGTGATCTGTTATATAATCACAATAATATTCAAAAATCCAAGATTCTCGTTCTTTTCCCTTAAATGAGAAAAACAGTTCAATTAGGGTGATTTCTTATTAATTTCCTGTTTTAAATTTTTTTCTCAAATAACCTTTATAAGGTAACTATTGGAGATATACATACTTAAAAGGAAATATCATTTAAAATATCATTAAAGAATTAAGGAAGTAATACAAATTTCGGGATCAAAATTTAAATTAGTTAATTAGTTTGGATTAAAATCTATAACCATTTAAAGATATTCGACAGTCCAAAGACATTGAACTTGTTTAGCAAAAACGATTACTTTAATCACATTCACAATCGTTTAAGAACTCATTAATAACACAATCTCTTCTCATTATTATGTTTTTGTGATAACTGTGCTTTTGAGGCATAAATGGATCTTCTTTGAAATTGAAAATTGTGAAAAATTTTTTAAAAATTTATTTTTCTGATCAAACATCTTTAATCATTCTATTTTTAGGAAATCACTTCAAAACAATTTCCTTACTTTTTTACAATTCTAATTTTTTACAAAAAAAATCTATTTACATTCAATTTGTTTGTTTGTTTGTTTGTTTTCCTCTGACAGAACTACAAAATATTTTAATGAATTTTAAATGACATAAATAAATTTTACATAAAATCAAGAATGTAAAGATAAAAAAAATCCAAGTGAAATGTGAAAAATTCACAATTATAATAAAAAAACGGTATCAAACATAAATAACTGAATATTTTGCAATCATTCGAGAAATTTTCAAAAAAAATATATCATTACAAAAACAAAAGCTGCCTTGAATTGGGGAGAAAAAAATATTTTTAATTTTAAACAAAATTTATATTTCTTTGTGTTGAATAAAATGGACTGAAGATAAAAATAATTTGCATAAGAAAATATAAATGTTGAGTTATTTCTTCTGTTTTTTTTTCGGATTCAAATAAATTTGATAATAAAATTGAGTTTGATGTAAAAAGAAATAATTATTATTGAAATAAAAACAAAGAAATTTAAGGTAAAAATGAATGAAATTGGAGAGAAAGACATGAAATTTGAAAACCATATAACAAAGGGAAAAAATCTTGGAAAAATTGGATTGGAAAAGAATTCCAGGAACGGTTTTCGGTAATTCAATTTTTATAAATCCCTGGAAATTACCAGCTATAAACCTGCTGTATATAAGCGGAACAAAATATATGTTTGTAGCAACCATAAACAAGAAGCGTCATACTATTGTTATTTGATATTGTTACCGTAACTTAAATATTTGTTTATACGCTTTGTGGTTTTGCATTAATAACAATAGTTATTGTTATCATGAAAAAAATATTGTTATTCCAATAAAAAATATTGTTTTTGTTATAAAAGGTTTGTTTATTCGCATTTTTAATTTCTCATTAACAAAAAAAGTTATTGTTATCGCCACTAAATTTATTTTTATATCAATAGAAAATTTGTTTTTTTGCATTGATAACAATAGTTACTGGTAGCATCACTAAAAATATTGTTATCGCCACTAAAATTATTGTTATCGCTCAAAATTAATTATTATTTCAATAAAAAATATTAATAGCTGTTTGTGATCAGTCAAACATATTTTTCATCATATTTCGACCACAAAATTTTTTTATTAAAAATAATTTTATTACAGCAACGAAATTGTTATAAAAAAATACTAAATTCAACAATTAACATGTTGGTGATAACAATAAATTTTTGCAACGAACATATTTCGAAAAGACGTTTCTCTGCGTGTAGCTTAAAGATCAAAATTGTTACACACTGTTATCTGACCGTGTTGTATCATCATACCAAAACTCATTTTAATCGGAATAATATATCAGTTAAGAATATAATTCTAAAAATCCTCCAATAAATTAATAAGTTAAAGCATTCTAAAAATATTATATCTTCGACTGGAAATTTTAAAAATACCGAATTATAGGAGGAATTATATGGAGAATAATTAGGATCTTTTAATTTGTATATTTTACTCATGTTAAAACGTTTATTCTATAGAATAAATTATATTCTAATTTATGATATTTTTTATGAAATTCCGGGGGAAAAAACTAATTCCAACTTAACGTCTACTAACAAACATCCTATAATATTACAAAATATATATCATTATAGGAAAAACTAATTGATCGGCTTATCTGGAACCTTAACAAAATTAAAGGCTGGAAATCTCGCACACCAAAAAATCCTGAAACGAGTTCTACGGGAAAATTTAGACGATGAGAATAAAAATTATATTCCGTGACAAGATTTGTGTTACTTATGCTAAAGAAAATACTTAAGACAAGTTCAAAAAAATGGAATCGAACTGGAATAGCCCTGAATTAAATTTAAACTATAAATGAACTGGAACTAATTTTAAACTTGACTATAATTAAATACAGCTGAACTAGAATTAAAATAGAACACAAGTCCAGTTGAATAATATCTAAACTAGAACTGAACTTGAACTCAAACTGAACTAGAGCTGAATTAGATCAGATACACGTTTTATGAACATGTTACAGTGGGAACTATAGATACCGAAATATGTCTAAACAATTTGCAAAGAAACCAATGTACTTTTAGTCCGATTTAAAAGTTTAGGTTAAGTAGAGAAACTTATAATATTTTTTCGTTTTAAAGGCCTTCGCAAATAATTCTGGAGACCCAGTAAAGGTTATTTTGATTCAGCACTTTTAAATTTTTTATTTAAATCATATCGGGAAAATTTATAATTATTGTATATCAAGATATTTGTTATAATGAAATTGACTTCATGAGATTCACTTGTTGATTGTTTTTAAAGTTTTCGAAATATTTTTCTTGATCTGTTTTTTTTTTTTGCTTTGCAGATTTCGTTTTAGTTGTTTTATTAATATTCTTTTTAAATTATTTTTTTTTAAAATTTATTTCTTATTTTTCAAACAATTTCACTGTTCTCAGTCTTTAAATCTCTTTTTAAAGAAGAAAGATGAAATGGCAACGAAAGTGAAATAAATATTGAAAATATCGCCAAAAGCACAATAATTATAACACATTTTCAATTTTTCTATATTTTTGTCAAGAGACAAAAAAAACCAAAAGTAAATGAGGCATCGCTACAGATATTTTGTTTTTAATAATTTTTTTTATAATTTTTCTATATTTATTAACAAATACTTGTTGTTGTTTTTTTTGTTTTGTTTTATTTGATTATATGATATTTCTTTTCAATTATCAAAATAACGCGTAAACTCGTGACATTTTGAACTCGATTAAAAACGTTAAAAACTCCATGTCTATGCAACAACAAAAAAGCCTTAACGCTTTCTCACACGCATAACACACGATTTAGGAACGGAATGATCGCTAACGAGAAAATAAAAACACCGAAAGAATATAAACCGCAAGTGCACAACGATAATGAATGAAGAAATGAGTGAACGCTTTGCAAGTTTACAATTGCGCAGTATGCAGTTGACTGACTGACTTGACTAACGGCTCCAGAAATTGTACTTGATATTCGTAGACTTCACAAAATATTAACAAAACGAAAAAAAAAGTTCACAAAAAAAATTCTTGAGAAAGAGTAAAAATTTATTAAGCAAATAGCAGCAGCAACAACAACAAACAAAATGAACTAAATTGGGTGTCAGCGTTTTAAAAACGCCAGCAATAGCAACAACAACAACTACATCAAGCAATGATTTACTTAAATTTGTGTACCCTTTACGACCAAAAGTGGTGAAAGGGACATATTAACTTTGTTATTCCCTGTGTAACGCTGAGAAGGAATTATCTCAGGGCCCATAATGTATATATTCCTGCATCAAATGAAACTCTAAGGCGATTTTATCTGTTGTTGTCACGCTCACATCCACAATATTTGTCAAAGCTCAATGAAATTCGACATGAGTATTTGTTATAGTCCTGAGAAGTTTCCTATTTAAAACCAACAAAATCGGTTCAGTACATTAAAAGATGGGTAGATCGATATCTGAGGCAATCTCTAGGTTTAACCGAAGAACTTTTGTAGAATTGTCAATAGCAATTCGACAAATTAATATGAAAAATTTTCACAACATTAAGCTGCATGTACTTCATCACCATTCCAAAAATTATCAAAATCGGTTCAGTAGAAATATATGTTATAGTCATATATATATAAATATATAAAAAACTTTTAAATATTTTATTTGTGAGTTGTAAGTGTGTATGTACGAAATATAAATTATTTACTTCACACACATTTGTGGTGGAGGGTATTGAAGATTCGGCATAGCCGAATATAGCATTTGTACTTATTTAATGTTAAACTCGCTTAACACGTCTTTAATGGTTTTTTAGCCGTAACAATGATTTTCGTTTTTCTGTTTACTTGATTTATTTATATTTTCAACTATTTTCTTCTTCTCCTTCTTGCTTCTTTTCTTTCTACCTTTCTTTTTTATTAGACTTTTCTTTCTTTTCAATTTAGCTTTTTTTAATTTTTCTCAATTCTTTTATTTTTTTATTAAAAAAAATTTTAATTATAACTTTTTCATAATTTCTTTTCTTCTTAATTTTGTACTTTTTGAAAAATATTTGCTGTCAATCACTTTTCTTCCGTAAATAAATCCGCTAAAATTTACGTTTATTACAGAGTTTAGTTTATTCTTAAGTTAAAAAAAAAATACTAAAAGCCCGTTCCGTCTAACACGCGCTCTCTTTAATGCAAAACTAAATGTGCGTTTGGAATTAACTTAAGTCCCAAGTCTAGGATTTGTTGGAAAAACAAAAAACAAAACAAAAAATACGGTGAGATAAAAACAAATAAAACAAAAACAATCTGCAAAAAAAAAACAATCAAATCACTTCACTTCACATCACATCAAAAACTCATAATCTAACACTCTACCAACAACCACAACAACAATAAATGCCAAAACGTTGTAAAGCAGAGCTTTTTGTTTTGTTGTTTTTGGTTTATTAAGCCAACGTCATTTAACTCTCCTACCGTGTTTTAGTTTTAAAACCCGCTCTACGCTCTATGTATTCACTCACTTGCTCACTCACCATCATCAGTTTAACACTTTTTGTTTTTGGTTGTTGTTGTTTTTTTTTTTTTTAATTTCATTTGTTGGTGTTGGCGTTTGTTGAAAACTCATTCAGTCAGTCAGTCATTCATTCATACGTTCAAAATGTATCTCCGAGTGCGCTTTAAACCTGAGCATCTTGAAGTTAATCGTTAATATTGTTGTCTTATGTTTCTTTGTTTATATCTCTTTTTTAAAATCTAATATAAAGTTCATATTTTTTTAACAGTGGTGGTGAAAAATTGATATACAAACCAGATTTTGTGTGAATTAAGCGTCAAAAAATTGCATTGAATGAATGCTCGCGCTGCTCAATTTAATGAGAAAGGAGCAGTAGTTTGTAGTGTGCGTGTGAAGTTGGCCAAATTTGTAATATAAACTGACGAATCCGAAAATCTGTAATTTGGGCATGATTCTCTAATTGCTCGGACCATTTGGATTATGTAGTTAAATCTAATGCAGGTTTTAAAAGTTCCTGACAAGAACGCTGTTTGAATTTAGAAGCCAAAAAAAAAACTCGAAAATTAAAGTCAATTTTCTAAAAAAAAAAACATTTTCCTGCTGCGTAATCTGGCAGATTTTTCGCAACTTTCCGGTCAAAAATTTAATGTTTTTAAAGCTCGAGGGAATTTTGAAGAAAAGTTTAGAACCAAAAAAATTTCACAAGAAAATTGTTGGTCCTGCAAGCAATATTACAACAGATTCTATGCTGAAGCTTACAACAATGAATATTTACAAAACAGTCTGCTTCCATTCATAAGACTTCATTGCCCTTGAGAAGTACAAAAACAATAATGTCCGGAGCTAAAGCAAGTGGAAAGATATTGGGTTCCTCTTTCAAGAGAATTGAAGATCACAAAAAATCAAATTGTAGCAGATTTTAAACGAGAAGTTCTGTTCTAGCGAAGTGACAGAAATCACTAAAAATACGTTAATGGAAGAGGTTTCGAACAAGATTTAAAAATCCAATTCTAGTGATCAAAACTTCAAAAAAAAAAAAAATTTTAAAGTTTTAATAAATTTTTAATCAAATAAAAAAATAAAAAAATATTTTTGTAGCAAATCGGAGTATTGAAAATTTATTTGATGAAAATTGGAATTAAAAAAAAATAATTATTTTTTTTTAATAATAACGAAATCAGTATGAAATTTGATAAAAATTCTTAATTTAGAAAGAAATTTTTAGATGAATAAAAATTCAGAGTTTAGTATTTCGTTAAAATTCTTACTTTAATATTTTAAAGACTTTGAATTTTTAAAACAATTTTGAAAAATTAGAAATAATTTTAGAAAATTGGATTTTTTGAAAAATATCACAGTTAAGCTAAAAATTTTAAAACAAATTCAGAAATACATATTTATTAATTTTGAAAAAATCTCGTACTGCAATTTTAAAAATATTTTTGAAAACATAGATTTTTTAGGAAAAATCAGAATTTTGAAAAAATATAAATAACTTTTAAAAATGTCAACTTATTTTCATACCCACTGTACAAAAGCAATACTAAAACGCCAAAGAGTCTAAAGTAGAGTCTTCGTTTTAAAATGCAAAAAAATGTTTTCTTTCTGCTCTGCAAATTATTAAAATTTTCTTTTTGTTGTTTTTTTTCTTTTATTTGTAAACGCTCTTTGAATTTTTTACACTCTACATTTGACATTATATAGAAGCTCTGCTTTTTGTTTTTTCAAAAATAAATATTATTTTTTATTAGCGAAAAAAGTTTGTATTTGAATTAAAAATAAATTGCAAAACTTATTTATCATAAATATTTTATATGTAATTCTTTTCATCGGTCAGATTTATAACGTTAGGAATTTTAAATTCGTCGATGACTAAGAGTTTTTTTTCAAATATACAGACAGACAAATATCTTTACATATACATTTATAAATTAACATAAAATATTTATATGTAAATTCTTTATTCATTACCCTTTTTGTGATTATTTTCAAAATATCTTCTTTTCACACAAAAAATAGACAACTTGAATCAAAATCAACGTTGGACATAGTTGATTTTATTTTGAATATTTTTTCATTTAGTTTGAATTGAATGTTTTTACATTTGTGGTGAAATAATATTGTACATATTAGAATCTTTCAATATAAATATATAAAATTACACAATAATAAATTTTTAAAGTTAATTTTAAGAAATAAATTTTTAAGAAGTAAAATTTCATTTAATAAAATTTCAAAAATATTCTCATAAAACTGTATTTACTGTGAAACAATGTTAAATAACCATGTCTTGTCTATGAAGGAAAATCATAACTGAAAAAAGTTTAATCATTTATATTTTAATTAATTTTACATTGATTTTTTCTGTGTGTATAAATTTGCTAATATTTTGATTCTTTAATAGTATTTGTACAGTGGTGGCATAAAGTTAATAGACACTTAGATATTGTTTATTTATTCTAAGGTAACAAATACAAAATTATTTTTAACAGTACACTTACATATACGGAGTGAGATCAAAAAATTCTAAACACACATTTTTCATAAAATTTTAATCCAAGTATTATTTGATTTTTATCGATCAAGTTACTTTTGTTAAAATATGCCAGTTATTATTTTAAATTCAAACAAATGAGTATATTGTTAATCTGATTCAAATTAGTGATCAGTAAAAATTGCAATAAAATTATTTAATATTTTCAACAAAACTCAACTTGGTCCCTCAAAAAGTTGGCCATGCATTCCAAGGTCTGCCGTCAAACAATTACAAAGTAATTAAATAGTACCGGCAGGACTTGTCCTTTAGTGGAAAACCTGGAATGAACCACATGATGTTTCTTAAACTAAACAAAATAAAGGAATTTCAAAAGAGCTCCCAACACATCCGGTAGAGAAGCAGTATTCGGACTATTTATTACGAAAAGTTAAAGTTTATGCAATTTAAGGTTAAGTTTAAAGGTTCCAGACAGGAATACTGCTAAAAATTTTAAGGCCACAAAAAGAGCACGGGAATTAAGGAAGTTTTTTTTAATTTTATTTTTGCAAATTTTTCGCAAATCGCTGGGCTTTTTGTTGCTGATGATTGAGGTTATGTTGAATAAAAGTTAAGGAACCAAAAGCTTTCAAAATTCTCTAAATGTTATTGGTAAAGCTAGCAATATGCAGTTGCGGTAAAATAAGCCATTTATTTGTGGTAACAAGTTCCATAAATATCGAATTACAAGGAATGTATTCATAATGTGTCCACTTCCGTTTGGCCTGACTTGGCATTATTTCACTACGGTAAACATGCCCTTGAGTGCTACAAGAACAATATTGAGGTATTTGTTCTAAGAGAGGTTAATACTACTGCCCTGAGCTAAGGCCAATGGAGAGATATTGGCCTTTTGCTAAAAAATGAACCAAAAGGATGGACTACCTTTTCGAGCAAAGTGACAGAAAGCACTATAATAACGTCAAAGGAACATAACATAGATATATGTATGTTAAGAATTTATCAACCTCATTCCTTATTTACTCATAAATATGTTTTTTTAAGTTTTTATTTAGATCCATAGTACAAAAGTACTCAAATAGATAAAATTTCGTTACAATTCGTTGATTTTTCTTTTGGATGTATTTTTATAGTGCATTATTTCTTATGACTTTATTTATGTTTTTGTTGTATAAAACATTTGATATGATAAATTTTGTTGTATGCAACATTAATATCTAACATGTTTTGCAATTAAAAATAAAAAGAAAAAAATTACATTTTAAGAACATTTCATTCTGAAATACAGTAGCAACAAAATGATAATGAAATTGTAGAGATAAGAAAATATTTACAGACAACATCAAGTTCTGTAAATTATATCAAAATCAGGTTCAAAAAAATATATATATCTATTCCATTTTAACATTAATGAAGTCTTTCGTGCCAGTTATACTGATCCAAAAAATTACCCTCCGCCACCACAGTTAGTGAAGGTGATATATTAACGTTGTCATGCCCTTTGTACTCCAAAAAGGAATCATGTAAAATCCTATAAAGTATATATATTCCTGCATCAAATCAAAATCTGATTCATTTATTTGAGAGGTCTTAATCTAGTTTGGCCTTAATAATAGCAATAAAACAATGTCAGGGTTTTTTAAATAAAACATTGTTATAGTCGGTAAAGCAAGACTATGTAATACCTTACACTATAATGTTGGTTATAAATCGTTTAAGAATATAATAGAATTTATTTGTGCAAACTTCGTTAAAATCATTATATATCTAAGACTTTTTGAGCTTAAAAACCCATTTCCGGGGAAACATTTGTATGAGGGCTTTTGGTCTTAAGACCATAAAAAATTTCATCAAGATGTCTTTAAAATATATAATTTTACATGGCGATTAAATTGAAAAGGAAACGAATTTTAAAAATTTGCAGTACTTCAAATGTATTGATGTAGTGAATTCATAAACTGATTTCAATCGAAATTGTAGATGGAGACATTCCAAATTATAATTTTTTGTTTGGAATGTCCCTATACTGAAAAGTCATGGTGGCACTTTTCTAGTAAGACGGTCAAATTCTCGCAATGGATATTTGATTAGAAAACATATCAATATTTAAAGAGTACTAGAGGAGCTTATTAAAAGAAATCGACATCAAAAATTTAAAGAGATATAAACTTTCTTGTACAGAGATGTATATGCCAGATAATAAACTATAATATCAACTATAAAACAAACTTTAGATTTAAACTAAGAATATAGTCTGAAATTCAATATATAGTTTATAGCTAAAAATTATAGAGTTTACTGCCAGGCCCCTTAATATAGTCCCAGACTGTTCAGTTCTAAAGTTTCTGGCGGTATTCTAAGTTTTGGTACTTTATTAAAAACGGTGGAATGAAATAACAACAGACAAAAGTTATTCACTTTATAATATATTTCCAGGATGTAATCTGAAATTATAGAGTATATATCATATCCACTAAATTCAACTCATTAAAGGTATTTAAAATTCATCACTACCAAATATATTTGGTTTTTTCTCTGAGATGATTCACCCACCAACAATTTTAATTAGTTCTGATAGTAAAAATCTCATTGTTTTATTTTAAGTAAAATATAAAAGCAATCAGATGGAGTTCCAGGTTCAAATCCTTAAGGAATCCGTAATGGATGAAAATATTCTTTTTTTGTTTTTATATTTTATTAAAAAAAATAATTTAAAAATCGTTTTGTTTAAAGTTTGTTATTAAGAATAAATACTAAATGTTTAATTAATTATTTATAAATAAATTTTTGTTCACAAATAAACACCTGCAACCCTTAAAAGAGTAACAACAACCCTTAAATTTTAGTTTATGCAGTTGAAAATATTTTGCAGTTTTTTTTTGTTTGTTTTATATTTGCAGCATCCCCAAGCTCTTAATGTAAATAAAGCTTTAATAGTTAGAAATGAACTTGCACTATACGCATCTGTAAACTAAAGCTTTTCAAGAAAGGAGCTTGCATTTTTTGTCTATCATTATATTCCTCTTCCGCATGCTAAATGCATTTCCTCATTGTATCACATAAATGACCATCAATTTGCAGCCTCTTTCCACCCACTCTAAAGCTATAAAATCCTTAAAAATAACCAAAATTTTTTTTCATTTGAATGGATTTCCATTGAATACTAAATTAAAAGTCCTTTATTCTTTTTCCTTTAATTTCATGATATAAATACATGTTCCAACTTGAATGTTAATACGGCGGTCTGATGTTCCACTTTGTCATTGGGTTGTAACACATCCCCATACAAATTGTGTTAATAAATGAACTTAAATCTTTCGTCAAAAATTATTAAACAAATATTAATTGCAACCAAACTACTTGAATATATAATTTAAAGATCTAACCAAATGGAAAAAAACACTCAATTTACATGTCCCGGCTTTGTATATGGAATAATACGAAAAAAAAACATCCAAAATGAATAAAAAAAATCAACTCTTCTCAGTCACTAGATGTTGTAGTATAGACCAGAAGGCGTAATCAAAACCTATACCATATCCTAGGATTGTAACACTTTCTGGAATACATGATGTCCTTAAATTGAGAGAGAATTTTAACAGATTTCAAAAAATGGTCAAATCAAAAAAACATAAACTAAAAAATGAAATAAACCATAGACATTTGTGGCAAAAAATAAAAAATACGAAAAAATAGCAATAAAAATGGCGGGTCAAAAATATCAACAAAAAAGTAATGGAACATCCTGGGTGATCGCCCTTTTTGGAGGAATTTTTTTTTTTTTAATTTTTATATCTTGCACCAGACAAGGTCAAAAGGCATGTCCGTCTATCTATCGGCCTATAGCTAATACAAAGAATCTTGTTATTGCAATTCGGCAAAATTGGGTCATAAATGTTGGAGATATTAGCATAAAAGTGAAGTATCTTCACGGGCTTGTACTCTTTATACTTTTTTACATCACAGTAGGATTTCAAATATAAAAGAATGAAAGGAATTGTTCCATTGATTTCTGAGTTTCCGATATTTTTAAGTTTTTAGCATAAAATACCCTCGTTCTTACGTTACCACGACAAGCGATGAACCCATAAGACACGTATATTCTTGTATCAAATAAAAATCTAAGTCGATTTTGCTATGACCGTTGGTCTGTCTAAACTGAATTTGAAAAGAATTTAACCATAATTTGCAGCTATACGCACTTCTTCATCGCACAAAATCGGATAAACAGAAAAAATTTGAAAATCAGTGCATCATATAGGTCGCAATTTTTAATGAATTTTAATATGAAAATAAACCAAAAAAACTAAATTGTACAGGGAACATTATTTGGCCTTACTCCGATGAAATGCCCTTTCCTCGGAATATGCTTTAAGCTTTGAATTTCGGCACAATTACTTTTCTAATTATCTTTAATATACGTAACTAAATTGACGATTGTCGGCCTATATTTTGTTTTAGCTCATAAATAAGGCCCCTTCTCAAATATGTGTTAAGCTTATAAAACTCTTAAATAAAAATCAATTCTAATTAAATTCGGCACAGTAAATTTTTTTGTATCTGTCTTTATTCATTTGACAAATATCGATTAATGCTTTGGCATTGTTCCAATTAAACGCCCATTCCCGTTAAACAGTTTTCAGCTTATAAAATTATCTAACATATAGATCAATTTCATTAGAATTTGAGAGAATTATTTCTCTAACTGTAATCAAAATATGCAATTAAAGTGAATAATATCGGTTATTATTTTCAAAAAGCTTTCATATATGGCCCCTACTATATGTATGAACCAATTTTATTGAAAATTTGTAACAGGATTTAATATATTTTAATAATTTGTTGGATATTCGTAAATATTTGGCTATAGCTTCCACCTTAGACACTTTGCCGAGACTTAAGCTTATTGGACTATAAAATTTTAGGTATTTTTTACCTTTCGCCACTATAAGTGGTGAAGAAGGTATTCTAACTTTGAAGAGGAAATCATCTCAGACCACATAATGTATATACATTCTTTCATCACATCAAAATCTGTTGACACGCCCACATCAACTATAATTGACAGAGCTCAATGAGACTTAGTCTAAGTATTTCCTATAGTCTTGAGAAGTTTCACATTTAAAACCAACAAAATCGGTTTAGTATATTATAAGATATAGATCGATATCCGACACAGCCTCTAAATTCAAGAGAAGATCATCCGTAAAATTTTCAATTATAAACCGACAAATTGGAATGAAATTGCCTTAAAATTAAGCTTTATGTATCTCATTACATCATTCCAAAAAATTAAAAATTTCACATAAAAAGTTATATGCACCAGTTCCACCATTTATGCCCCCTTTCCGGAAATGGGTTTAAAGCTTATAAGACTATAACTTAACAATTACCGGACCATAATCAGTTATAGCTCTAAGTAGAGTGTAGGCTAAATTCGGCTTAGCCAAATATAGTGTTCTTAATTGCTTTTATTTTTATAAAAGATCACGTTTTAGTGCCAAACTCTAAATGTGAAATGATGGATTTGACAATTTAATTTTTCAATATTTATAATATTAAACTCAATAAAAAAATCAAAAATTCAAAGTTGTTGACAATTAACGTTAATTTAACATTCTTCAATGTTAATTTTAAATTGAGTCTTTTCCTAATTTGAAAAGAAAATAAATTTCTTTGAAATAGATACATAAAACAAATTTAATTTTAAATTAAAATAATAACAAAAATTTAAATAAAAAAATAAACAAAAAACAACAAACATATATGCTCATGCGTTCAACCTAAAGTACCAAAGTACCAAATCATGCTTACTAGTACTTTTACTGTCATTTAAAGTTTTTTTCTCTTATAATTTTGTTTAATTTCAAACATTTTATATTTCCGCTGTTTTCTCGTTAATGTCCATAAACCCTAACAAAAATCGTTTATAACCAAATTACTTAATAATTTTTTTTGTCTGACAACTGTTACTTTATCTAATGAACTTTTTATCTTTTACAACAATTTTCTCTAAATTTACAAAAAAAAAAAAAAGTTAAAAAATCATTTACTTGTGGGTCTTTATATCTTCATATTAATTTATTTCTTTTTAACGTCTTTAAAAAGTCTGCTGGCGTTATGATGAAATCTGTTTTAATATATTTTTATTTCTAACTGTATTTCGATCTGTAAAACTAAACTCTAAGAAAAATGGAAAAAACCTACTCATCATTATGAACATGTTATATAAGTTAAAAATACAAACAAGAAATGAAAGAAGGAAGGAAAGAAGATTTTTACTTATTAAGATCTGAAAAGTTAATAGTAAATACCTCCTACTTGTTGTTAATTAGAGAGTAGAAAAACATTCTTGCATGTCTGTGGATCTTAAAATTAAATTCTTTAAAAAAAACTTTTTTGAGAGCGCTTTATTTTTCTAACGTTCCTAGAAAATTACGTGAGATTTAGTTACATAAAAAATAATTAAATATTTTAAAAATATAACAGATTAAGATCTTACGTACGTTTAAAGTACCGAAAACATGGTAAAAAGTATCAATACTATTTAAGTTTATAGCAAAAAGTCCCATATTTAAGAAAATGTCTTTAAGTAAAAAGCATAATAAACGAGGATCCCACGATAAAGAATTAACTCTGAGAATACATTACCATTCAATAACAAGTAAGAATGCTATATTCGGCTATACCGAATCTTGAATACCCTCCACCACAAATACGTGTGTAATAAACACGTTGTTTCAATAATACACAGTGCACTTAACAAGGTACTCTTAATACACTCATAAACACATACAATATAAAAAATTTTGACCCAAATATAACATCGGAACCATAATGAGTCATAACATAAGTTATATTTTTGATAACATTTTTTTTAAGGCACATATAACTTTATATTACTTCATTCGATTTCTTATTGATTGTCTCAGATATCGGTCTAAATTTAAAAGTAATATCTGTATGTTCAGCTGTTTGCATCGGGCAAATATGGTGCTATCCCCAGTTTTAAATATAAAGATATAAATTTATCACGTAATATTATTGTGGATTAAGGACGATGCCTTTGAAGTTGTTTATGATCGATCCATTATTTTATGTAGGCCTCATACAAAAGTCCTCCCGGAATGAGGTTTTAGCCCATAAATATAAAACGATTTTTAATTTGCCACAAATAATTTTGTAATAATGTTAAAAAAAAATTTTAGGATCTGTCCATTAATAGCTCCCATATTACATCCACTTCCGAATAACAATTTAAATTACATTAATCTCATATATACACTGGTAATGTACCGATATAAGAATAAAATACAGATTATACATTATATACCAATAAGGGGTATTATTTATATAGCCCTTCACTTCATAATGTGCAGAAAATAGTCTTTAGAATATACCCGAAATACAAATATAGTCCGATATAGAATACATTAAATTACTATTACAGATTTGACAGACCTTTAAACACATGTTTATATTTGTTTAAAACTTCCCAAATTCTGCAAGATCTTGTGTGAGTTATTTCAATTAATGTCAAAAAGTATTCCGAGTTAGTAAGAAATATAGTAACAAAAAATTATTGAGGAACATACCCCAAAATACAACAAATAGTTCCTGGACTAAACTTCTAACTTAATTCTGCAATATCTTTTCTAAAAATGTCAAAAGTATCGAACTATAGATCTAAGTCCAGATACTCTCGAATTAGACCTTTTTTAATCAAAATTTTCTCAAAAGCCAAAATTTTAAAATGAAATTTAGTTTTGAAAACCTCAAAGTGTTTATAGTTGTTTGATAACGTCTTTTACCAGACCTCAAATAAATGTGGACTCTACAGTCCATTCAAAATACTCTTATAGTATATTATTTGTTGTTTTTTTTCCATTATGTAATAAAAGCTATATTTTTTGGATATTTTACATTAAATAGATTTTATTCAACCTGTCAATCATTTTCAATCATTTTCCCCTTTTATGACACAAAAACATAACAGTTAACATAACTCCAAATTTGACAGTTCATTACACATTCAAATTATTTCATTAATAACGGAAATTTGTAATTCTTATTTATTTCGTTTTCTTAAGAACTTAAATTTTAAGCTAAAAGACAAAAATCGTTTATACTGAGTCCACATAAGACATTCACTTTTAATGTGATATATGATATGACTCTCTAATAAATATTAAATTACCTGATGTAATTCATATAAAATATATATAAACATATTATTTTTGTAGATGTATTTGTAATACATATGACATATTATACACAAACGGTAAAAGAGATTATTAATAAATATTTCTTATTAATTAATAATATTTAATAAAAGTTATTATAAACAATAATTGCTATAGTTTTGCGTTGATTAAATTTATTTAAAGTTGTTTTAGCATTTTAACTATTTATGGTTTCTATAATAGTTTTTCATGGTTTTTATACCCTACACCACCCACCCTGTTTGGTGTATTATGAATTTGTACAGAAAAATATG
Source organism: Cochliomyia hominivorax (assembly GCA_004302925.2). Classification (NCBI taxonomy): domain Eukaryota; kingdom Metazoa; phylum Arthropoda; class Insecta; order Diptera; family Calliphoridae; genus Cochliomyia; species Cochliomyia hominivorax. The sequence continues at coordinate 33,851,651 of PYHX02000413.1, forward strand.
CTACTACCACTTTTAAGAATACCACCCTTCGTCTCAGGATCGATCTGAATCGATTTAACGATGTCCGTCCATCCGTCTGGCCAGCTGGCTGTATACCTTTTTAACAGAATTTAGGCCGCAGTTTAAAAGATATGTTAATGAATTTGGCATGTGTCATTATTTTGGCCCAAAGATGATGCCTATTGAAATTGATGAAGTGGAAGTGGTGGGTTCATTATTTCACCTACCCCCCATAGAAATGTTCCTTCCGGAATGGGGATTAAAAACGATTTGTTTAATTATACAAGGACCGATTAATTATTTTTCATAAGTCTCATACAACTCCTCTTCCAAATATCACTTTGAAGTGCTTAAATCTTTCATGTGCATGTTAGTATTGTAAAAAGAGTTGGTAAAATCAAGACAAATATAAGCAAAAATCGATGTTAGAAACCTTACGAAGGTCGGTCCATAATAACGCCCACAGAAAAAACGCACTTATCCCACATGATTGTTAGATTGAATATAATTTTTGTCAGTTACCACTTATAACCAACATGTGGTGTTGGGTATCGAATAGTCGGATTTGACCGACTATAACTTCTTACTTGTTTGTTTATATAATTTTTTATTTAGAATTTCAGATTTATTTGAACTCTTAAGTTCTTAAGAGCACCCAAAAGAGTTTTTATTTATTTATTTACTCTTTAATAATTGTGATTTGTTTAAAATTCATTTATTAATTATTTATGGTTTTAGCTGTTTACATGTTGAGGTCTATTTATGGCCAGTTATGGCCATAAGAAGAAAAAAGTTAGAAATAAAAATTTAGTTAAAAAAAAATAAATAAAATAAAAATTCTATTTTGAATATTAACAAATTTTATTGGAGTGATGTGTTGAGAATTTTAAATAGAATTTAATGAAAAAAATTGTTATTATTTTTATTAAAAAAACTTAATTTTATAATTTTGTGGTTATAAAAAATTGTAATTTTTATTTCAAAAATCAAATAATGGACTAAGTCAATATGAAGATAAAATATTACGAAATAATGTTTAACAATTCTGAATTAAAGTTTAATGTTCGATTAAAATGCTTTTAACTGGGTTCTTTCGGCAGTTTAAAGAAAAGTCATTGACTATAATTCGAGGTATTTGAAACATAAAAAGAATTTTTGGAAAATGGTCTACTGCAAGGGTTATACTCCAGAGAATTATAGTTTGGCGATAGATGCCTCTGAGATTTCCTAATCAGGTTAAAATCCATAAGTGTATTTTCCATAGTTGGTGACTCCTTGGTTAGCGTCTGCTCGCAGATTAGAGACGACTATCTTTGCAGGCAACCGGGAAGTACCACATTTGTGAACAGTCTTAGAAGAATATAGATGAGATAAGTAACAAAAAATGAATACGTTTTCCGAGCTAGGCAAACTTATTTTCGGTCCTTGCTAAAAGTATCTTAACTATGCTTTAAAAGACAAAGTTGAAAAGCAGAAGACGTTAGGGAGACAAGTGATGAAACGCCAAAAACAATAAATTATAAGAGACTAAAACAGGTGCCAAATAAAAGGAAGAAGAGATCACTAACAATATTCCAGAACAAAAAATGCGACCGAAGAGTGATGCCAAAAGCGATGAGGATATAAATGATAAAATGCCAAAACAACAAATTCTTAGAGAGCAACAAAGGTATCAAATTAAAGGAAGGAAGAGACCACTACCACCATTATAATCCATAAGGACGGCAAAGAACCCAAAAAAAGAACAGGCGGGAAAACCAAAGCCGGATGTTAAGGTTATATTCACTGAAGGAGCAACTAATAAGCAGGCATTTTGAGGAAACCAAAGACTGATTCACAACTAAAAATTTCATAGTCGCCATCCATATATAATAGAGTCAGAATATAAAATACAGTCCCAGATTATAAAATACAGTTTCATATTATAGATTATAGTCTCAGGCTATAGTTTAAGGCTATATAATATACCCTCAGATTATTGAATATAGTCTAAGATTATATAGTCTCATGCTAAAGAATATATTCTCAGACTATAAAATATAGTTTTAAAATATATAAGATATAGTACCAAACGATAGATTATAGTCTCTTTTAACAGAATATAATCGAAGACATTAGAATATCGTCCTAGATTTTTGAATATAGTCTTAGATTAAATAATGTAGTCTTAGATAATAGAATATAGTCTAGACTATATAATATAGTTTCAAACTATGGAATATAGTATCAGACTATGGAATATAGTCTCTTATTAGATATAGTCTCATATTAATAAATACGGTCTCATACCATAAAATATAGAATAAAACTATAGAATATGATCTCATATTAAAAAAATATAGTCTAAAATTAAAGACAATAGTCTGATATCATAGAATTTTGTCTTAGATTTTAGAATATTAACTACAGATTTTAGTCTCAGACTAAGAATATAGATTATAGTCTTTAACTCTAGATTACAGTTTTAGATAATAATCCCAAAAAATTAGCTTATAGTGTCAGGCAATAGATTGACTCTAGACTCTATAGTCTCAAACTAGAGATTATAGTCTTAATTTACAAACTTTAAAATAGAAATCTTAATTTATTTTTATCATGATAATGATAATACAACCATAATACATTTCTCATATTTTCATCAATTTAAATCCAAACTCATATTATTAATTTCAAGAGATATTTGATCTCTTTTATTTGTCTTTTATGTTCTGATTATGTAACAAAAACACAAAACTCTATTGAAATCCATAAAACATAAGAATTTTCTATAGCTGAAAGAATTACCTCATCTTTCTCTTTTATTATGTTGTTGTTGTTGGTCATTTAAAAACATTTTTTTTTTTTGAATTTACATTTCTTTAATTTCGACAAAAATGCCCTAAAACGATTTTATAACATTTTTTTTTTTGCAAATCTCTTTTTCATTATCAAAAGTCACATTTTAACAAAACACAGTTTTGTTTTTGGTTTTTTTTTACAATTAATTTCACAAAGAGATCTTTTTTCTTCATTTTGTATAAGAATATCCCAAAATAAAGTCTTTTCTAATTTCTATTAATTTACATAATTCGCTTAAAAGCGAAAAAAAGAAAAGTTTTCATAAATAAATTAAATTTTCAATGGACTTTCAATGCAACGAATCGTTCATTCATATTGAAATGAAAAGTGTTTCTCTCTCTGTTAATTAGAAAGTGATTTTAACAATAAAAACAAAATTAAATTAAAAAAATGTAAATAAATAAAATAAACAAACCTAAAAACAATAACAAAATTTAAGGAAAAATAATAAAATTTGTAGAAAAAAATATTCAGCGATAAGTTATTTTATGAATTATAATTATAACTCTTGTATTAACAATTTGATTTTTATTACCAAATTAAATTTTGTTTCCAAATCGTAATTGAATATGATTTTTTTTGAAAAAAGACTTTAATAAGTTGAAAAGAAAAAAGAGCAGAATTGAAAAAAAAAAACAAATAAAATTAAGAAATTCAAAATAAAACCTATAATTATAGTATTTAATGGTTAAATGGGTACAATATAGTTATGGATATGCATATGGGCATTATAAAGAAGTTAGGACGCTACACCAAAAAAAAAAAGTTCAAACAACTAGATCGTTGGAAGAAAACCCTGTTCAGATAGAAGGAATGATCCACATAATGTCTCTAAAGACATAAAAAAAGAACGTTTCCGGTAGGAAAACATCCCGGTTTTCACAGCGCTGAGACTATTAGGTACGTAAGGCAATACAAGTCTAAACATACCTGGCTCAAAAAATTCCTGACAGAAACACCGCTATAAATTTAAAGGCTTAAAACAGAGCAAGAAAATTGTTTCTTGGTGATGTTCAAGGGAATACTAAAGAATAGTTTAGGAACAAAAGCAACCAAAATTTCCCAAAAAGGTCTTGGTACAGCAACCAGTATGCAGTTGTGGCGAAAAAAGGGACAGAAAGTGACGTTAATTAAAATGCCGTCTGTCTATTGTTAGCACTCTTACATCGACAATAATTGACTGATTCCAATGAAATTTATTGACCAAATATTTGTAAGCAAAATAAATCGAGCAAAAAAAACTGATATCCGGGTCAATCTCCTTAAAAAATTTAACATCCATTATGACCAAACTTCTATTTAATTCTATTGAAATTCGGCACGTTGATATAACCTTTAGTGGAAAACTTTACGACCTATAAATCTGAATAGGATCTGATAGGACAAACGAAACGTATATTATGACATATCTCTACAAATTATAAGGGAATTTTTTATGAAATTAAGCTCATGATAAGTGACTTGATAACACGTTTTTGTCGACCACAATATTTGCCGATAGGGCACGGGAGATTGATATTCCTCTTAAAAACTAAACTTTTTATATCGCGTATTTCTGCAAATTTTAAAACAATATTCTTTAAACTTGGCATGTAGATAAATCCTTAACAAAATACTAAAGATTTAAAACATTTTGTCTAGGGCAAGGGGAGTGGCATCTTCCTTATAAACAAAATTTTTAATATTTCACATCTCTGAAACTATTGCAGGAAATTTAACGAAGTTTGGTGCATGGATGCAGTAATAATAGTAAAATATTTCAGACTATGTTTTTCTTGGAATACGGCAGACGTGTGTGGTATCCGACATGTTTAGTAAGTTACTGTAATTATTTCTAAGTGATCAGAAAAAATATATAGAACATTGTCTAAAACTAATTTCGTAACAACTTCTCAAAAATTATTTATAATCTAGAATACTTTCAATAGGAACTGAGACTTCTTAGAATTGATAGGTCCAAAGGGACTAGAAACGTCTCTGTAACGAAAATATTAATTATTGTATATCGAAGAAACTGTTATAGTGAGAATATTTTAATTTAACAGGAATAGAAACCTTGATAAAACAATTAATCTCTCTATTGATATCACTCGTTGAATTTGTTCCATACTTTACTTTTCTTCTACTGAAGGGTATTTAAAATTCAATATTTATCAATAAACTAATTCCTCTCACTATTTTCCCAAACATAATACTGAGAAGCCTATCAAAAAAAATCGCCACTGAACTGAAATGCACAACTAGAAGTAAGATAAATAATAAAAAGTGGAAATAATACTCTTATGTATCAACGATATCGTAAGTTTTATAGTACTTAAAACTCTTTACTCATAAGTTGTATATAATACTCCATGGTTAGTATTTTTTCCAATTACATGAATGGATATCAACACGGGCGTGAAGGTAAAAAAATGGACAAAAACAACAACAACAATAAAGAAAACTTAAAAACTAAAATAGATTTCAATTTCATTAAAGAAATGTATGAAGATTTCAAAATTACAAAAAAAAAATATGTAAAAATACTTCTGTTGTAAATGAAAGAAAAAACAAAAAAAAAAAACATTAAAAACTCAGTCATCATTAATAAAGAAAAAATAAAAAAGACAAAATCAGAATGCTATATTCGGCTATGACGAATCTTTAATACCCTCCACCACAATACGTGTGAAGAAATACGTAATTTTTCGTACATAAACACTTATACATACACTCACAGACGTATATAATATATACACGTTTTTTTCTTCTGAACCGATTTTAATATTTGGAATGATAATGAAGTACATGTAGCTTAATGTTATGGCAAAATTTCATTCTAAATTGTCAATTTAAAATTGAAAATTTAAAAAATATATTTGCTTAAACTAAGATTATGTCTCAGATATCAGTCTATATCTAAGTTCATTGAGCGTGCCATCAACAGACTGACAGGCAGACGGACATAGCTTATCGACTCAGTTTTGATTTGGAGCAAGAATATAAATACATTATGGGGTCTAAGATGATTTCTACTTTACGTTACATATGCAACAACAAAGTTAATATACCCTCTTCATCACTCGTGAAGTGTATAAAAAATTGAGCTTCAAACGAAGAAAAAAAACTAAACATTCAAATTCATTTGTCCCTTTCACTAAGTACCACCAAACAACTCACCATAAACACACACGTTCACACGTTTACAGAATATACTTTAAATATGTATGTAAATATGTTTGTGTATGAATTTGTGTATAATTTTTCATGGAGCCACCAGAAGCAGCTTTATAATGTTGACCAGAGCTTTTCTTTGGTCTTAATTGTATCATGTGTGTGAAATTTAATATATAATTATACATCACTTTAATACTTGTATGTTAGAGTGATTCATGTATAAATTTTATTACATTAGGGTGGTATTTATTTTTAGTAGGGGAGAATTTCCATATTTTAAAATGATTTTTATACCCTCCACTACCGCAAATAGCGATTAAAACATTCCGTGTTTAACTACAAGAATAAATCAACTAAGACCCCAATCATATTCCTGGACTATATCAAATCTGAGACGATTTAACAGAATACGTCTGTACTTCTGTATGTTGTTGGACATTATCTGGGATAAATAAAACTTAGACAAATAGTTAGTGCTTAGAAGTCTCCGAATCAAAACAAACGAAATCAGTTCAGTATATAAAAAGTATATAGACGTATATCTGAAGCAATTTCTTTAATAAATTATTCGATGAAAAGTGAAAAAAATTTAAACAAAATTATACTTGATACTGTACGCTTAAACATTCTAGGACCAAATAAAAATCTGAGAAGATATAGCTGAATGCGTCCTTCTACAAGATTATATCCGAATTAAATATCTGAAATCAATGAAAGTTCGTGTTAAATTAAACCGAACCGCATGTTAGCCAGAACAATATTGCTGATAACTTCTAGGTTCTATCTAAGAGCATATTGAGGCACAAAGAAGGCAATTTCACAACTGACGTTTTCATTACTAAACCGATATCTTTACTATATGAAAAAACCGAGAAGCGCATAAAAAGCATACAACTTATTGTTGTATCGGCGTTTCGTATATACCGAAACATGACAAGATATGGAATAAACCATCCTAGAACTCATACAAAACAAAATAAAATATGATATATTAAAGCGAGGGACAGGGCTGCGATATGTAACCACTTCTGGGAAACCCTTCGTTAAAGGAAGAGGTTGGAGTAAAAGCTAAACCGTCGCCTAAGATGATATCAACATTTTACTCACAGATGTAGCCAACGCAGACAACATTTGTTTAATTGAGCACAGTCAATGAATCTAATGACAGGAGCGGATGCAAGGCATGGAACATTGTCACCAGTCATATGCTACTATTCGCAAACCCCCTGTATTTTAGCAAAAAATCATATGGAATCATACTCTCTGAAATAGTTAAGATGTCGTGTGGTACACACACGCCGAAGTCAGGTTAACGGCATCACAAAACTTTATTTAGGCTAAAACCCACATAGAAAAGAAGGATAATGCACCTAGAAACTGAAGTAAACAGCGTAATGTGATGAAGGTTATATAAGGACTATAGGAACTAATGGAACAATCCTCGTATTTTTTTTAAAGTCTTTCCTGCTTGTATAAATCTTAAACATATATCATGACATTACTAACATTTTTGAGACCAATGCACTATTAAGTGATTTTAAGTGGTAAGTGAATTATTTGGGGGCCTCCGATTATTTGTAACCGATCTTCGAAATTTAGTTTGTGGATTTGGACGGATACAAAATATATTTGTACCTGTAAAATATATTCAATCAGTTTTATAAGCTTTACACTGTGGGGTGTATAAGAAAATGGATAAAAAGTACTTATAGGAGAATGGATTTCATTTAAAATCCTATTTAAGAGATCAAAAATATTAACTTCAATTTTTCTCAAGTCTTTTTTTCGGAAAACAATATTATTAACAATATTTTGATCTTTTAGTAATCAATTTATCCTTGAAACGGTAACATTACTACATTCGAATTGTCGAATTTTAAATGTCCCACATCACATCCAAATGTGAAAAAATATCCTGTTTATTTTTGGATCAAATTTTATTTAAACTTTTTTAAATTTAAATTTAAAAAGAATTAAGAGTTATTAGTTTGAACTTAAATGTTATATTAATATCGGTCTATAACTTTTTTCCAAAATGAACTTCTTTTGACAGCAATAAATATTCATTCATGCCAAATTTCTTTAAACTGGAACCACTACTATAGAAATGAGGGTTTAACGGACAGACGGATATAGTAAGACAATCGGACATAACAATATCGATTCAAATTTTGATTTGATATAACATTATATATATTTGATAGAATCTTAGATCATAAATTGTAAGTGTTTCACTCATGATTATATACCCTCAGTCAACATTTGAGTTAATAAAGTAACAATAATCATATATTGTCAGTTCATGTTCTTGGGACTAAACACTTTTAGATTGGGTGTTAAGTAGTGAGATCAAAAAATTCTAAACATACATATCTGTTCATAAAAACTAAATCACTAAAGTTATAATGTTCATTGCTTTATTTGATGAAAATTACATTGTAATGTAATGATCACTAGTGATGAATTTAAGAACTCCTTTTCGGAAATCCTTCCATTAACGTTTACAGTGCTTTCTGTCACCTTGCTCGAACAGGTAGTTCATCTCTGTTTAAAATCTACACACTTTTGGATACTTTTTTTTGTGCTTATCTTCTATTCTTATTCTCAAGAGCTCAATATCTGTTGACTGGCCTCAGCTCTGGGAAATTTGGAGGATATCCCTCACTTGGTACAAATACCAAATTATTGTTCTTGTACTACTTGGCCTTGCTTACCACAGTGACAAATCACCAAGTCAGGCCAATGATAAGTAAGTACATATCATATTTGTAGGCTTAATGTTAATGTTAATTTCTGTATTTATACAGCCCGTTGTAACGTTCAATATATTACTTGCCACACCAAGTACTTTTTGGGAAATGTTGACTGCTTTTGCGCTCTAAACTCTTCTCCAAAATTTCCTCGAGCATCAGCAACATAAAACTTTTGAGCAAGAAGTTGCGAAAAATCGGTCAGAACATAAATTGAGTCATCCGTAATGTCACAAGAATATTTTTTTAGAAAATTTGGACTCTGAGCTCTGTTTTTTTTTTTATATAGTTTTGGCAGCGTTCCTTGTATGTTTTAAATCTGCATTGGCTTTAACTTTTCGCACCAAATAGTCCGAGTCCTGAGCTCTTTTGAAAATGTTTTTATTTTTCTATCATGTAGACCATTCCATTTTCTATTAACGGCCAAATTCTCCCGGTACTATTTAATTATATTGGAATCAGTTTGACGGCAGAATTATTTACAATTCTTTTTTTTAATTTCAATGAGGTGATCAAATTTGTAGCTTCACCCTTTGTCGCCTGGTCGCATTAAAAACTTGTGCTCTACCAAATCAAAAAAGTTATTTCGAAATTTCATCTAAAAATATTCAATTATTTCAAAATTTTTATTATTATTAAAAAAAAAGATCTTGAAACCACTGTGCATCATACATATATAATAGTTTTTTAGAAGGGGCAAAATTATTGTTTATTTTTTCAATAAAAATTTAATTTTTACAAATATATTTTTCTAATACTTGTGTCTCCATATATTTACAATTCTAATGTCTACATGGTTCTTTTACACCCTCCACCACCACAAGTGCTGAAGAGGGTATAATAACTTTAACATTCCGTGTGTAACGTTAAGAAGGGATCATCTCAGTTCCTCATGGCACTATTTCTTATAGTCCTGAGAAGTTTCCTATTTAAAAATAGCAAAATCGATTCAGTATATTAAAAGATATAGACCGATATCTGAGACAACCTTTAAGTTCAAGCTAAAAACTTTTGTAAAATAGTTAATGAAATAAGAAATAAAATGAAATTCCTCCCTAATATTCAGTTACTTCATTATCATTTCAAAAAATATCAAAAAATCGGTTCAGTAGAAATAAAAGTTATAGCCAAAAATATAACTAATTCCATGACGCACTTAGTGTTCCTCTTTTATATTAAAGCAAAATTTTTAAATACTCTATAATACTTTGTAAGTGTATGTGTGAGTGTGTTTGTACAAAACATTACATTTTAACTTTACATGTATTTGTGGCGGAAGGTATTAAAGATTCGGCATTGCCGAATAATATTAATTTTTGCTAATATTTTTTGTCTAATTAAAAATAACAACAATTTTTCTATCTTGTCATTTTTCACACTCTAATTTTTTACAATTATTTTTATTAAAAATATCACAAAAGTTTATAAACTTTAGTATTTTTTTTTTAAATTTTAAATAAAATTTCAAAATTATTTCCTTTTTCTATTAATTAAATTTAGTAATGAATAGAAAAAAACATTATCAATTAAATCAAATCACATTTGACCAACTTAACAATTGTCAACTTTGAAGAAAAAAAATTGTAAAATTATTTTTTTTAAAAAAAGATTTGAAATATTATTATTTTTGCGAATTAAAAAAAAACGTTTTTTATGATATTTTTCGTTGGAAAAAATTTTAATTTGTTTAGTCATACAGACAATCACTTTCTCTAGAATTGAATAAAGTTTACATTAATGAAAAAAAGGTTTGTTTAATTTAATAAACATTTTTTATAAATAATTATGGTACTAAATTTAAGTGAAGTATTCAGAAATCGTTGAACAGTGACAGGGAATGTAATATTAAGGTTAAATATTGTATCCATTCAATCAGTATTATAACGTTGGTCCAGAACTTAATTTCATCTGGCAACAATCAATATTTCGTTTAAAAAATATTTTATAGAAAATATATTGGAATGAAATTGTTCAACATTTTGAAACAGGATATTGCTAAATATGGGCGTGGCTCGCTTTTAAAGTTAAATAATTCATAAGATTTTAGAAAGAACTATTTTTTCGTTGGTTTAAAAATTAAAATATTTAAGGCCCGATTTCCAAAATGTTAATTTCATTTAATTGTTAAGGTGTTAAAACTAGGGTACCCCAAGTATTATATTAAAATATTGGCAAATCTGGGCGTGGCAAAAACCTATTTTTTCATCTGCCTTTAAACTATTTTCAATGTTAAATATGTCCGTTGACAATATAACCGATTTAGGTAAAAGAAATGGTCTTCATAATGTTTCTAAAGCCCAAAAACTATAAACCATTTTCACATTCAACACAATCGGCAGGAAAACAACCTGGTTAGCTCTGCGCTCGGACTATTTGGAATGAAAACTTAATGCTAATGCAGGTTTGAAAACATACAAGGCTCAAGGAGTTCCTGACAAGAACGCTGCTAAAAATTTAGAGGCTAAAAACAGAACACGGAAATTAAAGTTGTTTTCTAAAAAATGTTCTACAAGATGTTGCTACAAGATGGATGACAAAAAGTTTGTTTTGGCAGATATTTTCATCTTCGAGAAATATGGAAGAAATTTCAATATTTCTCAAAGTCATATTTTCCCAAAATATTCTTGGTATTACGAGCAATATAATTCTTTTACAACGGATTTTATAAAAATTGAAATTAACATTCATTCACAAGACTTCATAATATGTCTACTTATTCTTGTCCTGACTTGGCATCTTGTAATTATAGTACAAGGTTAATAATGTGGGATTTGCATCAAGAGCGGCAAATTATCCACACTACCCGGCACTAAGGCCAATGAAGTGACATTTTGTTTAAGAAGAATTGAAGAGCAAAAAAAAGTGATGTCCAAAAGTGTGACAGATTTTGACAAGAGATGGACTATCAGTTCGAGCATGGTGACAGAAAGTAAGACGTTGAAGAAGGGGTTACCAAAGAAGGTTCAAGATTTCATCATTTCCGATTGAAATTTGATTGATAATAATCTCAATCAAATAAAAGAGTAAACATATTTTTATTAACATATATGTATGTTAAGAATTTTTCGATCTCACTCTTTATAACACTTTAAATGTTACAGAATTATTTAAAGAGAAATGGATTTGAACACACTGTGCAACGTTACATGAACAGTCAGCAAAACGGATGGACGGACAGACATTGCTTTATTCACTTAGTACCACACTCCAAAAGGGCATTTGTGTGGGAGCAACTTGATACAAGCCAATATCAAATATCAATAGGCTCGGTCCCTAAAAGTCACATATATCAAATTTCATATACATATTTTTATTATTACAGATACGAGCCAGACGGGCGTATGGACATGGTTAGAACGGTGCGGGGTAAACAAATATCTACACAACCAGACCTGAACCACCTAAGGTAGTTTTGGCTATAAAATTAGAAATTATTAAAGTAATTTATCGTTTAACTTAACTTTTACTTTTTATTATTCTTAATAAATAAAAATTAATAAATTAAAAAAATTTCATAATTACAAAATTCAAATTTTAAAGAAATTTATTGAAAAAAATGAACTCATTGAAATTCCATTAACAACATTTCGATATTAAGAAAACCGAAACCCCAAAAAATAAAAACATAAAGTATGTTTGATTATTTAGTATGCTTAATATAGAAATATCTTGAAATTTGTTGTCTTCTGCTTATTGACCGAATTAAATATATAAAAAAATACAAAAAATAATAATAAACTTAAAAATGATTAAACCAACAAACAAACGCACAAGGCAAACAGACGACATCGCAACAACTTAATAAAAAAACTGAAAAAATAACTTAAATAAACCTGTTGCGTATTTGTCACACTAATCATGCAGACAGATGGATGGATGGACGGACGATTAAAAAAACAAACAACCGAAAAAAAATCAGAGTCAAGTTAAGTGACCGATATTAAACACATAAATTCTCTGTTACTTTAACTTTAAGCTTAATTGAAATATTTAGGAACTTTTGTTGTCATAAAGTACCCACTCAGAAAATATCAACTGAATTTGACGTCATTAAATGCTAAAAGTTAAATTGAGTTAAATTGTTTGTATTTAATGTTGTGATATCCAACAAACACCAACATTGAATTTAGTATTTAAGTTATTTTATATATTTTCGATAAAAAAAATAAAAAAGAAAATTAAAATTTCAAAAAAAGAAACCGGCAAATAAATAGTTTGGTTAACATGACTGCAGGCGAGTTAATAAAATGAGATCGAAAAAATGTTAACTTAACTCTAAAATGTTATTACAGAGAAAAGGTTAATCTCTGTGATTAAAAGTGACAAAAAGAAATATAAAAACGTTAATGGAAGGGGTTTCAAAAAAGGTTCAAAACTTCCTGACTAGTGAATAAAACAATTCTTTTTATAAATTATAATAATAATTTCAATCACATAAAAAATTAACACTTTATGTTTAGTGGTTTTGTTGTTATTAAGATATAAGTATGTTAAGAATTATTCGATCTCACTTCTTAATCATTCTATTAATGTTTTCAGAAACAATGCCTTTAGTATTCCATATTTTGAATCATCTTTAGACACCCATGAATTTGTTATTTTTTTCACTCTCACTCCTTTAATAACCAAGAAACAAAAATGTGAAAAACACCATTTAAGGTTTATTAAACTAAAGCGAGTAAAAAAATTGTTTAAATATTGAAATTGACTTTGAAATCTAACAAGTTTTAAACAAAATTTATCTGTTATATGAAATTTATATATAAAATTTAATAATATCGATTATTATTAACTTTAACATAAATTTTCTAAATAAAAACTGTAATGAAACAACAACGTAGTTTCTTACTTTATAGTTTGATATTAAAAATTTGTTTTGCTTATTTTATATTTTCATTGTGTTCAATAGCCATAACATTTTATATATTTTTTAAATATTAATTTTATAATTTCAATTTTTTCTTCTACTCATAATTACAATTTGCATGCAAAACAAAAAAACAAAAGACTTAAGCAACAAACATGATTTTCTTTTATCAACATGAATTTGTACAGAATTTTGTTTTGTTTTTTATTTTGCCATTTTTCATAAATCTATTAACGATTTGAATAAAAATTTCAAACATTTATATACATTTTTTTCTTAGTTTAAATTATTTGCATAAGTTTTTTGTTTTAAGATTTTTGTTACTAAAGATTTGAAAAAAACTTAAAATGATAGTTAGTTTTTTAATTTATTTCAGCCTCAAAGTATACTTTAGAAATTGCAATTTATATCATAGTTACTGAGGTGAATTTTATTTACAACGGTTGTCATTATAGGAGATGCCAGATTGTTTTTTATGTTGAATTAAAAGTTTATTGGAATTTAGGTATTCAAACAAGTAAAAATGTTATTATCAGTCAAGTCCGACAATGTCTACCCTACGCCACATTACTAGATGTAAATGAAAGCTACGAAAAATTTATGAACGACCCTCGTAAAATTTTCTTTTTGTTTTATGCTTAAGTATGCTGTATATTATTATGAAATTTAAACGTTTTAACAGAATTTTTCAGGGCAGTCATATGGAAGCTAAAAAATTTTGAACCGGCCCTCTTATAATTTCGCACATTGACTTTTTTTATACTTATCTTAACTTGGACAACTATTATTGCAATATACGAACGTTTATGTTATATTTATGCCTTTCAAGAGATTTTTGGAAGGGGGATTAAATTGGAACCATAAGAAATAATAGACCGATGGTCCTTGTTTAATTTGCACATCATTTTAGAATATCATAAGAATAATTTTTGTTGAATTTCGTTTAAATCGCTTTATATTTCATGATTTGTATAACCTTAAAACTAAATTTCGGGGATAATATTTGTATGGGAGCTAGGTGAAATAACGGTCCCATCATCATTAATAGGTGTCGTCATTGGGACAAAATAATGCCAAATGCCAAATAATATCACGATATTTTTTACACAAGATTTACATTAACCCCGAACGACTGAGAGAAGAACATTGATATTGATTGCTTTATAAAAAATATTCAGTAGTTCCAAAGTTACAGAATTGTTGAAAAATAGTGTTTTGGGATCTCTCTGCGTTTAAGTAGTAACTGATGAAGGTATCCAAAATCGGGTGAATTGAAATGAAATTTCAATTTTAGTTAAAAACCAACATCATGCATTATGTTTGGACATTCCTTTATTAATGTTAATTTTAAAATTGTGCTAATAATTTAGAAACGTTATAAAATAATCCAGTTTGCATTTTTTTTTTGCTAAAATGTGGTTTCAATTATTATTTTTTTATTAAAATTCATTCATGATTTCGTTGTTAACTAGAACAATTAATTTGAAACCAAAAAAAACAAGTTAAATAACATTAATTAGTTATCAAACAAAAAATATATAGAAATACAGAACAACGTTAACGTCAAATTATTAAAAAAAAAAAAAAAAAAAAAAAAAAAAAAAACAATGTTTTAATCGGTCAAGCCCAACTATGTAATACCCTACACCCATGAACACTCTCGTATAAATTGCAATAGATTATACGAATTATACGTTTTAAGAGTTTTTTTCGGGAGAATTATATGGGCGTTACAAAAAATTATAAACTGACCCTCGTATAATTTCGCATAGCGATTTGTGTTTATATTAATCTTATTTTTACTAAATAATTTTACAATTCCCAGATATATGTGCGATTTATGAATTTCAAAGTGATACTTGATAGGCTGGTTGTATGGGAGCTATGGACCGATCCTCGTATTAATTAACACACCATTTTAGAATATTATAATACTTATTTTCGCAAAATTTTTAAAAATAGTTTTATATTTAGGAATTTTATCGACTTAAAACTCTATTCCGGGGAGACATTTGTATGGGGCCTATACGAAATAATGGACCGAACATAACCAATTTCAATAAGAATTGTGCTTGGGCCAAAATAATAGTACATGATAGATTTCATTAATATGTCTTCAAAACTGCGAACTGTACTTTGCGAACAAACTTTATATGAACAGCCAGTCGGACGGACAAATGGACATGTTTATATCGTCTCAGGGAGTGATTCTGAATCGAATGGTATACCCTAAAGTAGTGGTAGGACTGCCCGTTACAAACATCTACATAAACGAACAATACCCTCACAACATATGGTGGTGTAGGGTATAAAAACAAAACTGGTTTAAATTCAATTAACTTTTGAATACATTTTTAATTAAAAAATGACAAAAATATCTAAAATTATACATAGAAAACTTAATTCTTGAAAATAACTACAAAAAAAGGAGGATTTTTCCAATTTTTGCATTAATTACAATTTTATGATAAATAAAATTATGAAAAAAGCTGAACTCAATTTTTTAACAAAAAAATCATTGAACTTTAATTAACAAAAAATGTACATCAAAACAATTAAATAAAATTATGAAAAAACTTGAATAAAACAATAACATTTCAATTAAATGTTTATTTTTATTATTTATTATGATTTTAACTGAAATTGTCTTTTATAGGCACAATTAATTTCAGACACATACACACACACACACATCTTGCTGGTTTTTGTTATAAAATGTATGTAAATCATATTCAATATCATATATAGACAGATATAATTTTATTTATTTTTTATTTATTTTTTATATTTTTTGAATTTTATTTTAACAATGACTTTGACTTTGAACATTAAAGTGTGAAATAAAACAAATGCAATGAAAAGGGAAGTAAATATGTATCTTTTTATCTCTAATATAATAAGTATTTATAAATATAGTTTTTTTTTATTTTTAATTTTTGCAAAACATTTATAACAATTTGCGGTAAACTTGAAAATAAAAAAATAACAACAAAATTACTCATATAAAATAAAACTATTTTGGATTCATAATAGAAATAGAAAAATAATAAACAGAAATAAAGTGAAAATAAATACACGCTAATGATTACATGTGTATGTACAGTGGCTTTAAAATGAATTTTTGACTATAATTCTGTATCTTTTGAACCGTTAGAGATAAATTCATAAAATTGAACAAGGTTACAGACAAGATGTTTTCCAGTTGATTTGAAGGATGACAGGTTCTTAGCTGGTCAGGAGGTTAGCGGGTAGCCTTTCAAAGTTAAACGTCTGAAGTATGTTGAATTTTTGATAAAAAATTCTGTAACTTTTAAATCGTTAAAGATAAATTCATAAAATTTGAAAATGTTAAATCAAAGGTGTTTTCCTAAATATTTGGAGGATGACAGATCAATAATCAAACTGTCAGGAGAGTAGTGGGTTGACCATCTCAGATGTATTGATTTTTTTTAAATTCACAAAAAAAAAATCTTGCACACAAATAGTCCTTATAAATCTCTGATAAAATTCATTTTTACAGGTGAATATGATATGTATACAAGTTGAAAAGCCATTAAGCCATTTTCAGCCAAATATTTTTATTAACTTAACGGTTTGACTTTTATTTTGTTTTTAGTATGTATCACATTCCCTGTAATATTCTAAATAACATTGCTGCCAACCCCATATAAATATATGGATCCACTAGAAAATTATATTAACCTGAATTGAGAACTTAAAATTATATTACTTTTTCGACTTTTTCAAAAAGGTGGCCACATTTATTTACAGATAACATTATTTCCTTGTTCAACACTTTGTAATTTTAAATTGCTTTTTAAAGAAATCTTAATAGAATTTCTCTTAAATAAATCCCTATGAGCTGGGGGAAATAAGTAAATTTTAAATCCGCCTTATAAGAACTGAGATTTTGGGTATTTTTCTATAGAAATATAGGAATTTTTTTTAATTTCTCTAATTTAAGAACAAGTTTGCTTACATTAAATTGAAATTTCAAATAAATATCGTTACTTGTTTTAATTTAATTGAAGTTTAAAAATTAATTTTAATTTAAAAAAAGAACTTTAACGTTCTTTATGAAATTTTGTCTTCTAAAAACATTCCACCAAGTTTTTCTTTGTATATTATTATTTATCATGTTCTTACGTTTTCTTCGATACCAAATACTTGCATAAAGAGTTATAACCTTTCTTGCCTCATAACCAACATAAACTAAGCTTAATTTAGCTAAATTTTTATTTCATACATTTTTACTGAAAACAGCTTAATTTGGCTTAGAGGGATAATGAATAAAATTTTAATGATTTAGAAAAACAACATACCCTATGGCAACCCTTGCAAGACCCTCCCCTACCCGCCTCTACCTGAGATCAGTAATCTAACAAATCAAATCGAAAATTCTTATCTTTCAATTTTTTACCCAAGAAGATGATTTTTTAATGTCCGCCACATCTGACCCCTAAACCCATTACGATCTTGTTGCTCCCCCAAATCAATTGAGAAACACCTCAAGACCGTATATATAAAATTTAACGAATATATATATTCATCGATTTCAAACTTACAGAATTATTTCTCAAAAATCGTTTTGGAACCACTGTGAGTCGTTGGTTAATTTGAGCTAAATTTTAGTTATTTTAAAAATGCTGTACGTCAAATTGCAATTGTAAGCATGAGTACAAACAATTATTTGTTAACTACAACAAAGACAACAACAAAATAGTTTAAAACAAAAAAAAACATATGTAAGTATTTATACAAATTGCCATTTCAGGAAAAAAATATTGAAAAAAAAAACTAAAAAAGAACTGATAAATATACTCTACACCACAGGTGGTGTTTGTATTACGAGTTTATGCAGATGTTTGTAACGCACAGCTGATCGCTAAATACCTTAAAGTATAGCGATCAGAAAATCACTTTCGGAGTCGATTTAATGATGACTGTTCGTTCGTCTGGCCGTATGGGTCTGTAATTTCAACGTTGCAAACACTCTACAGGTCGCAATATAAGAAATATTGTAGAGAAATTTTGAATACATTTGGCCCAAAGACGAAGCCTATTGAATTGCAGATATCTTTTCTCAGACACATCCTCAAACGTCATTAATCTCTTATAAATGTAAAAATTGACATAAGGATTGAGATCGACAAATTCATAACACATATATATATGTTTTTAAAAACGGAACCACTAAATTTACAGTTTAAATTATTTACAGAAAAAAATTTGATCCTTTTTCGGAAACCGTTCCAGTGTGCTTTCTGTCATTCGGAAAATCAGTCCATTTCCATTCAAAATCTACCACAATTTGATACCTTTTTGTGCTCTTCAATTAAACTTTAACAAGAGTCCAATAACTCCCCATTGGCTTTAGCTCCGGGTAGTTTGGCGAATTTGCCACTTTTGGTGCAAATACCACATATTACGGTTTTATACCACTCAAAAGCTTGTTTACCATAGTGACAGGATGCAAATTTAAACCAAAAATAAATGGCCACATTTACGTTCCGGTTGTTCCGGAACGTAGATCCAATTGTCGTGGAAACGACATACGTTTCGTTATTCATTTTGCTGGAAGAATATTTTTTTAGGAAAACTTGACTTCAATTTATGGGCTCCGCATTTGGCCTCTACGTTTTAAGCAGCCTTCCATGAGTCTTGTTTGTTTTTTAACCTTCATTAGCTTTAGCTTTTCTTACCAAATAGTCCGAACACTGAGCGAACCAGGCTACTTTCCTACCGCATGTGTTCGAAGCTCTTAGAAAATGCTTTTTTTATTTTATTTATTTTTATTATTATTTTTTTTTTTTGCTTTAGAAACATCATGTGGACCATTCCGTCTATCTGAAGCAGATTTTCTATCAATATACAAGTTCTCCTGGTACTGTTCAATAACATAGGATTTATTAAAGATTTATATCATTTCCTATAGTCTTCAATAACACCCCTTTTTCAAACATAACCTTAAAAGGCAGAACTCTCTCTCCTAAATGTAAACATTGTGATAAAATAAGTTGGAATGTAATATTTCCAATTGATCAAAGAATCAAAGTCCACAATCTTCCACATCTATGCCATAGTGTAGGATATTATATAGTCGGTCTTATCCAACTATTAGACTCTTAATTGTTTTCAATTATTTCAGTTGCAACAAAATTGTGTAAATAAGCGACCAAATGATCGGTGATTGGCTTGATTGAGTGAATCTTAAGTAAAAAAATTAAAACAATTTTTTTTAGACAAAAAATTACAAAAGTTTTAAATTTAATAATGTAAAATTCCTGCTGCGTTTTTTGTTTTTTCTTACAACAAAATTAAAAAATGACCCGATTTCTTATGGTTTTTCTTTTACAAAATCAACCTTGTCAAGTAATAGAGTGTATTTCTGTTTATATCAAAATATATTTATTTCCATCATATTATTTTTATATATAAATAATTTTTTTTTAAGAAATAATGTAACATTTTTTATTGTTTTAATTTTATGTTTAATAAAATTTCATTTAATTAAAGTCGTTTTTTACGCATCATTGTTTAGTTAATTGCATCACTTTATTTTATTTTCGTTGATATTTCTTTCCAAGAAGGTTTTATTTACTCAAGTTTTGGGGACAAAAAAAAACGCACGACAAAATAATATGTCAATCAAATGTCAAAACAATTTATTAAAATTTATTGCAAACATCATTACAAACATAAGAAATAAAACAAAAACAAAAAAAGCAAATAAAAATGTTATATTCCCTTAATAACGAATGTAAAATACCCTTCTTTTTGAATGCCACAGAAATAATTTCATAAATAGAATTAAACTAAAATATCTCTTTTAAAGCATTAAAGCAGAAATGCACTGTGGTCCTTAAACGCTCTTTTTGGAAATAATTATATAATAATGGAACTACTGAAAATCCTTTTAAGAAATTTCACAAGGACTTTCTATAGATGTTTTCAAATTGATTTAGAGATACACAAGTTCTAAGTGGTTCTAAGTGGTTTCAAGAGTTTAGATCTGAATCCTGAATGATGGTCACATTGGGTATTGTTATATTAAAAAATTACACTAAAATTAATTTTTGAAAAAATCTGTAATTTTGGAACAACAGAATATTTTCTTATTCTTAAGGTGCTTTTCAATCGATTTGGAAGATTACATATTCTTAATGGGCCCAAGGTCCAACCCGCTGTCTCTCAAAGTTTGCCATAGCAAAATTTTTATTGATGATTTAAATGAAAAAAGATTTAAGAGACTGAAACAAAATTTTGGTTCATTTTGGAACATTCATTTTATGGGCTTAATTTGGCTCCAAAATTTTTTTCTAAGATATTATTTGCATTCTGTAAAAAAATCTAAACAATTTATGCGCATAAATATTATACCTTTATGGATCCGAAAAAATATATCATTTTAAAATAAATTTTGGAAAAAAAATTTAAGATTTTGTTCAAAAAGGTGGCATCATATTTTTCAGTTTTTAATACATTTTTCGTTTGGACTATAATTTTTAAAAGCTCTGAATGTATTCTTGACGTAAATGCATGAGAAGTAAATCCGACAACATTAGGGGAAATACTTTTCCCGCTAATCCTATTACAATTCCGATAATTTTTCAAACCCTTTCCTTTTTTTGGTATGTCGGCGTGAAAAAGTGGGAATCTGTTTATAGACTAAAATTTCATGATAAAAGCTTTATTAATATGAACTCCAATTAAGGACTTTTCGGAAGTCCACCCCGCTTCTGACTTAATCTCAATAGCCCATAATATTAATGTTAGATCTTTCAAATAACGAGCATTACTTTGACGTCATAGATATACTGCTTCGCCCCTGGATAAGTAGGTTTTGCAGGCGTTAAGGAAATTGATAACTTTGGAGTATAATGCGTTTCATTGTTATGCTCGGCAAAAAAAAAAAAACAATGTCCCCATATAGGATCAAAACCACTTCATGAGTCGATTTAACGATGTCCACTATTAAAATTGTCTACCGTGTAATGTGATCACTCTAGAGATCGAAATTTTGGAGATATTTTGATTAAATTTGCTATGAATGAATTTTTCGTCATTAACGAAACCGACTGAAAATGGTAACTTTCATACAAATATACTTTTGGAATCAGATTATTAATAGTTGTCATACATCGGACCCATTTCCGAAAATAACTTTAAGATAATTCAAAAACTTTTAGCTGTATCGTGTAAAAATATTGCTTATTCACTTCTAGGTCCAATATTATGATTATTCTCTTTAAGAGGTCTTCAAAGAATTATTTTCGTTGCTCTTACCCACGGAACGATAAACTAAATATAACTTCAATCTTTGATTGATGTGCTGAAGTGTAGTTTTGTTGCAGTAATAAATACAAAATTTATTTAAACATAAAAAAACCTAAAAGGAACCAACAACAATTAGCAACAATAACTATAGCAGCAGCAACAACAACAAAATGTATACAATTTGTTTGTTAATTGAATAATTTAAATTGTTTACGAGTCTGTGTGTTTTGTAAATGGGAATAAATGTAAAAACAACAAGTATATTTAAGCACTTTTTTGTTGACAATTTATTGTCAAAACATTAGGGGTATTCATGACATAAAGTTGAATTGTCAATTGACTACTTTGGTAACCAAAAAGTAATGAGAAATAAAAAAATGTTAATTATGAGTCTTTTATGTAAATTATAGGCGTTTTTTCCAACTTGTTGGGTACACAATAAAACATGGAATTTTATTGACGTGAGAGTAATATTCTGTATATGCTAGAATTCGACACTACATAGAACATGTTCTGAATTAACAAAAAAAAAACGACCAAAATATTCGACAAGACACGCCTACACTATATCAGAAGGCTTAATTCATTCTTTCAAAAAATAACGAAATAACGATACGTTATTTATGATTCCTTCTGGACTACTGTATTCAAAAACCGAAACCGGTTTTTTGCATTTCAGAAAACCGAGCGGTGTTAAATAATTTCTTTTTTTCGAATTACTCGACATGCCGATTTTTTCCTGTCGTCTAATCATTTTTTAATGGAAACCACTTTTAAACTTTTCACTATTTCATTCAGCTTCATTTTTGTATATTCCGCCATTGCGCGTGTGACAATAATAATTAAACAAAAACCGGTTAACAGGTTTTTTAAACTAAAACCGTATTCGAACCCGAGTTTTCTGAAAATGTCGGTTTATTTGAATACACTATTCTTGACGTTGCTCACCGAATGGACTTTGAGATTTATCTTTTCAAAATTTTCACATTTTATATTTATGAAAAAAGTTGTTTTCCGTTATCACTATTTAGTAATTGTGAATCCCCTTAAATATCAGTTTAGATTTATATGAATAATCATTATCAATTTGTTGTAGTAGCAATTATTGTAATATTGTGCTGTAATAATTAATAGATTTTAATTGAGGGTAAATAAAATGGTCTTGACTTGAGTCTATTTATAATAAAAATATTCTATTTTAATACAAAAAAAAAACAAAAAACAAAAATAATGCATATTTATGGTCGGGGTGAATTTTATAAAAAAATTAATTATTAAAATTAATTGTTTTTAATTAATTTAATTTCTTATCACCATGAAATAAAAACTAAATTTCCCAGATATTAAAATTAATGTGAATTAAAACAATAACAAACATATTTATTCCACTAAAACGAATTTTAAATACTCTTCCAACCCAATTTGGTCCTACAAAAAGTTGGTCAAACATTCCAAGGTCTGCCGTCAAACTGTTTCCAATTATATATTATAAAACACTAGCTTTTCCCCGGTGCGCTTTGCTGCACAAACATTCTCCTCAGTCCAAGATCTCGAAAAAAGTATTCCCTTGATGCTAACCGTCCTACGTTTTGTCCAGTAAAACTGTTTGGAACCAAATTTAGAACTTTCGCTATATTATAGTTGTTTAGATATTCGATAATCATAATTTCCTTTGTATGAGGTTATCCGTCCCCCTGGTCCTACATTTTGTTCACCAAAAATGATTTGGAGCAAATTTGAGAACTTCCTTTCCTATCCGTCCTACATTTTGATCACTAAAAAAGATCCTTGAGAAAGTAATTGAAACCAATTTGAATACTCCCGCTTTTACAGTTCTTTAGATTTTCGATAATTAATATTTGCTTTGTATGGGAGTATCTTTCCCCTTGATCCTACTCGTCCTATATTTTGATCAGAAAAACAAATTCTTGAGAATGTGAATTTGAATTTGAGAACTTTCTTTGTATTGGGGAGACCACTTATCTTGATAATATTCGCCCTTCATTCTGTCCAGTAACAAATCTCGGTGTAGTGTTTTTATAGATATTCGATTATCAACATTTTCTTTGTATGTAGACTATCTCACTACCTGATTCTAACCGCCCCACATTTTGTTTTATAAATAGTTCCTGGAAAAGGGTTGGTACCAAATTTTAAAATTCTCTATGATATGGGTTTTCAGATATTCGATGATAAGTATTTTCATTGTATGGAGGTTACGCCTTCCCCTAATCCAATCCGTCCTACATTTTGTCAAGTAAAACAGTTCCTTGAAGAAGTGATTGAATCAAAATTAAAAAATTCTCTCTGTTATATTTCTCTAGATATTCGATAATAAATATTTGAAAATTTTCGCAAAATCGGACCAGTAGTTTATATATATATATATATATATATATATATATATATATATATATATATATATATATATATATATATATATATATATATATATATATATATATATATATATATATATATATATTTATATATATATATATATATATATATATATATATATATATATATATATATATATATATATATATATATATATATATATATATATATATATATATATATATATATATATATATATAGATTTCAGAGAGAACTTGCCCCTTGAAAGAAAATATGATGTTCTTTAAGCCAAAAAACAGAAAGCATTTGCAAAAGAGCTCCCAACACATCCGGTAGGCAGGAGCCCTGGTACGAAAATTTAAAGCGAACGCAGGTTCTTGTCAGACTTATAAAGTTCCTGACAGGGACGCTGTTTAAAATATAGAATATATATTCTGCATAATGGACGACGACAAGTTTTTCGCAATTTCTTGATCAACAATTTTTTTGCTGATGCTCGGGAGAATGTTGAAAAAAAGTTTATGACCCAAAACCAGTCAATAAAATAGATTTAATACCAAATTATTTATTAATTATTTATATCAGGGAATGTTTACAAAACTATTTTTGGTCTGACTTGGCATCCTGTCACTAGCCCTTGAGTTATACAAGAACAATAAGGTGGTATTTGTACAAATCAAGCCGGAGTTAAGGCCAGTGCAGTGTCTAAAATTGTGGTAGATTTTAATCGGAACACTATAAAAATGTTAATGGTTGGGTTTTCGAAAAATGGACAAAAGTTGTAGTGATGACAACTTTAAGTTAAGTGGTTTCGTTTTTATAAATATTTTCGATATTTTCGATCTCACTCTTTACTACGGTTTTGAATATTATTTTTCCTGAATGACAAACTTAACGTAATCCTATTTTATTCAAAACCCCAATTTTGCGTAAATGAGACAAGAGAAGAGAGAGAAAGCCATCTCTCTGATATAATTTCGGATTTGCAACGAGAATATTATATAAAGATAAAAAAACCGAAACAAAACTCACCTGTTGATTTGAATCATCATCTGTTGCTGTTAACAATTTCACTGTACTGCCATTGGCCAAATTAAAACTACTACTGGCCGACACATGTTGTTTCATGGGCGACACGCCGATACGTGAAAAATTATGTATATCACTGCCAGCACCCACATCTTGACTATGATAATCCGAATGAATATCGTTAAGTGTATTATTGCTACCACTTATAGTAGTAATACCACTGGAACTAATACGTCCTGAAGTAGCTGTAGTACGACCACTTATGGTACCCACACCACCACCACCACCACTACTACCGCCTCCCCCAACATCTCTTATACCAGCACCACGACCAATACCATTAGAACTCATTAATTCTGTTGTGGTGATGTTGGAAATAAAACTGCGTGTGGTTTGTGGTGAAGGTGTTATGGGTGGTGCCATACCAGAACTACCAGCACTTATACTACCACCAGCACCATCAGCTCTTCGACGCATATTAACCCACGATAAACGATGTTCCTGTTTACGATCCAAAGTTGTGGAATTACTAGAATATGGATCTTTAATAGTGGAATTATGGCCCATAACATAAATACTGGTAGCCGATGAATCACTGCGCATGCGCATTTGTTCCATAGGTGGTGGCGGTGTGGGAGGTGCTGGTAGTGTAGAGGTTTTTGTATTGGCATATATTTTATTCAAATGTTGTTTACGTTGAGCCGTTGTGGCCTTCAACTGTTGTAAATGTTCATCAAGTGCTTCATCACTTGTTCTGGTCTTAAATGTGGGATTCATGATTATGGTCTTTTCTTGTTCGTTAACAAAACATTAGAGGAGACTCAAAAGGGGAACTGAAAATAAATTAGAAAAAAATAGAATTTCATAAATGACTTATACCGGAATTACGATTAAATTCTCATTAGCAGTATTTTAAGGTATTAAAAATATGAGTTCAAAAAATATTTTCTGAACTTTCAGAAATTCTTAAAATTATTTTTAACCCATCAAAAGACAACAATAATAAATATACAAAATCAGTCGCTTTATTGTTCCATTGAAATTAAAATGAATCATCACAATATTGATTAATTGACAATGTAGCGGTCTGAAATGTTACAAATAGAATTTAGATTCATATAAAAATCACTTTTAATTTGCATAAACTTTGAATTTCAGCAAAATTTATTTCAAAACATTGAATTTTACATAATAGAGAGGGAGACTATTGGAGAGTATTGTTCAAATCTAAACTCAATGGCCGTTTTAAAAAAAAATATGTATATCGAAATGTTAATGATCATTCAGCAGATGTTCTACATACAAAAGAAATGAAAATGAATAGAAGACATATTTATATATTCGCTAACGGTTCAATCATATTGGACTATAAAATTAGGTAACGCAATTTCTTATCGCGTTATTGAATTAGTCTAAATTTGATTTGAAATATTTTTTTAAATATTTTTAGCGTAAACTTATAAAATGATGTTAAAAATAAGCTTTATAAGGGAGAAGTGTAGTTAATAGGAAGATTTGTAGGATTTTTATTCTCTTCGTTAAATTACAATTCTTTTAGAAAATCTCTTGGTTATGTATTGGTGGCATTTGTTACGAGCACACTGTGATCCCAAATCTCTGATTACAAAATTATTCCGAAACTTTGGATCTAAAGAATATTTTTGAATAAAATTGTTATTTAAATATTATTGAGGCATTTTATAATTGATTTGGACCAGCACAAATTAATAGTGCGTTCAAGAGACGTTGGATGGACCTTCAAAGTTGATCACCTCGAGTATATAATTTTAAATTCTTCAAAAATATTTTGCAACAAAATTTCATATGGACATTTTTGAGCGGTTTTCTAATTGTCCATTATCAATAAGAAAACAAGAAATTCATAGTGGATCCAGAGGACTTGAATATTTAATTATTAATTCTTTTAAAAATCACCAATATTTTGTTTACGATTATATTGAAAAACAAATATCACGTAAGGGTAATACTTATAAGGAGTGAAATCGAAAAATTCTTAACATTGTTTGATTTATGCTCAATGTTAAACAAGTGAATATATTGTTAATCTGATTGAAGTGAAAGTGAAAGTTCTTACTAAATCTTGGTCCTAAAAATGTTGACCAAGCATTCAAAGGTCTGTTTTCAAAATGTTTCCAATGTTATTTAACAGTATTGTTAGAAATTGTCTGTTGATAGAAAACCTGTTTCAGGGAGAAGGAAAAATCCATAAGATGTTTATAAAAAAAATATGGCAAGAAAGCAGCCCGATTATTTCCGTGCTCGAACTATTTGGTACGAAAACATACAAGGCCTAAAAAGTTCCAAAAACAGAGAACAGAAATTGAAATAAAATTTTCTAAAAAAACATTCCTGCAGCATAATGGATGACGAAACGTATGTTCTGACAGATTTTTGTAAACTTAAGCTAAAAGAAAATTTTAGGACCCAAAAGCAGTCAAAATTTCTCAAAAAGTTCTTGGTCTGGCAAGCAATAATCAGTTATGGCAAAAGAAGCAAATCATTTGTTACAACGGGCACTATAAATTCCGAAATATACATCAAGTAATGTTTACAAAAAAAGCTGCTTCCATTAATAATGGAATGTGTCACTTATTTTTGGTCTAACTTGACATCCTGTCACCATGGTAAACAAGCCATTGAGAGGTAGAAGTACAATTATGTGTTATTTGTGCCGAGAGAGGCAAAACTTCCTGGGCCTATTTTTATGTTAAGAGAATTTTCACAAAATTATGTCTAAAATAATTTTTTAGGCTTTTTGAAAAGATTATTAAAGAAAGTTCTAAAAACCTATTATAAATATAGTTATCATAGAACGATATCATATATTTGTATAAATACTTTAAACGACGTTTTTAAAATTGTCTATAACTTAGTCTCTCCTGCATAATTCGGTCCATATTTTTGCTGTAATAAATAATAGATTCATAATTTTGAGATACAACTTTTAAAACATTCAATATTTTTAATGAAATTTACTAAAATTATTGCTAAAGTATTTTGCAAGTGATTTGGTGAAGTACAAATCACTTACTTTTTAATAGTTTACTAACTCTACGTTTAGAAAAGCCTATCTCTATCGTTTGGTCTCATGTAAGTGTATATTTCGGAGATATTTATAAAGTCTACTTACACGTTTTAAAAGCAAATCAACTTTGAAAGTCCAAGTCCATCGCACAATAATCATGTGAAACCTTTTCGAAAAATATTCAGTAGTTTCTAAATGAAAGAATTATTGCCGAAAATCATAAGGGTCCACTGTTTAATACTTAAAATAACTACGCTTCTATTATTAACTAAATTAGAGCAATAAATTAGCTACAAAAATTCTATGATACCTGTTAAGACGACGGGAAATGATATATTAAAATATACTTCAAATTAAGATCTCTAATTTGACTGGATATTTAAATTCTTTCTGCTCAGTTCTGAATAATTTTATTTAACTTTATAACAAATATTTCAGAAAACACATTTTTTTCAGAAATATAATAAGACTTTATTTCTACAAAAAAAAACACAATTGTTGTTGTTACTTCTATATATTCCAAAGGTTCGGATGATATTTAAACAGTTGTTTTTTTTTGTATATTAAAACAGATGTTGAATATATATATTCACCTGTATTTTATTTAAAAAAATAAGGTTTCTTTTTTTATATGATAAACAATGACAAATTGTTATATTGATATAAGAAGAAAATAATATAAAATAAAAACTGAGTCAATAAGTTAATAATGGAAAGTTTTATTAAAAAGCTTTCATTTCCTTTTTGTGAATTTTTTTTAAAATGAAAGAAATGAAATATCAGGCCTAAAAACATTTTATTATTAACATCATTTGCAATTTTAATCTGACATTATTTTGTTATGAAATGAAAGCAGAAGAAGATTGTTGATGTAACATGGGAAACTATTGACAAGCGAGTTTCAGTTAATTCTATTGCGGTAATACAATCATCGGTTACAGTGGTGGACTCTATAGGTACCAAAGTATATATCCACAAATTTTTGCAAAAAAAATATTTCTTTCACAAGAGAACACAATAAATTCATGTTTATGATTTGATTCCACGGTCTTGCAAGATGGCTCCGATATGGATTCGTATCTGAATAATTATTATCACAATTTCCTTCCAACAAAACAATTGTATTCGGTACCGGTCTTCTGTGATCGATCCAATCAATAGCTCATAAATCAAAGCATTCTTCTGATCTTACCGAATACAAAACATCAAGTTACGTCATGAATATTACATAAGTTGTCCCAATTGCGTTTTCAGCATCAGTGTCCAATATTGGCACATTTATCCGAACGTTATCATGTATTTGTTTTATATATAAATCACAGGGCTTCAACTGACGGTGGTTTTATTGTTCAGTTTCCTTTTTTTCATTCTCTTTTTTGCAATGAAACCTTAGAACAACTCCCACTTTTAGTCCAGAAAGTGGGATGGCGGCTCTGTCTGACCACTATTTGGAGTTTTTTGTTGCCGTTGGTTGCGTTGGTTCTTGATGTTTTTTGGTAGCGGGTATATAGCTGGGTTATAGTGTTGAGATAAAACAAGCGACATTTTTTAATATTCGAAGAATCGCAATATGGATTTATTAGGAAAAAAGTTATTGATCGTAAGAATCTGCTCCATGTAATAAACCTCCCGGAATAGGGTTTTAGGTTTCTAAAACTTTTAAATGTGGACAAATACATTTGCAATTCTGCACAATTATTTTTCTAACTAGATTTAAATATATTTTAGTGATTTGAAATATCGATCTGTAGCTTCTGTTCGTCCAGTTGACTATTTGCCTGAACTACACGTTCATGTTGTGAAAAATTTTGGAGATATATTGATGAAATTCTCTGGAATGGGTTTTTAACCTAATGACCCACTTCTGAAAGACTACATAAAAAAATACATACAAAAATGTTTAAATAATAATTTCATAATTTTCGATAACTCATAACATTGTATACCGTCGCTATGATTTGGGGTATTAAAAAGTGTGATCGAAACATTTTTAACACACGTCTTTTTCTAAAAATTGTAACCCAAGAATTGTTTGATTTTTTTCTAAGAAGTTTCCTTTGTAAAACTTTTCAGCAGTTCAACAAAACCTATATTGGTCCTATACAAATTTAAACTTGGTCCTACAAAGGTCTGCCGTTAAATTGTTTCCAATGTTTGTAAACAGTACGGGGAGAACATATCCGTTAATAGAAAATTTGGTTCAGGTAGAATAAATGGTCGAAATGTATGTTTTCCTAGATCTTTCGCTCAAAAATTTTATGCTGATGATACTCGAGGGAATATTGAAGAAAAATTTGAGACCTAAAAGCAGTTAAAATATCCCAAAAAGTTCTTGATATGACAAGCAACATGCATGCGACAAAAGGTGCCAATCATTTTGTTATATACCGAAATGTACACCAAACCTTTTTTGACTACCTTGACACCCTGTCACTAAGTTTAACAAGCCCTTGAGTGGTACAACAACAATCGTAATAGGGTATTTGTGCCAAAAGAGGCAAATCCTCAAACTTCCTCGAAGCAAAGGCCTATGAAGAGATATTGGGCTCCTGTTACAAGAGATTTGAAGAACACAAAAAATATGTCCAAAAGTGTGGTCGGTCGATTTTAAAAGGTGCAAAATGACAGAAAGAACTATAAAAACTTTAATGGAAGGGTTTCCGAAAAATATTAAAAATTCATCACTTTTAATTAAAACTATAAAAATTTTTATGTAAATTTTAATAATAATTTTAAACAGATAAAAAATGAAATTAATATGTTAACATTAATGTGTGTTAAGAATTTGTTCGACTCACTCTTTCGTTTCTTAATTTAAATTCTTCTTTATTTTTATTATTCTTGTTTAAAATCACTTTTACACTACTTCTGTTTAAATTTGTCCATAATCACCGAATAAGGTCTAAAAACCATTAATATTAAATAACAATAAAACAAATCTTTAATGATTAATTTAAATGGCGCCCAAACCTTAAATAGTATTCAATTAAGTAAACCAGATTGAAATTTTATGTCAAATTTTAAAAATCTCACGTATTTTTCTCTACAAACAATTAACAATCAACCGAATTTAGTTAAATAAAATCATTTAACTAAAAACGCTTTAAATAGTTTTTAATTGTCTGAAATGAAAAATTAATTTAAATTATTATTTAACAAATTGCAAAAGAATTTTATTTATTTCAATTTTTCCCAAAATGTGAATGTATGTTTGGTCTACCAACATTGGAAAATGATAAAAATGAATTCAAATATCTAACGAGGGTAACTATTCACATTATTAATTCTTATTAATCTAGACATTTTTAAATGCTGTTTAAAAGGTCTGTTAATATTATATGAAGAGAAACCTACGAACGTGTTTATTTCTTGTTATATACATATTTTTTTGTGCTCCATGATAAAGTTAAAAACAATTTGAGTCGTTCTATATTATTTATACAAAAAAAAAAACAATAAAATTAAATAAAATGATAATTTATTTGTATGATGACATTAATTACACAGACAATTTTTAATGATAAGATACGTCTTTACGCACTCGGAAGAATTTTAAGATAAAAAACATATTTTGTTTAATTTTAATTTTAGTTATTTAGTAAAATTATGAAAGAAATATTTGAATCGAAATAAATTCTTCGAAATTTTAATAATTGCATCCAGTTCGTAGGACCATAAACATTTTCAAATCGCCAATTTTAACTTCACAAATTCAGATAGACATTTACAATATGAAAACAAGTAAGAATGTTATAGTCGGTCAAGCTCGACTATGTAATATCCTACACCACACACTATGGTTATATGTGGTAGTTACAAAAAATTAATGTACGACCCTCGTATAATTTTATTTTCTGATTTAATCTTAAGTGTGCAGTACATTATTGTGAAACTAACATTTATGTGAAATTTATGCGTTTTAAAACGATTTTTGAAATTACGGACCGACCCTCATATAATTTTGTACATCGAATTTTGCTTATATGTATCTTTATTTGACTAATTATTATTACAATACCAACGCATATTGGAGATTTTTGCCCCTCAAAATGTTATAAGGTGTCTTGTATGGGACCTATGAATAGCAATGGACCGACCCTTATATAACCTGGCAAATCAATATTATTTCTATCAAATTTCGTTAAAATCGCTTTGTATTTATGACTTTTATTAAGCTTAAAACTCAATCCGAAAAGAAATTTGTATGGAAGGTATTTGAAATATTGGACCAAACATGTCTTCGTCCAAACCAAATTTCATCCAGATATCTCAAAATTAAATTGACCCAAAACGTGACTCTGAGTCGCATAATACCCCAACCAGCTACGCTGGTGTAGAGTATAACAAATAGAAAAGAAATAATTGGTTCATAACGTCGCATGCATGAAAATAATGGATCGACCATCGTCGAACTTTGTTCTGTAATGTATTGATTATATATCCACATTCATGATAGATTTAGGTCATTTAAAGGCATTTTCGAAAATGAAATTTATATGTGGACTAAAAGCAATTATTAACCGATCCTCGTAAAATTTGATGCAGTTCTTTCTGGTTGTCTTAAAGGCTAGATCATGCTGCTATCGTATTTATATTTGGTGGTATCAGAAATCGGATCAGACAATCACACGGGACCTTTTCCGAACAAACCACATTCCTTTGAAGAAATCGGTGTATGAAAAAACGACATAATCTTATCATGAACGCGATTAACATGTTGAAATACCAGTTGAAACTTATTCGGTAAACGTATTTAACTACAAACTTTGTCTCTTCTAACTAATAAAACTACTTTTGAAGGATGCTGAGCTCTTTTTTTTTGAAATATGCTCTTGAGATCCCAACATCTCTTGCAATTCTAAAAGTCTTATAAAAAGGAAATATGAACAACTTTCTCTTTTAAACAATTATTTCTCTTAAAAGAACACACGCAGAAATTCTTTGCTACGAAATTAACTGTTAAAATTTTATCTGCTCCGGAAATATTTAATCCAAAAAATTACTCATCACAAATAATAAATAAAATTCTTAAGCTAAAAATAAATATGAAAGTGGCGAAAAAAGCTTGAAAACGTTCTTATCAACCAAAAATAATAGAACAATAACCTGACAATTTATATTTGGATCACTCCGTGAACATTTTTTTAATACAACGCTTTAATGATATTAACACACCTTTTCTGTTTGGTTGGTATATTCATAAAACCCATAAGTTTGTCAATGTTTAGCAAGAAAGTTTCTAAGAATTATACACTTGCCACACTTAACTGACCTTATTTAACCCCTAAAAGACTAAAACTTAACAGAGTGTAACACACTTTTTTTGATGTATTTTAGGTCTTTTACAATTGGATAACTGCTGAAAATTATGTTAACAATTTTTTAAGTGACAGGTTGTTGTTAAGACTTGAAAGGAAGATGATGTAGAAATTGGAACTATATAGAGTAGAATCTCACAAATTCAAACTGTCCAGAAATTAAAATCATTCATTTCAATACATTTAATGCTCTAAAATTAGAATAGAAACATGGACCGATTTATGGAGTATCATGAAATTGAAATTCAATTTAAATTGATATATAATACCAACAGGTTCTAAGGAGAGTTCTTTCATTTCGATAAGAAAGATATAGCGCACCCAAGTCGTTCTTTAAAAAAAACTCTTTAAAAATCTGATGTTCAAAACTAATTCAATCAGATTGATCAACTTTTTGCAGCAAGATAATGACCGGAAAAGACTTCGATATCGTTTGGCATCAACAACAAGTGAAAGTGTTATATTTGGTTAAAAAAGACACTGACCTATAGGAAATTATGAACCGATCTTTATAAAATTTTTAAATGCTTTCACATATATGCGCTTTAAAGTGATTTCAGAAATTTAGTCAGTACGGGAGCTGCGATAAATTTGAAAGATGGATTTCACTAATAACAAATTTATAATAAATTTTATCAAAACATTTTCATATTTTTTACCTTAAAATCCCATTCCTAGAGAACATTTGTATAGGAGTTACCGGAAAGTTTTGACCGAATATCAACCATTCGGGCGTAGCCTAAAATAATGTAACAAATTTCATATCTTTCAAATTAGGTCATATAGATTATTCAAGACGCCACTGCTTAGCCAACCAGACGAACGGTCCGAGAATCACCATAAAACTATTCAATAAATTATTCTGTGTCAATTGGCATATTTTCAAATAAAATTTTTTTCTGTGCATTACAAACATTTGCAAAAACGCTTAGAACCTTTACCAAGGTTAGCTCTCCAAAGTGATTCCATGTTTGGGGTCATAAAAAAACAAAAATATCAACAATGAAATATTGACCAAACATGATAAAACTTGACCATTTTATAACGGTTTCTATATAAGAGTTTAAACGGTGCTCTTCGATGATCAGCAAAAACATGGAAACTTCATAAACGTCTTGCATTGGAATATAAATTTATTTTGATCAAAATTTTACCATTTCGACTTGTATACTTGTGAAAAATCGAGCAGTATAAGTCATTGTACGGTCCTTTGTCTATAAGTAGGAGGACATTGCAGAAAGCAATGTAAAGTATTTTTTTCCGCCTAAAATCAATGTAGAAATCATGATATTTACATCTGAATAAAAGATTGTGTATTTCCATTACCTGTTCATCCTTAATTATGGAATGGAAATATCAATATAAGTTGTGGCGAAAAACTAAAATCAGTTCTGGCGAAGAACTAATGAAAATTCGACTGAACGAATTATTTAGACCGCGTTTATTAACGATAAATTAAAATACCTTAAAAAGTGATTAATGAATAATTTTGCTTTAATAAATTTAAACACTTTAGGGAATTCAAGAAAGAGAACCCAGTCCATGCATAGAACATTGTCGAGAGTTGAAGTTTAATTGATCAAGAATTTTATTGAGATCTTATGCTCTTTGTAAGAATTTTTACTTCTGA
Source organism: Cochliomyia hominivorax (assembly GCA_004302925.2). Taxonomy (NCBI): domain Eukaryota; kingdom Metazoa; phylum Arthropoda; class Insecta; order Diptera; family Calliphoridae; genus Cochliomyia; species Cochliomyia hominivorax. The sequence continues at coordinate 33,886,923 of PYHX02000413.1, forward strand.
TATCTCAAAAGTCTTAACAAAAAATTTTAAACACTTAACAAAAGTGGGATTTTCCACAATGTGCAACTAAATATATGAGTCACTAGTTAAGTAAACCCCCTTTTTTATTTATGATCAACAAACTTAATGATTTTTTCATTATTTTAATTAAAAATTCTTGTTGAAACAAACAAAAAACATTTTAATCATAAACTGACGCCTAAACTTAAAATGAAACAATTTGGACTTAACAACTTTATAACCCGACAACTGACGAGACGACGTTGACGCTGACGAGAAAAACCAGCAGCAGAAAAATATAAAAAGACTCCAAAAAAAGACGTTTAAACAAGTCCAAGTGCAACCGTGCATAAAACCAATGATGATTATTAATGAAATGAAATGGTTTTCTTTTAGACGATTATTTTTGTAAAAAATTTTTCTTTTTCCTTCGTTTCGTTAATTTCAACAGCAACAACAACAAGTTTATGAGGTAAAGTTTTTGAAATAAACTCAAATGTAATTAAGTGAATTAAAGAAAAATTAAGAACATTAAAAGCACCATAAATTATAAAAAAAAACTATAAAAAATAACTAAAGAATAAGCGATAGAAGTGAGACTCCAATCAAAAATATATATAATTTATTAAGTACATTGACTCGAATGGTGCTCTCATATCTGTAATGCGATTTACTGAAAACCATTTCGTGGTGAAAAAAATATCACGAAAAGAATAAAATATCATGGAAATCAAAGCGAACAGCTCAATTCTTCTTCTTATGGTTAAATTTTTCAGATACAAAAAATACAATATGTTTTTGGTCCAAGTGATGAGATTTCTAATCACAGAAAATAGAACCGATCAATGTCCAAACTAGTGTTTTTCCAGTACCAATTTTATGATATATAATCTGAACTGAATCAGAACTGAATTGGGACTGAACTATAACTGAACTGGAACTGAATTAGGACTGAACTATAACTGAACTATAACTGAACTGGAACTAAACTAGAACTGAACCAGAACTGAATTAGGACTGAACTATAACTGAACTGGAACTGAACTGGAACTTAACTAGAACTGAACTACAACTGAACTGGAATTAAACTAGAACTGAACCAGAACTGAATTAGGACTGAACTATTACTAAACTGAAACTGAACTAGAACTAAACTAGAACTAAACTAGAACTGAACCAGAACTGAATTAGGACTGAACTATAACTGAACTGGAACTGAATTGGAACTAAATTACAACTGAACTTGAACTGAACTGAGAATCTTTATAACAATCTGAACTAGATCTGAGCTGAAATAAGAACTAGAATATGAACTAGAATGCGAACTAGAATGCGAACTAGAATCTGAACTAGAATTTCAATTAGAATCGGAAGTAGAAAATTAATTGAAATTAGATCTAGAATCTAAACTAATATCTGAACTAGAATCTGAGGTGGAAGCTCAACTAGAATCTTAACTAGAACTTGTATCTGAACTAAATTCTTAACTAGAACTAAACTAAAATCTTAACTAGAACTTAACTAGAATCTGAACTAGAATGCGAACTAGAATCTGAACTAGAATTTCAATTAGAATCGGAAGTAGAAAATTAATTGAAATTAGATCTAGAATCTAAACTAATATCTGAACTAGAATCTGAGGTGGAAGCTCAACTAGAATCTTAACTAGAACTTGTATCTGAACTAAATTCTTAACTAGAACTTAACTAAAATCTTAACTAGAACTTAACTAGAATCTGAACTAGAATGCGAACTAGAATCTAAACTAGAATTTCAATTAAAATCTGAAATAGAATATTAATTGGAATTAGAGCTAGAATATAAACTAATATCTGAACTAGAATCTGAGGTGGAATCTCAACTAGAATCCGAACTAGAAATTGGACTTGCATCTGAACTAAATTCTTAACTAAAATCTGAACTTAAATCTAAACTAAAAACTAATACATATATGAATCATATAAAATATTTTTTAGTAAAACAATTTTCAACTATTTTATTTAGAAAATATAAAATTTCCATCTAAAACTTTTAAACTCAAATACATTAAAGTCTTATTTTTAATTAAATTCTATTCTCATCTCAAAGTAATAACTTTAAGTGCGTAATTTAAAATAAAGATTTAAAAAAAAATTATTATCTCCTTCCGCCCCTAGATTTAGGTACATTAACATCAGCACCTTAATAAAAATATCTTTTCTTTTGTTCAGTTTAACAAAAGCATCCGTTCGTTGTTAGTGGAATATTTAATTTTAGAATGAAAAATAAAATTATATAATAAAATAATAAAAAAAATTGTTATAATGCAAAAAATTCACATAAGATGAGGTAATTAGAAAACACTTAGAGAAATTTTGTTAAAGTGCTTCAAAGAGAAATTTTATAATTTTATATTTCAATGACATTGAAAGGTCATAAATTCATAAGCCCTGTAAAAATCACAGGATGACCAAAACACAAATAGAAGTATAAAATGAGATCGACAAATTCTTAACACACATTTTCATTAAAACTTTTAAAACAAAAAGTTGATCAAACATACAAAGGTCTGCCATCAAACTGTTTCAAATGTTATTAAGCAGTATTGAGAAAACTTGTTTGTTGATAAAAAAAGCCTGGATCAGGTAGAAAGATCCACATAATATTTCTAAATCTAAAAAACAGACATTATTTTCAAAAGAGCTCCAACACAGCCGGTAGAAAAGTAGACCGCTTAAAAAAATTCGAGGCCATAAACAGAGCACGGAAATTGATGTCAAGTTTTTAAAAAATATAGTTGATTCATAAAGGATTAATAAACGTATGTTTTTGCAGAATTTCCACAGCTTCTTAGTGGACATTTTTTGTTGCTGATGATCGGGAGAATGTTGAAGAAAAGTAAGGGACTCTATAAATACGGAAATTCAATTAGCCCGGAGCTAAGGTCAGTTTAGAGTTATTGAGCTGTTGTTAAAAGTGAGCTTCCATTCATAAGACTTAATAATGTATCCACTTATGTTTGCCCTGGCTTGGCAACCTGTCACTGTGGTAAACAAACCCTTCAGTGGTACAATAACAATTAAATGGAATTTGTAGCTAGAAAAGCAAATCCTCCAAAAGGGCCGGAGCTAAGACTAATGGATAGATATTGTTAAGAGCACAAAAAATTTGTCCAAAAGTGTGGTAAATTTTAAACGGAGCTGGACTAACTGTTCGGGCAAACGTCCATCCATTAAAACGTTAATGGATGGATTTTCGAAAATTTTTCAAGATTTCATCACAAGTGATTAATATTATAAAATCATTTTTTTTTGTAAATTGTCATAATAATTTAGAATTTTTTAACCTCACTCCTTAACCTTCATAATATCGTCTAATAAAATGTTCGATCGAATTATCGTCTTTAAAGTGACAACCTTTTTTTCCAGTGTAAATTTTGCAATAAAAATTCAGATGATGCAGTTAACAACGAAATTCATTAAAATAGCGTGCAATTCAATTTTTGCGATTGTTTTTTATTTTTAATCAAAAAATATTTTTCATTACAATAATAACTTTTTTTTACTTTTCGCACCATAAAAATTTTCGGACTAAAAAAATAAAACCATTCTAAACTTGACCCGTTAACTTTTTCTGGTCTAAATTAAAATGTCAAAAAGTGAAAAATATAAAAATTCACTTTAATTTTCTGCTAAATAATTTTAAAAAGAGATCAACCATATTTTTAGAAAAATATAAAATAAATAATTCTAAAGTACTTAAGTCCCCAAAAGTCAGAGGTTTATAACACGATAATCACTTAATTTATTTAATTTAATTATTATTTTATTTTTCTTTTCTATTTTTTTCTTTAAATTAACGCCATTTCCTAAAGCATTTGAAAATTATAAATAAAAAATATTTTAAAATTTATTCATAAAATTAAATTGTTTATTAATTCTAATGAATTAATTATTCACAGCAGCTTGACATTTGACAGATGACGGACACCCCTCGTTTAGAAAAATACAATAACAAAAAGTGATGTGACAATTAATTTAAATTTCTTTTATAAGAAATTTTGTTGTTCTTTTTCTTTATTAAGAGAAAATTGTGCATAAAATTTATTTTATAGAAAATTTCTCAGAGATTTTCAATTGAAATTAATTTGGAAGTTTGAAAATTATTAGAGCTGAAAATTTATTACAAACAATTTGTGTGTGAAATTTTTATTGGGATTTTGCAGCGGAGAACACTTTTTCTTCAAATTGTTTTGATTACTTTAAAAAGAAATTTGATTAGAGATGTTAGTTATTGGATATAAGAGTTAATACACACAGAAAAATACTTGAAAATCAACGTTGAACATAATTGATTTTAGACAATGTTAACTTTTTTACATTAATAGGAACAATATTATTTCGCTCCAAAACGTTGAAAACGTTTAATTTTAAGAAAATGAAAAAATTTTTGTTAATGTCAAATCAACTATGTTTTCAACGATGAATTTTTTCTGTGAATACGAAAGCGATCAAATACAATGACATATTATTTTAAGGAGTGAGATGTTTTTAATTAAAACTTTTAACCTAAATATTATTACATGTCAGTTATTATGTTTAAGGTCAAACAAAAGAATTTATTGCTAAAAATGATTGAACACAAGTCCTTGGCCCTACAAACATTTATCCAATCATTCAAAGGTCTGCCGACAAACTGTTTCCAATGTTATTAAACAGTACCGGGAGGACTTGGAGGAATGGTCTACATGATGTTTCTAAAAATAAAAAAAAATCAAAAGAGTTCTCAAAACATCCGGTAGAAAACAGCCCGGTTAACTAAGTGCTCGCTGCTATAAAGTCCAAAAACATAGCATGGAAATTAAAAAAGGAATAATCTTGTTGGACAACGAAACGTATGTTGTGGCAGATTTTTCGCAACTGCGTAGTCAAAAATTATATATTAAAATTGTTCGGGAATATTGAATAAAAGTAATGGGCCTAAAAAGATCTTGGTATGGCAAGCAATGTGTAATAGCGTTTAAAGAAGACAATCTTTTGTTATACCGAACTCTACAAATAACAAAATTTACATCAGGGAATGTTTACCAAAAGCTTCTTCCATTTATAATACTTCAAAATATGACCACTTACTTTTGAATTAACTTGACATCCTATTACTATAGTAAACAAGCCCTTTAGTGATACGAGAAGAATAAAGTGGTATTTGTACCAAGAGAGGCAAAGCCTCCATACTGCTTGGAGCTAAGGCCTGTGATGAGATTATTAAAAGAATTGAAGAGCACAAAAAGGTGTCAAAAAGTATGGTACATTTTAAAAGGAGATGGACTTCAAGTTAGAGCAAAGCCACAGAATACACTGTAAAACATTAATAAAAAGGTTTCCGAAAAATACTTCAATTAAATTAAATTAAAACCGTATGTTTAGTGGTTCCATTTTTATTAACATATATGTCTGTTAATAATTTTTCGATCTTACTTCTGACAATCTCTATCACCATTTCTAGAGGTGAAGAATCTAAAAACTAATATAAAAAATTAATTTAATAAATTCTAGTTATATTTTTGGCTAAAGCTTTTTTTCAACCGATTTTAAAAATTTTTGGAATGGTAATGAACAACACATAACCTAATATTATAGCAAAATTTTAGCCAAATTTATCGATATATAATTGGGAATTCTACGAAAGTTCTTCGCTTGAATTTAAAGGTTGGGAATAAAATTGGGAATTCTACGAAAGTTCTTCGCTTGAATTTAAAGGTTGCGTCAGATATCGATCTATATCTATTAATATACCGGACGGATTTTGCTGGGTTTGTATAGGAAATTTCTCAGAACTTAATTAATTTCATTGACCTCTGACAATTATGTGGATGTGAAAATGTTAATAACAGAGAGACCGACAGACTAAATCAACTGAAATTTTGATTCGATGCAAGAATATATATATTAGGGGGCCTAAAATGATTCCTTTTTAGATTTACACACGGAATAACGATGTTATTATAACCTCTCAACCACTTGTGGTGGTGGCTATAAAAATCAAATTAAGTAAGAAGTAAACAGCGAAGGATCATCAAAAAAATGTCACATATTTGCTTACCGCTTTAAATCGTGTTTGAATACCAGAGGAAGCACTTTACATAAAAAAATTATATATTTTAACTTGATTTCAATATTTATTAGCTTTTTCCTGTATTAAAGTTTCAAATATTCCAAATCAAAATTTAAATTTTCTTAATTTTTTTCTTAAATTTTACAAAAATTTTTACTCATTTTTCATTTATTATTTTATATTTTTCATAAAGTATTTCATAATTTAAACAAAAAATACTTCATTCAATTTCAATTCACATAAAAATGCACTTAATAAAGATCAGCAGCAGCAGCACAAGAAATCACATTATTTTAATCACTTTTTTTTCTTATTTCATTTCTTCTTTTATATACGTTTGGTGTATTCCTGGAAACCGATATTCATTCTATATACGATACGTTTATGTGTTTATTTTTTATAAAAACAACAATAACAAAAAATCATTCACCATTAATTATACTCGAATTACGTTATTTGAATTATTTGTATTTTATTTATTTATTTACATACATTTTGTTATATACGATGATATTTTTATTTTTAATTTAAATTTTTTATATAAATTTTTCTAAAAATTATTTCATTTCATTTTATTTTCTTCCGTTTATACGACTTTTTTGCATTTCACAAAACCGTTTCAGAAATAGAACTAAAAACAAGTCAACTAATTTCCAGTAACATCACCTGCAAAACAACTTCATGATGATAATGATGATGATGAACCACTACAACTACAATTTAAATGAACAACAGCTACCTGCTTTTAGCTCTCATAATATGCGATAAATAAGAAAGAGAATAATGAATGAAATGTATCGACATTTAAGAGAATAAATATGATAAAGAGTAAGAGAAAAATAAGTTAGTAGTACAAATCAGAGATGGAAAATGTATTGTTAAAAAGTGAATTTAAAATTTTCGTGTCACATTTTATATGTCATATTATATTTTTTTTACCCATTTTTACCAGTTAAGGAGTGAGACCGAAAAATTCTTAACATTTACGGTTTTATTTTTCATGTAATTGAAATTATCATTACAATTTGCAAAAAAGTTTTTTATGATATAGTGTATATTAGATTTTACTTTTCGTACCAAAAAGTCCGAGCACTGAGTGGGCTGTTTTCCGACCAGATGTGCTGGGAGCACTTTTCAAACCGCTTTAAATTTTTTGGCTTTAGAAACATTATATGTGCCTTTCCTTCAACTCGGTCTAACATATAAGTTCTTTGGAAGGTAATTTTAAAAGGATTTGTATTTAGGCCAAAATAATATGTATAGCATTTCTAAAACACAGTTACGTGAACGGACCTGCAGCCAGTCAGATAGAATAATAGTTAAATCGATTTAGAAAGTAATATTGAGTTAACGGTATATTATAAAGTGACAGCAATATCTCTGCCACCTACAAATATATAAGATTCGAAAAATTCCTGACAGGAACGCTACCAAAAAATTAAAGACCAAAAATAGATTGCGGAAATTAAAGTAAAGTTTTCTGAAAATATATTGTTATTGTAAAATGGATGGATTCGCAACTTCCTGTTGCTGATGCTCGAGAGAATGTGGGCGAAAATGTTCAGGCAAATTCTGGGTATGGCAAGTAATATGCAGTTATGACAAAAGAAACCAATCAGTACAGAAAGGTACAGGAAAAATTGTGTGGTATTCGTGCTACGGGAGGCAAATCCTCCAGACTGCCCAGAGTTAGGGCCAGTGCAGAGCTATTGGTCTCTTGTTGAAAAAGAATTGAAGAACACAAAAAAGATGTTCAAAAGTTTCATAAATTTTAAGCGAATATGGTCTAGTGATAGAAAGCACTATAAAAGCGTTAAGAGAAGATTTTCCGAAAAAGGTACAAAATTTCATAACATAACTGATTAAAACCATATCTATTCCTGTTCCATCGAACCACTCACTACTTATGCTCTTTCAAATCAATTAAAAAACATCAAAAAATTCTTCTGAAAAAATAATTAAAAATATTTGGTAGGAAAAAAATTATTGAATTTTAAAAAAAGCGTTTGTGAACCATTGTGTCTCGCAACAAATTAGTAATTTATATAATTGAATCTCATACTTGTATTTTCCTCTTGCAATTAATTACTCTCTAACGAGCGTTACTATTTCTATAGAGTTTTGCATCTCTGGAGGAAAAGTATAAGAAACCTTGGTTATGCTCAATTAATATTTCTCTTTACACAACTCAAAAACTTATGAAGTTATAGGTTAAATTATTTGATATTAATTCTTTATTTATTTCTTCTTATTCACTTATTCTCTCATGACTTTTTGTTGTTTCATTTATTTATTTATTTTTGTTAATTTTTCAACTTCATTTCATTTCATTAACACTCTCATTACACTTTCATGGTTTCGTTATTACTTCTACTCCGTCTTGCACATTTCTTTATTATTCTCTTTAAACTGTTTTTTATCCAACTTTTTGTTTTGTTTATATTGTTGTTTATATCGTTAACAAAAATTTATTCTTGTATTTTACTCCGCGTACGTCGGATATTTATATCACTATTTTGTTGTATGTTTGTTTGTGCAAAAGAACAAGAAGAAGAGGAGGAAAGACATTAAAAACGCAACGTCAGTTAAATTATGTCTGGATGGGAGTTTTAATTCATTTCTCCTTTTGTGTTCTCGTCTTGTGTTTATTCTTTTGTTAAGGGCAAACGACCGCAAGTAAGACTCTGACTGGTAAGTAAACTAACGACAATTGAGCGATAGACGAACAGCAAGACAGACAGACATATAAACGGAGAGACAGTTAATCGTCAACAATAAATAAGAAACAGAAGAAGTAGGAAAAGAAAAAACAAACACTAAATAACGTCTGTTTGTTCAAACATAAATAAAATGCCGGTTGTGGCATTTTGTGGTAAACGGAAACAAATGTCGTAACAATTTTATACGTTAATTTTATTTATAGAATTTGGCTAAAACAAAGAACAATCACACACACTCAAACCAAACACCAACACCACCAACAACCGATAAGAAAAATAATACTGATGCAGAAAGTTCTTGCGAGGGTTCATCATATTATTTACTTTCTCACATGCAAACGTACGTAGATACCTTAACACTCATGAACTGAACGAACAACAGAATATATCACACGAAGATCCCTATTTAGACCATATAATTATAATTATAAAGAAAACATAATAATGATATTTTAAAGGTTAACGGTTAAAAAGGGATTCTAATTATAAACCGATGATTTCACTGTCATTCATAAATCATTTTTAGATTAGAGATTTTTATACCCTTCACCTTGCTAATAGCTTAGGGTATTATGGGTTTGTGCAGATGATTGTACAGGAAAAACATGGACTATCGGCGGATTAGAATCTCTTTCTTAGTCGATTTAACATTATAAAGTTTGGACACTTTATAGGCCACAATTTTATAGGTATCTTGAAATTATTGCATAGAATTATTTTCGTTCAAGATCGAAGCCTATTGGACGTGGCGATGATCGGACCAATATTTCAGATAGTTGCGGAACAAATTTTTCTACGGTTAGGATAATATGAGAAAATTTCAATTAAATTTGAACACATATTTTTTGTATTACTTTAAATTAAAGAGTCAATTAATAATAATAATATGGGTCTCTATGCAAGAAAATTTGATCTTATATGAATACGAGTGACATTGAAACCGACTTTGCATGGGAAAGCTAAGGCTTGATAAGGTAAATTATTATAGGGAAACATTACAATAACACCAACTTAAAGTTTCATCAATCCGACATATCAAAAAATATCTATAACACCAAGGCCATGCTCTGTATTCAGTGGGATCACAAGAATATTCTGTATTTTAAGCTTTTAAAATTACGTTCCAACGACACCGAAAACAATTGATTCATGTGAAGGGTTCAATCTTGATACTAGACCTTGTTTATACATCTGGCCTATAGCAAGTCCGAGCTTGTTTGAAAATTTTTATATCTGCCCTATAGTAAACAAGACCTTGTTCCATTAGACTTCTATATGTTTCAATGCGTCAGAGAAGTTGAAGATTAAAAATTCGTATGTAACAACAGAGATGGTATCTTTTATAAACAAATGCTCTTCAATCGATGATCCATACAATCAATCTCGATCGTCTGATTCTTCACAAAAACTATTGCAAAATTTTTAGGTGAAAAGTGAATTATTTTAAAATTTCTTAAAATAAACGAAATTATTTTTTAATTGATTTATTGATGAAAACTAAAATTTTTGGTGAAAAAGAACTTTTGGTGAAAAAAACTTTTGGTGAAAATTTAAATTTTTGATGAAAAATTAACTTTTTGGTGAAAATAAAAAACTTTTGGTGAAAATTTAAATTTTTTATGAAAAAATAAATTTTTGTTGAAGACTTCTGATTTTCGTGTTTGGTGAAATTTTGTTTTTGGTGAAAATGTTATTATTGATGAAAAATGCAAACGTTTGTGAAAAAGTGGAAAAATTTCTTAGAAAATAACTACAAAAATTTTGCTCTATTAATTGATCATTTACAGAAAGTAAAACTTATATATGACCGGGACTTAGAATCGAAAATGAATATTCATTTTATATACGAAGCAAACAAATGTCAAATTAAGTTGTGGAGAAAAAACTTGACATCAAGGTGTGACTCCAAATTAAAATCAATTATATTGTAATTGTAGTTTTATTTTAATTTTTTAGCAAAAATCACAAAAATCACATAAATAATAACTTCTAAATCAATATCGCTTCAATTATATAAAAACTTATCGTATAATAATTTCCTCTTCTGAAAGAAACACGATCAAACACATTTTGTGTGAAAATGTTCAAAAATTTTGAAAAAAAAAATCTTGACCCACTGATAATACAAATACTCATATTAAAACAAATACGTTTTAAAATATGCGGATATAAATTATTAAATTTATAAAAAAAATCAACAACAAATATAAAACAAAAGATATGAAAATTAAATTAAAACATTAAATAAATAATTTTCTAATATTATCGTGTGATTAGTTAAAATATGAATAAATGAATGATTGAATGAATGAATGAATGAATGAATGAATGAATGAATGATTATAATTCTATTTAATAATAATATTTAATACTCTACAACACCATAGATGGTGGGGGTATTATGCATTTGTACTTATGTTTGTAACGCATAGAAAATTATTGATACCATCACTTTAAAGTATATCGTTTGACCCAGAATACCTCTCTGAGTCGATTTTACGATGTCAGTCAGTCCGTGTGCCTGGTTTGCTGTCTATGTAAACCTTCTGAACAAAATACAGGACGTAATTTTGAAGATATCTTGATGAAATTTGACACGTGTCAATATTTTGGTCCAAGGACGATAACTACTGAAATTGTTAATGAGTCCAAAATACAAAGTGATTGTAACGAAATTCTGCACAAATGAGTTTTATTGTAATCGAAAACGATGTGCCAAATTATAGGGGAATTGGCTCATTATTTCTCATAGACCCCATACAACCACTCTTCTAAATATCACTTTGAAGAGCTTAATTCTCATATATACAATGGAATTTTGTGAAGAGAAATCGATTTTCGAAATTTTAAGAGGGTCGGCACATAATTTCTTCTAGCTCCCATATAACGACCACAAAGAAATTCTTTTAAAACACATAAATCGCACATAATAAAATACTACACTCTTAAGAATATGTTAGAAAACAAATTATACGAGAGTCGTTTGGTAAAATATCGTAGCTACCACTTATAACCTACAATGTGGTGTAGGGTATAAAGTAGTCGGGCTTGACCGCCTATAATTTTTATTTGTTTTACTTTAATAGAGATAAATGCACAAACAAACAACAAAATGAGATTTTAAAAAAAATATTTTTCAATAAAAGAAAAAAATTAAAGAAAATTTTAAATTATTTACATAAAAAATTTTGTTAAAATTTTACTCATTTTTATATTTTATTTAATGCTGTTGTGCAAAGAAGAGTTATTAAGTTATTATACCCTCCACCACCACAGTGGTAAAGGGGGGTTATAAAAAGTTTGTCATTTCGCGTGTGCCAAGATGGTATGATCTAGGACCTCATCTTGCACCAAATCAAAATAGGAGGTGATTAAGCTCTATTAACATGCATATTCTTATAAACAAATTTAATCTTTTTCTATATTTTTGTTATTCTCAACTAAAAGTAAAGTTGAGGTTTTAATGACACACGGTACTTAACGGTACTATTTTAAATTAAACAAAATGTTTATACCAAAATAAAGGGTGTATTAACTTTTCAAAACCGGTTTTCTGAAAATGTCGGTTTTTCGAATACCCTAATATATTTTTGCATCAAATCAAAATCAACAGATTCTTCTTGTCTGTTGCTGGCACGGTCACATCCAAAATCAGTTTAATATATTAAAAGAAATGGATCGATATCTGAAGCAGGCTCTAAATTAAAGCGAAGAACTTTCGTGAAATTGTTAATTACAAAACGAAAAATTAAAGAAATAAATGTCCCTGTGTTATATATAAGAAAACCGTTCATTATATACGTTTGTGAGAGTATGTGTGAGGGTGTATGTACGAATCATAACTTACTTCACGCACATTTATGGTGGAGGGTATTGAAGATAAGGCATAGCCGAATATAGAAATCTCTTGTTGTTTGCCTTATTCATGCGATCAAATGTTCTTGGTGCTATTTTAAGTGGAATATTTCTATAAACGCTGTACAAAAAATTAACAAAAATAATAAGGAGTGAGATCGTAAAATTTCTAACCCATTTTTTTGGGTCCCAAACACAAGTTTGGGAGCCAAAGCAGAAAAAAATGATGGCATGGCAAGTAATATACAGTTGCAAGTAATATACAGTGGCAAAAGAACCCAATCATTTGATGTATTACATCAAGGAATCTTTAAAAAAAAGCTTCTTTAATCCATAAGACTTTATAATATGTCCATTTTTTGTCCAGATTTAGAATCCTGTCACTATAGTAAACTTCGTTATAATTCATGATATTAATTTTTTGTTGGAAATTATAGATTTGCACACAACCTTCAGCACTGCTTTCTCAGAACGATCCAAATATATCCGAAAGTAACATGTCGGTAGAGTCAAGGGGACAGGTTCTAACCATACAAAGAAAATATTGGTTTACAATTTTCATTAACAATTCCATAAGGTCCTCAATATTATATAGAGTATTATATAGTCGTTTATGATCGACTAAAGATTTCTTATTTATATTTTTTATTTCTCTCTATTTTTTGAGTTTCAGATACTTGAACATTCAATAAGCGAATATAACCTTGATTTTTAACAAAAAACTAATTATAAGATTTAGTGGCTAAAAAAATGTTTAGATACACGATCGCACACTAAACAACAATTGAGTTGCAATTAAAAAAAACACCTTGTTGTATGATGTTGCACAATGCATTAACATGATTGTGTTTTTTTTTTTTTCTTGATTTTTTGGAATTTTATTTTTGATATTACTGACAGATACGAACGTTCGTATGTACGTAGATGCGACAAAGATGTTCTTTTTGTTTTAGGATTTGAAGCGTATAAATATTTAATACACCTGTTAATATAATCATTTTCTAATTATAAATAAATTTTCTAATAAAATTTTATTTAAATAAAAAATAAGAAGAAATTAAATAATCATTAATAATTAATTTAAATATTGTGAATATAAGAAAATTATTTTTAATCCAGAGCGCTTTGCTGTAAAAAAAAATTTATTCTCTCCGTGGTATATTTGTCCATCAAACCAGATCCTCGAGAAAGTTATTGAGACTTAATTTGAGAACTCTCGCAGTTGTAGTTATTTAGATATTCAATAATCAATATATGCTTTGTATGGGGGCTATCCCTCCCCCTTGTCCTACTCGAATTTTTATAGCTTATTGGGATCATTCTATTAAATGTTCAACCAAAAAGTCCAGTTGTTTAGCTGCCTATAAGTCCCAAAGAAATAAACAAACAAATATTTAACCCAAATGTCCCCTTGTGATTGCCTTAGGGTTAAACAATTCAAAAGTGTTAATTTTCGAAAATTTCACAGTGAATATATTTTCACAGTAATAAATACATAATCATAAAATTAAGTATGAATAGAAAAGGAAAACAATGAAATGAATAAAATTACGCAAATCAAGTACATAAGTAAATCGGAAATCCCTAAATCCTTGATGAATAACACAACAGGTATGATGAATTATAACTGGTACTAAAACAATAGAATTTCTAAGAAAATCCTAATCCAAAACAAAGAAGGTGAAAAGATAATAAATAAAAACAAAGGAATTATTGTCCATTTCTTTTCAGAAATAAAATCACACACAAATATCTGGTATTGAAATCTTTTGAGTCATAGATTTCAGAAGTATTTAAAATATAATAAGAGATTTTTCTTACCTGCAAATCAGTCGTAAAAAGTCGAAAAGAGAGAGAGAGAGATCAAGAAAACAATGAATAATAAAGTTCCTTTGAATATTTTTGTATTATTTCATCATCATTAATCATATTGAATTAACTATTAATACATTTGAATACTTAAGTAATAATTATATTAAAAATGATTTATTAAAAAAAACAGTTCAGTTCAGTTTGTTAAGGAACATAAAAATAATCACCAAAACTCACAGTGAGTCCAAAACGACAATACAATTTCGTTCTTTTTCAAACGCTAGAGATATATTCCAAAGAAATTAGTTATCTTTCCACCAAATCAAAATAATTGGAAATATCATCTCGTTTACATTAAGTGTACGAATTAAAGACAAATTGACCAGCAATACCCGTAAACCGATTAACCGATATCTGTCGTTTTAAAGGCCACTTTTTTGAAATTAAAAAAAAAAAAACAAAAAATCAAAAAATAATGTTTAAAAGTACTAATTACAGGTCAATATTACATTTTAAAGGGATTCATATACATAAGGAGGCCAATAACATGGCACGGAAATTGAAACGTACGTAGTGGCAGATTTTCGCAAGTTCGAGAGAATATTGAAGAAAGCTTTAGAACCCGAAAACAGTCAAAGTTCCAAAAAGTTCTTGGTATGGTAATCAAGATGCAGTGGCGTAAAAGAAGCCAATCCTTTGGTAAAACGGGCTTTACAAATACCGAAATTTACATTAGGGAATGATCCACTTATTTTTGACTTGACTTGGCATCCTGTCACTATGGTAAATAAGCTCTTGAGTGGAACAAGAACAATAATGTGGTATTTGTACTAAGAGAGGTTAATCCTACAAAATGTCTCGATCTAAGGCAAGTAAAAAATATTTTAAAAGGAGAATTGAAGATCACAAAAAAGTGTCCAAAAGTGTGGTTAAAATTGTTAAAATTAAATCCTTGTTGAATAAATAACTATATTTAAAAGTAATTTTTTATGATGAAGATTTTTTGACGAATCCGGAAAGTAAATTTGACGATTTTTGCTCTTCAAATTTAATGATTTTTGTTCAAATTACACTGGCAACTATGTTTGAACACCTTTCTTGTGCTCTTCAAGAGTTCAATATCTATCCACTGGACTTAAATCCGTGCAAGTTTGAGAATTTGTCTCTCTTAATACAAATATCACATTATTGTTCTTGTACCACTCAAGGACTTGTTTACTATAGGATCTCAAGTTGGGCCAAAAATATGTGGACACTTAATTTTTTTGTGTCTAATGAATGGAGGCAGCCAGTGTAAAGTGTTTGGTCAGCTCGTTCTAACAAATGATTGGATTATTTTCCACATATTTTTAGAAATTATTTCTAGACCTAAATTTCTAAAACTTTTACCAGTTAAGTTAAATAACATTTTGCTAAGAGTTTCAGCAAGTTTATGTTTAATTAAATTTTGCATTAAAAACAGAAACTGCTAAACAATTTTCAATACCCATAAATTAAGTGAAATATGAAATGTTGTGAAGAATATTAAATTCCGCCATAAAAACTAAAACTTTCAGCGTTTAAATTTTTTTCTTAAGGAAGAATAAACTTTAACTCAAGTAGTAACATATTTAAGTAGAATTACTAGTTTTAGACTTATGGACAAAAAAAGAATAAGAATATGAAGAGTTTGTTCTTAAATTGCACCACTTTCCATACAAGTTTGTTTTTTTATATTTTTATTCTTTTCCATTTTAATAAGTTTTACGTGATTTTGTTTTTCAACGACTTAAAAGTCTAATTGTAAGACGTTATGCCCTACATCTTTTCGTATAGACAACAATGGTATGTTAGATTTGTCGTCACATGAGTAAATTAGAAGAATATAATTTAAGTTTCCATCTCCGTAGTTTTTAAGATAAGTCCACAATATGAGTCCAATCTGGTTTCATAATCATTTTTTTTTTGGAATATTACTTTTGACCCTTTCGCAATAATTTGAAATTAATATTACTGTAGCTGAGGTGTTTCCGAGTAGATTTGAAGTATGGAGAAGCATAGCAGTTCTGGGAATGTTAATTTTAGACAAAATAACAAAAGTCATATCTCTGCAAGGAAAGCAGCACGGTTAGCTGAGCGCTCGAACTAAAAGTTAAAACTAACACAGGGATAAAAATATACGAGGCTCAAAAACAGACAAGAACTCTGCTTAAATTTTGGGGGTCAAAAACAGAGCACGGAAATTGAAGTTTTATAAAAAATATTCGTGCTATTTAATGAATTACGAAACGCATGTTCTGGTAGAATTTTTGCAACTTTCTGGTCACAATTTTATGTTGCTAATGCTCAAGGGAATGTTAAAGAAAAGTTTAGGACCTAGAGGCAGTCAAAATTTTCCAAAGAAATCTTAGTGTGACAGCAATTTGTTACAACAGGCTCTATAAATACCGAAAATATCTTCATGGAATGTTTTCAATAAAGCTAATTCCGTTTAAGACTTCAAACCCTTGAGTGGTACAAGAACAATAATGTGATATTTGTATCAAGAGAGGTAATTTCTACAAACTGTTTGGAACAAAGGCTAATGGAGATGTATTTAGCTCTTGTTTGAAGGAAGGGCTTTCGAAAAAGGTTCAAAATTTTAAATTGCATATCTCTGAAAGTTTTGAAATTTGGCACATAGATAAAGTCCTTAAAAGAAAATATTTAATACTAACAAAATTGCGGATAAAGCATGTTATGTCTCTTAAATTGTTAGTGAAAATTTTCAAAGGCAAAATTTTATAGACAACGTAATTTTTGAATCGGACCCAGGGGAGTGGAATTTTCAATATGTTCCTATAATTATTTCGAAATTGATCGTGAAGGAGGGTTTTAAAAATTCGGTGTAGCCGAATTTAGCATTCTTAGTTGTTTTTCTATATATTAAAATGAATCTGTGTTTGTTTGTTTGGGACTTATAGACAGCAGAATGATCCCCAAATACTTCAATAATACCAGTGGGGGAGAGGTACCCCCAAACAAATTATCGAATTTCTAAAGAAATTTAACAACGATAATTTTCAAATTTTGTTTCAATCAGTACATTTTGTTAAATAAGAAAGTTTTTCTTATTTAACAAAATGTAGGTCGGATAGGATCAGGGGGAGAGGTAATCCCCATAAAAAGAAAATATTGATCGTCGAATATCTAAAGAACTTTAACAGCGAGAATTTTCAAATTTGTCCCAATAACCTTTTCAAGGAACCATTTCTCAAGAAAAAATGTGAGGCAGATAGAATCAGGGGAAAATGTAGTTCCCATACAAAACAAATTTCAAGTTTGGTCCCCACCACTTTTCCAAGAACAATTTTGCAAGAATAAGTTGTTTAACTGTTCAAAATGTAGGTTAGAATCAAGGTTGAAAAGTATTTCCATACAAAGCAAATATCATCGAATATCTAAAAACTGTAAAAGCGGGTGTATTCAAATTGGTTCCAATTACTATTCCAAGAATCTTTTTTACTGGCCAAAATGTAGGATGGATAGGACCAGGGAGAGAGATCCCCCCATACAAAGCAAATAACGATTATCAAATATCTAACGACAGACGAGAGTTCTCAAATGGTCCCAATCACTATATCAAAGTACTATTTTAGTGAACTTAATTTAGGAGAAATTGGACCAGGTGGAGGAAATAATGATCGATTATTTTAACAGTTCCAAACAGTTTTACTGGACAAAATGTAGGACGTTTAGGAACAAGGGAAGAGGTAGCTCCCAGGCAATGCAAATATTAAATAAATTTTAGAACGTACAGGATTAGGGGCATTTAGCATAATGTACATTACACACACTTCTTTTTAATACACCGTGTCATTTGTGGAATTTCTTTCGAGATCTTGGACTGAAGAGAATGTTTGCGCAGCAAAGCATAACGGGTAAAAGCTAGTTATTTTCTAAAATTACCTCTATGTTGTTGCGATTTTAAAATCATTTACTTGCTAAAGAGTTTAGAATAAGTTTTTGGTAACATTAACTAACCAACTATAGTTGTAGCGCTTAAACAAGATGAAGAGGAAATATTCTAATACAGAAAGTACGACAAAGAATAGTGAAAAAGTATATATTTTCTTTACAACATTTTCCAGTTCATTATAACTTTACTCTGGTAGTTAACGCCTGCAGTCCAATTCGCCAGTAATAACGTGAACGAGTTCTTAACTGCAAATAATAGCAATAACAAGAAGAAGAGATGAAAATAATGTACACACATTTGTACACATAACAGAGAATTTCTCAAGAATTTTCAACAAATAACATGTTTTTTTTTCTTTAATACTGGAACATACATTTATGTATGTACATGTACATATACATATATCGCATTAATATACTTAACAATTTTACTATATTCGTATCAGAACAAAATTTGGTCAATGTTTAAGCGATTAAATGATGCGCAGCTCTATATTTATAAAATATGGGAATTAAAAATCCAAATACGATTTTGTTAAAAGGAACTATTTCTATCAGAATTTTTATACATCAGTTTAAAATTCCTTAACACCTGCAGTTCATGCAGGTTATTCGGACATCTTTAACTGGAATATATACACACGTGCCCCGATTTGCGTCGTTCCGATATGTGTTGTTTTGATTTACGTCGCTTTTTAAGAATTGAAAAAATTCAATTTGCATCGTTGCAATTTCGAGTTGCGTCGTTTTGATCCCGATTTGCATCGTTGCAATTTCGAGTTGTGTCGTTTTGATCCCGATTTGCATCGTTGCAATTCCGAGTTGCGTCGTTTTGATCCCGATTTGCGTCTTTGAAGTTTCGAGTTGCGTCGTTTTAAAACGTTTGAATTTTTTATTGCAGCATTGTGGATTACCATTTTTAGCATCACTGAAAACACTTATCGTTAAGTCACTTGTACGTTAAGTTTTCAGATTTCCTGATATAAAGGGGATTCCTTTTCATTGTTATAAGTGTTAAGCTATGAACAATGGTATGGTTATGGTAAGAATATAGTGTATGATTCGCCAAAGTACATTAAGAAATGTATATAAGAAATGATGTAATAAAACGTTTAAAATCTGGAGAAATGGCTGGTAATATAGGAAGAGATTTTGGACTAGCACCTACAACAAGAAGAACAATTTGCCACAGACACGGTGATAATATAAATGAATTAGATCTTAATAAGATACTATTTTCAATTGGTTGAGGAGAAATCTCTTCTTACAATTTGGATAAATAATCAAAATAAGCGAAGAATGCCACTGAAAAGGCCGTAATAAAATACAAAGCTCTTTCTATTTAATCCGACCTTAAGAAAAATACGACATCTTGTAGAAACGGAAATTCTGATGATTTCGAAACCACCATTAATTTGTTTTTTTATCCAAAATTATTTGCATTGTTTTGAATATTTTTCCGAATAAATAAAATTTCAGTGCATATTTATATGGAGAGATTGATTAAATTTACGTCGCCTTTCGCCAGTCCCCTTTAATGAATTCGGAACTCTAGTGTATAATGAATTATTGCTGATTTTATTCCGTTTAAGTGTCGCGATTAATAATTGCAATCAGTTATTAAAAGATGAGAGATCCTTCACAAAATTTTTACTACCTTATAGCTCTTCAGGAGGCCAAAATTTTGCAAGATCTTGAACCAGTTTTTTTTTTTCAAAATATATCCGAAAGTTTTGCACCGATCTTATTCAAAACTATAAATGAAATATGCTGACTTAAGCTTCTTTACAGAAAGTTATAACTTTTATAAACGTTTTATTTTAAATGAAAATATGATCAAAATTTTAAATGAAAGTATGATCAAAAAATTCTTAACATACATATACGTTAATAAAAATTTTTTTCTATTGAAATTATTATTAAAATTTACAAAAACAAAAATATTTTTATAGTTTTAATCACTGGTGATTTGAACTTTTTTCGGAAACGCTTTCATTAACGATTTTGTAGTGCTTTTTGTCACTTTCCTCCTCTTCGTTTTAATTGTACAACATTTTGGACACCATTTTTGAGCGCTTCCAATATCTCCTCTGTGTCTTAGCTCCGGGCAGTTTGGAGAATTTGTCTCTTTTGGTACAAACACCACATTATTTTTCTTGTGTCACTGAATGGCTTGTTTATTGTAGTGACAGGTGCCAAGTTAGGCGAAAAATTAGTGGACACATTAACAGCTTTTTTTGAAATTTTCAGTATTTATGATTGAAGTATTTTATATCAATCCCAAATTTTTCTTTCACATTCCCTCGAGTATCAGCAACACAAATTTTTTCCAGGAGGTTGTAAAAATCTGTCAGAATATACGATTCGTTCATTGTGCAACAAAAATATTTTTTTAGAAAACTGAACTTCAATTTCCGTGCTCTGTTTTTGGCCTCTAAATTGTTAACAGGTTTGTCAGGAACATTTTGAGTCTTGTATATTTTTAAACATGTATTCGCTTGAACTATACGTACTAAATAGACCGAGCTCTGACCTGACCGGGCTACTTTCCTACCGGATGTGTTGGGGGCTCTTTGAAAATGCTTTATATTTTTCGGCTTTAGAAACATCATGTGGACTATTTTTTCTACATGAACTAGGTTTTCTATCAACTGACAAGTTCTCTCGGTACTATTAAATAACAGTTTGACTGCGGACCTTTAAGAGTCTCGTCGAATATTATGAAAAAAATATTTAAAATTTAAGGAGAAACAAAAATTTGTCATGAATTAAAAAAATTGCGTGACCATGGTACCCCACTTTGCGCCCCTATATCTCCTCACATAATACAACACTCCTCTCTTACCATTATGTTTGTGCAAGTTACAGATTTATTTCCAAAAAAATCAATTCTGCCCCACTGTGCATTCTTGTTTAAATTTGTATTTTTAGTTTAAAATAATTTTTTGAAATTTCACTTGTTATTTATTCCCATTTGCGAAAAAAGAACAAATTTCTAACCAGAATTTCTTTATTTATAAGATTCTCTTTTATTATAGAATATAATTTTTAATAAGAACAAAATGGTTTTTGTAATAAAATTTTAATTTCTTAAATTACAATAAAGAGACACAGATTTTGTCAAAATTACTGCAATAAAAATTTGTTCCAATTAACGTATTTATAAACTTGTTTTTTAAAAAACATAATCGGTAGTCATAACCTGCACGCACAGAAACAATAATGACACCCCTCCCCTTCCAAGTATCGACTCAGAATTAATCACTTAAAGCTTTGTCGCTCTGTCCGTAATTTTAAAAATATTTCAATGAAAGTTGGTACATAAATTTGGTACAGATGGACTATTTTCAAAGCCTTATGGAGATCATTGGTCCAAGATTTCACGTAATCCCCATACAAATGTTCTAAGAATATAAATTCAAAATTATTTGAAATATTCGAATTAAAAATATTAAAAAAATTATACAATTCGTTATTAATTATTTATACGTAACGTAACATGTCACTTTCAAATTTGTAGGCAAAACAATTTTAGTACGTGTAAAAATTAATTTAAAAAAAATTTAATTAAATTCTAAACATTTATTCTTTCCTTGTTTATATTTTCAGTTTAAATTTATATACACTGGTGCATATTCCTAAAAAGGAACATAACTTTTTTTTAAATTAGAAAAAGCTAAACAAGAAAATGTTTGGTGGAAAGATAATATTTTTATTAAATCAACTAAGACCTCATTTAAAATAAGTACTTAGATCGAAAAATTCTTAACACACGTTTTCATTAAAATGTTTAAGCCAAGTGTTATTTGATTTTTTCGAATTCTAATGTTTAAAATGGCGATGGAAGGGTGTACATCCAAATTATTTTAAAAATTATGATTATTATGCTTCTCCACCAGTCCTCAATCAAATTATAGGTTAAAAACGATGGCACCAGCCAAATTATGAACTCCGAAAGCTAAAACGCCGTACAGTTATTTAACGACAAACACTTAGTCAATGCAAGGTGAGACGTAAAAAGCAATTATCGGTCTGACCAACATTAAGAGATAATGCCAGTGACAAACGAGTTGTTTATTCATACAGAGCAGCTTTGCGACTGATAAGCAATATGTCAATCATTTGTATACAATGTGTCCATTTATTTTTGGCCTGAGTTGACATCTTAAACAAGCCTTTGAGTGAGAACAGTAATATGATATTTGAGACAAATCTTCCAAACTTCCCAAAGCTAAGGCCAGTGTAGAGATATTGGGTTCTTGTTAAAAAGAATTGAAAATTGAAGAGCCAAAAAAAAGGTGTCGAAAAGTGTGGTGAATTTTAAACGGGAATAGACCACCTGTTCCAGCAAAGTGACAGAAAGCACTATAATAACGTTAATGGAAGGGTTTCAGAAAAAGGATTCTTCATTAGTGATTTAAACTATAAAAATATATATTAAAAATTGTTTTTGTCCAAATTGTAATAATTATTTTAATCAAATAAAAATAATTTCTTTTTTATAAACATGTTAAAAATTTTCAATCCATATTAGAAGGATTAAAAATTAAGGACACTTGCGCACACATACTGTCTCCCACGTATCACTGTCTCCTTACGATACACTTGATGGTGAAAAAGTGTATCGTAAAACACGCGCAAGTTTCTTACTGTCTCTCTACTATACACCTGGTGTTGATAAATTGGTTGAATGCATTAGAATGCGTGATCTGAGTCGGAAGAGATAATGTGTACCTGTTTCATTCCAGCATTTTCTGATAACTGCCACAAATTGGTCGTCCGACAGTCGTTATAACATGGACTTGTCCTAGATTGTAATCTATTTTCACAGAACACAATAGAGATATATGTACACTTAAGCATATATCAGAAAATCATTATTATACGAGGGTCGTTCATAAGCTTTTTTACTACCTTTTATAATGAACTTTGTGGTATTGACTACAACAATTTTACTTGTTTAATATAAAATTTCGCTTTTAAAAAGGTTGACCCTTTATTACACCTTTCACCTAAAAGTAAAACGTGTCCCTTAAACATATTGAGATCAAAAATGATGACGAAAAAATTAACTGTTTCGATCGCTGATCTTCATTATCAGTTTTAAAATTTAATATTTGTAGAGATTTAAAACAATGTATGCATAAATTGTATTTCACCACAAACCCCAAGTGATAATAAAATTGTAATGCACAATGGGACAGAATCTTTTTTTGTAAATAAAAGCGTAACTTTTGAATAACTGTGATAGCAGGGGAGCTTAGCATTATATACATTGAAAATATCTGGAGTAAGATTTCAAATTTAAAATTGTTTAGTTTTGGACTGAGTAACATTTTGATTTTAAATTATTTTTATTTGATCAATTTAATCTTCGGATATATAAAAAACTGACTCAAGATCTAGCAAAATGTTTAAAGTTGAAAATTTAAATGAAATTAAATCGAAAACTACAAGAGATAAATAATGCATGTAAGAATTTTTTTAAAGAATTCCCCAAGGTCCGCAAATCCATTCAAAAGTTACAGATTTATTTTCAAAAGAATTGATTTTGACCCACTGTGCAATGAAATAAAATAAATTCCAGAAATGTGTGTAAATTTAGAGCTTAAATAGTTCACTCCAAAATTGAACTTCCACAAGGGCATAAATAAGTGAAGGGAGTAAGAAGAACAATAAAAATAAAACTGACAATGTAAAGAAAAAAAACGATAACGCCAAAACCATTGATCTTCATTAAAATGCACGATTGCCATATAAAAACAAAAACAAATGTGCATAATGGAGAATACAATAAAAACGGGAATAACAAAGTAAAAAGCAAAGAAAAAAACAACGATAAAAAAACAACAAATATAAAAGGTATAGTGAACGACTATATAATGCCTATTTATATTATGATCTTTATAAGGGAGACATTGGCATAAATAAAGAATTGGCATTTAAAACCAGACAATGTAAAGTTTTTCTTCTGTTCTTTAATAGTTTTCGAGATGAGGGATAGAAAGTTTTCAGATACTGGTCCATTTCTTCGATTTCATTTGACATTTACTTTAAGAATGAACAAATTTTTATCATTCAAAATTTTTCTGATTTAATAATCTCACACATTTTATGTATTATCGTGAAAAAAACTTAAAATCCCTAATTATATGTCGTACGAAATAAACTAAAGTTCACGAAAAATTAATAGAGAATAAAGGCATAATTCCTCAACTATCTACATTGATGTAGGGTACCAGCAAAAACAACAACACGATTCTACCAAATAAAACTGGTGAAACATGTTTTAAGGAAACAACCTTAAAAAATTGGGAGAAAATATATAAAGCAGAGATGGAGAAACTTGTCTCTAATATAAAGAATTATAGTTTATAATAATAAACACGAAACCACTTGATTGAAATTATTACAATTTACAAAAACAAAAATACTTTTATAGTTTTAAGAACTAGTGATGAAATTTTGAAGCTTTTTTGGAAACCCTTTCGATTTTTATATTGCTTTCTGTCACTTCGCTTGAACAGGTATGCCATTTGCGTTTAAAATCTACAACACTTTAGGGCACTTTTTTGGAGGATTTTCACATCTTGTTACAAATACCGCATTATTGTTCAAGGACATGTTATAGTCAATCCAAAAATAGCAACTTTTTTGTAAACATTTCTTGATATTAATTTCGGTATTTTTTAGAGCTCATTGCAACAGATGATTGGTTTATTTTGCCGCAACCACAGAAGACACTAAACTGTCAAAAATGACAGTACAAAAGTGCAAAATCAGCATTTGTTAAAGAAAAAGCATTAATACAAAAGGTTGCAACGGCATATTGCTTGACATACCAGGAACTTTTTGAAAAATTTCGACTGCTTTTAGGTCCTAAACTTTTCTTCAACATTCCCACAAGCATCAGCAAAATTTAAATTTTTAAAAGTAGCGAATAATCAGAAAGAATATTCATTTCGCCATCTAATATGGAGCGAGCATATTTTTTTAGAAAACTTGACTTCAAAATTTTCGTGACAGGAACGCACGAACATTAAGTTTTGCTACTAAATAGTAGGAGCATTGATCTAACTGGGCTGTTTTCCTATTGGATGTGTTGGGAGCTCTTTTGAAAATATATTCTTAATTACGTTTCTATTCACAGACAAGTTCTCACGGTACTGTTTTATAATATTGGAATGGGTTGACGGTAGACTTTTCTAATTTTTGTCCAAAATTTTGTGGAACCAAGTTGGTCTTTCACTTTCTTCTGGTCACTCATTTTAATCAGATTAACAATATATTCATTTGTTGGACATTAAACATAACAGCTGATATGTTTTGCAAAGATAACTTGATCGAAAAATAAATCGGGTTAAAAGTTTTAATGAAGGACGTGTGTTTAGAATTTCTCGATATATGTTTTATTTATATTTCCAAAAGATGATGCCTCTTTCGAATCAGTTTTTTTATTGGAATTTTTTCGTTTTATTACAAAACAAAAATATCAAACCAAGAAGGATTGATTCCTGGTTTTCACCTAACAAATGGAACGTTAAATTCTCTATATTAATTTTCAGCTAAAAATATCATTCTTAAAAATATATATCTTAATGTGCCAAGTTCGTACTCCCTCAAGAAATACCAACATCATAATTTTTTCCGCTCTCTGATAGTGTTTGAGATATAGGTTCCCAAAGTTTCGAGAGACAGATACATATTTCTCATTTGATAGTTAAAATATGTGAACAATATGGGTATCATGTGAAAGCTTTCCTATGTTATATAAATAATATCATACTATTAACCCATACGGGGATAAACGCAACTTTTTTAATTTTACAAAGATAACAAAATTCTCATTCATAACGAAACTTGTATAACTACCATACGAGAAAATAGATACGTAACACGATACTTTGGGACTCTAAATATCGGAAACAAAAAAATTTCAGTTGGCTTTACTTTTTGTACGAGGAGACTTTCATTATATTAAAAAAAAATATTTCTAAACAACGGAAACAAAATTTAGGATTTTTTCAATCTCACTCCTTGCATAAGCATATACTAAATACATACATCCATACATACATATAAATATATATACTTAATATATATATACTTAATACTTACAATATCTCGTTTGATTACGTTTTTTCTTTATTTTTGGTGATTTTTCAACTTTTCTTATCTTCTTTTTTGTTCAACCAGGAAGCGAAACTTAAAACTTATAAAGTTGTCCTGGAATCAACTCACAAAGATTCTACACATATAAATTTTTAACTTCAGAACAATTTAATTTTTTTATAAAAAAATAATAATGACAATTTCTTTTAATTACATTTTACACATTTTACACATTTTTACACTAAAAAACATTACATTATTATTTTTACATTTTCTACACTTGATAATTATTTTTGGGAAAAATATTTTAAAAACTTTAATTTTCACAAAATTTTATTTTTATTTTTCGTTTAATATTTAAATTAATGTACTCGAATTAATGACTCGTTTTCAAACGTTTCAACTTTTATCCGAATTTGCATACTTTTCCTTTTAACAATTAGAATTGCACTGAAGTTTAACGAAAATTGTGGTATTTAATTTTCAAGAGAATTTATTGAGAAGAGAACCAAATAACGTTAAGAGAACATTATGATATTGATATTGTGAAATGCAGTGTTGCCATTATTGTAATGTAAAAAATTCATATTCCCAGTTTTAACATCATTAAGATTATGGTGATTGATTCTTCGATATTCTTTAAAAACCAATTTAAGGTTTCTCCGAAAAATTGCAATTCAAAATAAACCGGTTTCGGTTTTTTAATAATAATCGGTTAACCAATTTTAGAAGGAATCATCTGAGAGTTGATTTAGCAATGATCTTCTGTCTGTCGTTAAATATCTGAATTCAAAAAATGTTCACCAGATTGTTTGTTATTCTCGGTCTAGTAACAAATAATTTATAGACCGATATCTGTGACAACCTAAAATTTAAGACAAAAACTTTTATCAAATAAATACATCCGATTAGAATCATCAAGTTAGCACATAGGAAAGTACATCTTCGAGTGTATGTTTCTATCTTAATGTTGTTGAAACTTCATACATATATACATGTGGTGGAGGGTGTTATATAATCGCCATGGCCCACTTAGTTTACACAATTTTATTTGTAATTGTAGAATGAATATTTAACAAATCGAGCATTCCGGATCGATTTTTTTTGGGTTATTAATACTCTTAAATTCATAAAAACACACTTTTAAAAAACACCGGCGATTCTTCTTTCTTTTCTTCAATATTCAAAATGTGAGCTTTTCAGAAAAGCCGAAACCGACTTAACTAAACTAAAACGTAAAACCGATTATTAAAAATCCGGCCAATCAGCCTAATTGGGATACTTAAAAAAATCTAGGGGAAATTGGTCCCATGTAATCAATGCACAGTGTGTTCAAATCGATTTTTTATTTGTTTTGATGTCTGGAACATAGAAAAAAATTAAGTATACCGTTCGACTCAGATGAATATCGATTTAACGATGTCCGCCCGTCTGTCTGCCTGGCAGTCAATGTAAATTACAGGTCGTAATTTTTGTGTTATCTTATTGAAATTATGTACATGTTTGGCTCAAGGACGAAGCCTATTGAAATTGGTAATATTCGGTCCTATTCAAATGTCCTACCGGAATAGGATTTAAAAATCATAAAATATATAAATATAACGCGATTTTAACAACAATAAGTCCTATAATATTTTAAATCGATATGCCAAATTATGCGAGGATCGGTCCATTAATTCTCGTAAAGGGCATAAATATCGCATATACATTGATATTGCAATAACAACTGGTTAAAATATTTTATCCTAATTGGTCTCTTTAATGAATGTTCGAAATTTTAGGAGAGTCGGTCCATCATTTCTTTAAGCTCTGATAAAACCCCCAGAAAAAAATTATTTTTTTACACATAAATTTCACACAAATGTTAGTATCATAACACTGTACTTCGTACTAAATCAAAAACTGAAATACAAATTTTAAGAGGGCCGTTCATAAATTTTTCGTAACTATCATTTACAACCAACAATGTGGTGTAGGGTATTACATAGTCCGGATTGTGCGACTGCACTATGTTTAATTGTTTTATTTTTATAATTCTGTAACTTTTGAATCGTTAGAGATAAAAGAAATTTCATATAATCAGAACTGAGGTATTTTTGAGATGATTATGTATTCATTTATTACAACAATTGAACGTTATACTTTCCTTAATTCAACAAAATGTTCATAAATTTAATTTAAGTACAGTATTTAAATGGAATATTATTCATCAATATTAAAAATTTATTTTTATCAATTTTAATAATGTATTAATCAAATTGAATAATAATTATTCAAATTAATCGCCATTTTATTAACGAATTCAAATAATCATATTGATAATTTTTCGTCAATTTGAAGAAAATTTTCGTTATGATGTATAAAGGTTTTGTTGTCTACTTTTTCTACTTTTCTTTAATTCGTCATTCTTTTTTGTTGTATTTACTAGCTTTTTTGGTTCCGTGTTCACATACCTACACACCTAATGAAAACATATTGTTTCCGAATATAGAGATGTGCATATATTGAGAATGGTAACATTTTTGACTATAACTTTGTTGGTTTTAAATAGTTAATAATTATCTTAGATGATTCCTTGAAGGTGAAATTAATATATCTCCTCCATCACTTGTGATATTAGATTATAAAATAGTCTATCGAGCGCCACAAGTTCCATTACAAAGGAGTGTTTGTTATAACATGTTTGCACTACACATCGTTTCAATAATTTAGAAATAAAGTTTGTGATTAGAATATTAATTAAATTATTGCTATAAACTATTTTTTTAAAAAGCATTTCAGTCTTTAAAAATATTTTGCCGTAATCACATCTTAAATTTATTTCCAAATGAAAACGATTCAAATAATAGAATTTTTATTTATTCTAAATTTTATTTATTTTGCTAAATCTTCTGTTTATGGTGAACATAAAGATGACTTTAATGTAAAAAATATAATAATAATTCACCATATTTCACCATCTCTAAATTTGATGAAATTTGATATTCATATTCACTGCATCAGACTATTTCGAAGATAATAATCAAATGGAATATAATCTGAGTCCAAATTTTATTATTCTATCAAATAAATAGCAACCGAAATTAGGATGTTTCAAAACAAAAACCGAATAAAATTCATACGTAAATATGTTTACCAAATTTCGTCGAAAATAAAGAAGGAATTGTTCAAAATTTCAATTTCTTGCTCAAAACTTGTTGAAATTTTTCAAAAAAAAAAATATTATTGAAAATATTTTCAGAAAATTTGCAATGCAGCACTTAATGCTTTGGGGTAAGATTTTACTTTTTTAAATCTTCATCACCAACAGTGATGAGCAGAGTATATTCAGTTCATCATTTCATGTGTAACGCCAAGAAGATATCGTCTAAAACCCGTTAAAATAATATAAACAGTCATGGTCATAAGTATAGGTACAAATAAAAACAAGAAAGAATGTTATAGTCGGCCAAGCTCGACTAGTAATACTCCATACCACAATGTTAGTTACGAAAAATGTATGCATTTTAAAATGAATTTTGTGGGAGTCAAATGGGAGCTAGAAGAAATTTTCAACCGACCTTCGTATAATTTAGCACATCGGTTATTGGAATATCATTAAAATAGCTATATATTTAAGACTTTTATGAGCTTAAATTCTCATTCCGGAAGGACTTGTTTGGGAGGTACCTGAAATATTTTCTAAAAAATATTTTTGCTGCATAATGGACAGCAAAACGTATTTTGAAAAAAGTTTAGGACCTTAAAGCAGTCAAAATTACAGAAAAAGTTTTTGATATGGCAAGCAATATGCAGTTGCGAGAAAAGAAGCCAATCATTTGTTACAATGGGTATTGGATTCTTGTTAAAAGAGAATTGAAAAGCACAACAAAAGTAAAATAGGTCCACTTGTGTAGGTTAAAGATCTTAACTTTATTGATGGAATCTATATATATATATATATATATATATATATATATATATGTGATCATCGAAATCCAAAGAACTATTACAGCAAGATTTGTAAAAACTTAAGTGCCAAACTACTTTCTTAAGATGTGTTGGATGGGTTCAGAACTATTGCAGCGAGAGCTTTAAAATTTGGTATCAACCGCTTCTGTTTTACTTAACAAAATTTAGGACGTATGGGATCAGCAATCCCTATACAAAGCCAATTTTTATTTTCGACTATCTTAAGAACTAACACAGCTTAAGTTTCAAAATTTGGTCTCAACCACAAAAAAGTTAAAAATTTAAGAATTTTTTTATCTCACTCCTTAATTACGATATTAGTGTATTCAGATTTTGATAATGTGAAATCCATCTTGGCGTTATAGCTGGATATTTTCTTTACTATAGAAATATTTTTAAAAAGAGTTAAAAATATGTTTATACGTTTATCTCTTTCTAACAGATCGCATAATATCGATAAATTCATAACCGAATTCATAAATAAAATCGAATCAAGACTTGATTTATTGATAAATGAGAAAATAATTCAACTGGAGGAGAATTTAAATAAAAGTAAATTATTTTAATTTAATTTAAGATTTTAATTTTTAATTAAAATGTTAATATTTTTGTTGTATTTCAAGAAATAACTTCTCTTATTAACGATAATTTGATTAAATTGGAAGAAACTGTTCGTAAGTAGAAAATTAAGAACTTGAGCATTTGCAAGGTCTTTAATAATTATTCGATCTGATTTTTTTATATATAGAACAAATGAGTAAGTATAAATAATAGTGAAAGTCTCCGCAAGTTCGGAGAGGACTTAGATGACACTAAAATTTACTTCATATCATGTATTTGGTTAAACAAGTTAAAAATGTCGATTTTTATTTCATATATTTTATTTCTATAATAACAATTATGGTATTTTGAAAGGTAAGCATCGGTTTGTATTCTACGGGAATAATAAAATCGATAAGACACAGTTTTCACTTCGAAAACAAACAAGTTTTAGTTAACGATGTACAATATTTTAAATTTATCAAACCATTTTTTATAATAATCTCGGTAAACTTCGTAAATGGCCCCTAAGCAAACATTAGCGTTGTGTTATCGCACGAGCCCTTTGAATGAGGGCTATATCTCCTGTCTGATCCTGTTTGTAATAAAGTTGAGACCAAATTTAGAAACTTTCGCAGTTATAGTTCTTTAGACACTCGATAATCAATATTTGCTTTGTATGGGGGTACCGTTCCCCCTGGTCCTTTCGGGCGTGATCAATTGTGAAAATTTTATCAAAATTGGATTTGGAGTCCTCACGTTACATACATTCACACATCCTTTTTTATATATATAGAAGCAAACAAAGAAAAATCGACATTATAAACTTGTATACCCAATCAAAAATTTCCGATTAATAAATAGATCACTTTAATCAACTGATGTTAAAAATGGATCATCTTACAATTAGAAAAATGGAAGACGAAATAGGTATGTAAGAAATATTTATATTTTCAAAATTAACTGAAAAATCATGAAATATTTGTAATCCGAATTCGAAATACATTTTCAGAATTGGTAAATCATAAATATAAATGGTAAGAATAATTAAAGATTTTAAATTTCTTTATTATTAATTAATATGTTGTTTTTTTTTTAATCTGTTTTCTAAACTCAGTTCAAACATTTCCATACCTCGAAGTTGTGATTACCTTAAAGGTTGTGACAATAACAATTATAATTTAATGCTACCTGAAATTAGTCCTAAACCATTTCTAGCTGTTTGTGATTTGAAAACTCTCGATGGTGGTTGGACCGTTATACAGAGACGTCAAGATGGTTCTGAGAATTTTTATAGAAACTGGTCAGAATATGCCGAAGGTTTTGGCAATGTAAATGGTGAATTTTTTATAGGTTTAGAAAAACTCCATGCTCTAACCACATCGGGGGAACACCCAAGAATTATATATAATATTAGAGGATTTTGAGGGAATTAGAAAATATGCCAGATATGGAGAATTCGAAATAGATTCGGAGAGTAATGGATACATGTTAACAGTGGGTGAATATTCTGGGAATGCAGGAGATAGTTTAAAGGGTCATAATGGCATGAAATTTAGCACGAAAGATCGTGATAATGATTTATCTAAAAAGAATTGTGCTGAAGTATGGAAAGCTGCTTGGTGGTACACAGTTTGCTATAATAGGTTAGTAAAATATTTATATAATTATATTTGTTTTTTTTCTTTCTTTTCTTTTCAATTTTCTTTTTAATTTTAGTAATTTAAATGGTCAATATTATGTTGGTGAAAGAATTAAGTCTGAAGGTGGTGTGGTTTGGGGTGCATTCAAAGGTCTTAAATATTCTTTAAAATTTACACAAATGATGATACGCACAAGAGATAACTAATGAATATCTTTTTAAAAACGTATGCGAAAAGTTTAAAAATATTTTTAAAAATGTACTTTTGTTAACAAAAATTATATAAATTTGACAGTTAATTAAAGAAAAAATTAAAGAGATGCACAAATGTTTAGTTAATTTACTATGAGAAATTTATATACGGAAAAGACAGTTCACTTTCGCAATAAATCAACCTCAAATTTGTAACCCAAGCAGAATTTATTTTTTTTTACTGGCATAATAACATGCAGGTTATTATGTTTAATGCCAAACAAATGAATATAATGTTAATCTGATTAAAATGAGTTACCGGAAAAAAGTGTGTTCTAAAGCAAACAAAACCCAAATTGCTTCCACAAAAAGTTGGCCAAAAATTAAAAAGTTTGCCGTTTCTTTCCCCATGTTATTAAACAATTTCGGGATGCCATGAAACGGTTAGGGAATGATCGACATGAATTTTCTAAAACTAAAAAAATATAAAGCATTTTCAAGAGCTCCCAACACATCTGGTGGCAAAGCCGTCCATTTAGTTCAAAGTTTTGATACGATACGGTACGAAAAGT
Organism: Cochliomyia hominivorax; assembly: GCA_004302925.2. Lineage (NCBI taxonomy): Eukaryota > Metazoa > Arthropoda > Insecta > Diptera > Calliphoridae > Cochliomyia > Cochliomyia hominivorax. The sequence continues at coordinate 33,920,348 of PYHX02000413.1, forward strand.
TAAAGTACTGCAGGTAAAAAGATCCTGAAAGGAACGTTGCCTTAAACAGAGCAATGAAATTGAAGTCAAATTTCAAAATAATAAGGAAAAGTTTAAAACAAGAAGACTTACAAAATTTTCCAAAGAGTTCTTGGTATGACAAGCAATATGCAGTTGCGACAAAAGAAGCCAATCATTTGTTACAACGGAGTCTACAAATACCGAAATATACATCAAGGAATATTATAAACAAGGCTGCTTTTAGTTATAAGATTTCATAATGTGTTCACTTATTTTTGGTATGACTTGGCATTCTGTTGCTATGGTAAGCAACCCTTTGTGTAGTACAAGAACAACAGTGTGATAGAACCAAATTTTCTAAACTGCCTGGAGCTAAGGCAGTGGAGAGAAATTGGATTGTTGTTAAAAGAGAGTCGAAGAACACAAAAAATGAACCTAAAGTATGGTGGATTATAAACGGTGATGGACTACAAGCAAAGTTACAAAAAGCGCTATATAAACGTAATAAAAGGGTTTCTAAAAAGGTTGTAAATTTCATCATCAGTGATTAAAACCATAAATATTTGTTTTGTTGGTAAATTTGAATAATAATTTTGATCAAATAATAAAACCTAAAACTTTAAGTTTAATAGTTTCGTTTTTATTAACATATATGTATGTTAAGATTCTTTCAAATCTCACTCCATATAGATAGTCTTTTTAAATTTTTGCAAAAACTATGCTTATACGTATGTGTTTACTCGTATAGTTTCAGAGATATACAGAATGAAATGATTTTTAACACATTTTTAAATATTTATGAACAATTTTAAAAGGATCTGATGTTTAAAAAAATATTAAATTACATCAAATCGCATTTCTTGTAGAGTATAACGAAGACAATCTATATAGAAAGTTTCTTTTATTAACTATTTTTTGTTGAATTTCCATAATTTTGTTTATTTTTAATAATTTAAAATGGTTCCAGTTTTTTTAATTGACAAAACATTTAAAAACATAAAGTTTATAAAAATAAAACAATTCGTCCCTGCATCGATTATTGCATTTACTAGCCCCGATGGTGATACATATTTCCACAAAGACTTTTGTTAATATCTCAACTGGTTTAAGATTTACAAAATTTCCTATTTAATAATAATCTTCAGACCCCAAAAAAATTATATGAAGTACATAGAGATCTTAGCTATAAAGCAATTTTTGTTTTATAATGACCATAAAGAAGATTTTATCACATAAGAAAAAATTCATGTGTAACAACTTTTTCAATAGCGATGACATAAACATCCAACAATTATTCCCTGCCTGTTTTTATATACATTTCCATTTCCACATATCATGAACGTTGTTTAAATTTTTAATGATTTTTAGCAATTTTTTATATTTTCCAAAATAATATTTCCAATCACATTGTTCAATGTTCGTGTTTTAAAGATTTCGCATATAACAAATACTTATGTAAAAAGTTTAAAACTTTACCTGAAATCCAACATAAGAACCGCCCGTCAGAAATTCATTTTTTGATGTTTATCTTACATATGCAATATATCAATATATTCATTCCTTGTCACCATGTTAGTTTATTTAGATGTCCTGTAATGGTGCAAAAGTTACATAGTTTTTTACAAAAATAATTATTATTTTTTTGATTTTCTTCATTTATGAAGATTGAAAAATTTATTTAGATTAAATTTATTTTAAAAAATTTTTCTAATTTGATCCACAAACGTAATCCGTTAAATTAAGGGTATTTTTCGGTCATTAATTTTCTAAATTATCAAATTTTGTAAATTTTCTACAAATTTCATTTCAAAATCGTTTACCAGATAAATCGCAGTTCAGTTGTTTTACGATCGTTTATAATTTCAGTTTTCATGTAAATACAATTTTTTATTAATATTTTTATATTATTTAATATCATCAATAAATAAAGTTGTTTATTTAAATACACTATATACTTCAAATTAATCTGTATTGTATGTGTAGTATATGAAAGCGATTTTTTGTTTGATTTCTTATTTTATGTGATTAATGAGAACGTGCAATATCTGAAAAGAAATTTAAAATGTCTTGTATATTAAATTCTAAACTAATCATGGAACCAGCATAACATTTTTGTATACGCTCTTCTAGGAATTTATATTGGACAATAAATTCCTCTTGCATTGCATGCCATACCACCTGCAAGAGGTTTTCCTCTTCGCACAAATGTTTCTCCACTTTCTTATAAAGATTTTCCAAACCTTTTTTTACTTCTCGTGCCGGATATTGGCTAATAACTTTACGTAATTCTTGTTTAGAAAATGCCATTTGATAACTTATTTCTGTTTCTTTTACACCTTGGGCAATTTTCTGTTGAACACCTTCAAAGAATAACTAAAAACATATACAGAGACAAACATAATATGAATTTGTTTTAATTTCAAATGACACATATTCTGCATTGTTCAAAACCTAAGCAATTTGTTTCCACTAAGTAAGTATAGTCGTTTATGTACTCTTCAATTAGATTAATGAAAAATGTCTGTTTTATAAATTATTACACAAAAAGTTTACATTATAATAATAACAAAAAATAAAATGAACATAATTTGAAAACAAAAACAAGTTAACCAAAATACATGTTTCCTGGCTCGAGATTTTAAACTACAAATTCACTTACAATGGAAACGATTTCAGCTCTCACTTATATTTATTCAATATAAATTTAACTTTGATTCACTCAAACAAAGACAAATGTATGGGTGGACATCATTACTTCAAAGTATTATTGATTGCAATAGTCTCTTGATTTTCTCTCATTTTCTCTTGTTTTATATTGGATTTTCCTTAAGCACTGGACTAAATCAAAATGAAAAAAAATTTATTCGGTCTTCGATCTACTCAGATGGAATGTGTCATGTAAGAAGATCAAAAAAAACATGCTACTTCTCGGTTTTACTAAAGAGCGTGGTAGCAACGATTTGGTTTTACCCAACATTTTCTCGGTGCAAACCCGAAACAAAGGTCATTTTATCACTATATCGAAAAAGTTTGAGCTCCACACTCGGCTACCTCAAATTAGACTTTTTGAACAGCTATTTTTAATATTGTTTTCTTTTTCATTAATCATTTTAAGGAGAACATATAAAACAATGCCTACTTATTGGAGAAAAGTTACTTAGGTTTGTATGTTTACTTACATTTAATTTTTCTAATGGTCTACCAAAATACTGTATAACATAATTGGTTAAGGCTTCATTATAACGTGATTTTGCTTCTTTTTTCAATTCATCTAAACTGGGAACTTTAAGACGAGCCAGTAGTGAGTACATATGATGATAATTTTCCATACGCACCACTTGCATAGGTGTTTTTGAATGTTCCTTGGCATGTGTATTGATGCACTCAAAAATGACATTAATTAATTGTATATATTTTTCACCATCCGTACGGCGAGTAGATTTCCTAAAGAAATCTTCTGTTGTTTGTGAGAAATATTCGAAATTTTCAACATATGGTAAGATACCACATTTCGAACGTTTAGGTAATTTTGCATCTCGTATAGATTGCAATTGCTGTTGCATGAAACGATCGAAATTACGTTTAACATGTACTAAGACGGAAGCAAATGTCATGCTTAAAAAGGAATGTGTATCTTGGGCGGACATTACGTGTTGATTTAAACGTTCCAATACATAAAGAGAATAGCTAAATGAAAAATAAAAATGTTAATATTGTTGTATTCCCTTTTATAATAAAACATATCATTGATACTCACAAACAATCAAAACGTTCAAAACTTTGTATAAAATTAATAAGTTCCTGTTCCAGACAGCCAAACAATGCATTCATTAATTTTCGAACTTCTTCGTTGATTTGACGATCAATTTTCTTTTGTGGAAATTGTGCTACCAAAGAATAACATGAAATAATAAATTGAATAGAAATTACTTAAATACATAAAACTAAAAACATACCATCACCGGCTCCTTTAGCGGAAGAAGGAGATAACAATACAGATTGTGACATATCAGCACTCTTTTCCATCACATCTAAATTAGCACTTTTTCCTGTAGGACTTATAACATCCATTTGAAAGAAATTAATACAGAACTTCTGTTCTTGCAAAGCAATAGGTTCTAATTCAGCTAAAACTTTTTCTAGCACCGCATCAAAGCGTTCACGATCTGCCGAATCTACCCCAGGACCCCATTGCTCTCTATTAACCCCCAATGTACCATGGGGTACTGATGAAATTGCAGCTTTTTTCGATGTTGAAGAAGAGGAAATATCTAGATCTTCTCGTGAATTGCGTAATTTTTCGGAAATTTGTATTTTTGCCAAAGTAAAGAAATTTCTTATATCACGTTCATAATTTTTACTTAAATATTTTGTGTACACTCCGGTTAACATATCATATCTAGCACGATCCATAGCCTTTATCCAATGCATTAATTCTGTGTATGGTGTTAGCTCTTGATGTACAGATAAATGATTTGGTAATACCAATTCTGTGCTTGACAATGGCTTACCACCAATTTCATTGGATAAATGTATAAATAAACAATTTAAATGTTTTACCAATGGAGTTAAGAAATTATTTTTCCAACTTTCAAAACGTTTCCTTTGATCTCTTACTGCTACCAGACGTTGTAGGGAAGGATCAATATCACTATTTAAGGCTTGCTGTAAACTTTGTGCTGCTATTATTGCCGCTTTTCGACCTTCAGCTGTTGTCAAATCTGGAGCTTGTAATATTTCTTGATAGACCACGGGAAAATCTAATTGAGTCTGTCATAATATAAATAAATACAATGAGTCTGACATAATTTAAATAAATTAAATAAACTTATTACAATAAAATTTACTTACAATAATTTGACTTAGTTCTTCTTTTAGTTTAATATTATTATTGTTAGCAATTTTGATCATGGCATTTTTACCACCAATCTTTTCCATTGTTTCCTTCACATGTCCCAATATTTCTTCATATGAATCCAGACGTTCCTCATACTTATCAGCTTCGTCAATTGCTTTATCAATATGTTTCATTAGCATCATTACTTGCTTTTCAGACGCCAACACAGATTGCATATTTGCCTAAAAATCATTAATTTTTGGGAATATTTATACTAGAAATTAGTTCTGATTTTAAATACATAACTTCAACCAACAATAAATCCAAATCTTTTGCTATAATAATATAAATTAATGAAGATCCTATATAAATTATTTTTCTGTATAGATTTGACTGAGTGTTATTCTAATTTAATATAAACTCAAATTCCGACTACACGACACACTACAGATCGCAAATTTTGAAATAAATAAAATTAATATAAGTAGTGAGATCAAAAAAATCTTAACACACGTTTTTCATTAAAATTTTGATCCCAAGTACTATTCAATTTTTCCTTTGATCAAGTTACATTTGTAAAACATGTAAATTATTAAATATTTTTAACAAAAACCAACTTGGTCCTACAAGAAGTTGGCCAAGAATTTAAAGGTCTACCACCAGGTTTTTCGCAATTTCCAGGTCAAAAATTTTATATTGCTGGAGATCGAGAAAATGTTGAAGAAAAGTTTAAGACCCAAAAAAAAAATCCCAAAAAGGAACGTTTACAAAAAACGCTGCTTCCATTCAAACGAGTTCATAATGTTTGGCCTGACTTGGCATTGCCAATGTGGTATTTGTACCAGGAGAGGCAAATCCTCCAAACTGTCCAGTACAAAGATGAGTGGAAAGATATTGGGCTTTTGTTAAAAGAGAATTGAAGAGCACCATAAAAGTCGTCAAAAAGTTTTATAAATTTAAACAGAGATGGAGTATTAGTACGAACTATTTGATAGAAAGCACTATAAGAACATTAATGGACGGTTCTTTGAAAATTTTAATAATAATTTTAATCAAATAAAGAAATAATAAAATATTATTTATTGGTTTTGTTTTTATTAACATATATGTTTGTTAAGATTTTTTCAACCTCACTTCTGAGTTTATTATACTTCAGTTTACTTACCCCATCTAAATCATGTAACTCTTTTGACAATTTTTCAATCAATAATTCAGCATCCTTTACAGCATACTCACATTCATTAAATAGTTTCGATAATTCATTAGATTCTTTATCGGTTAGTGCGGTAAATTCTGTTAATTCTAATTCTTCCTCATCTTCAGTTTCTCCATTTTTTCGTAAACCACGTCCGCTACCATCACGCATAGTCGAAGAACCGCGTACACTGCCACGACCACTGCTATCCATACCCATCAATTTTTCAGGCGATTTATCCATTAACCAGGCTGAGGGTATATTACGAAATTCCGCTTTAGTACCTCTTGCATATTTTTGAATTTGCTTGTACAAAACGGCTATAAAGTTTTGTCGCTCGTGCAAATTGAGGGCATACCATCTATACAACTTTTCAACCTGTACATCGAATTCGTGTATATCAAATTGTTCACTGCGTCCATCTAACCATTTAATTTCATCCAGTTGCCAGACCCGTTTCTTCTTGTAATCACCATCTTTCTGTTCAGCTTGTTTGACCAGACAAACGGTGACTTGGGGCACTGGTGGCGGTGTCGTGGCAACGCATAGATAACAGGCTCTTTTCTTTTTGAAAGTTTTCGTTACCGTCACCACAGACAGTAAACGTTCACCGCACCCATTAAAAAGTTCCTTCTGTAGAACATGTTTGATATTGGCCAAAGAGCCAACCGATAACATTTTTTCTGTGAACGTTTCAGTATTTTTTGTTTAAAATTCTTTATTTATAAAAACTAATTTATTATTCACAAAAAATAATTGTCTTTACGCCTCCTACAAAAAATTTGCGACAAATCATTGAGAAGAAAAAATAGTTTATGTGAATTGTCAAAAATGTCAGCTGTTTGCAAGAATGAAAAGCTGCCACATTATTAGATAAAATATAAGTTAGATGTGGCAACTTTAGAACTTAACAGTATCAACAGGTTGTTTTCATACCCTTCACCACCACAATTGGAGAAGAAGTTATATTAACTTTATCATTTCTTGTGTAACGCTAAGAAGAAATCTTCTAAGAAATCGTAATGTATATGTAGCCTTGCATCAAAAAAAATCTGAGTTAATTCAGCTATGTTCTTCTGTCCGTCAGTTCTTGGCAAGATCGCATCCACAATAATTAACATAGCTCAATGAAATTTGGAGGGAGTATTTCGCATCCTCTATTTTGCTGGCAATCCATTGCAATGTATACAATAAATAACCATATATAATAATATACCATACACCATAGTAGGTGGTTTCATTGTGCTGATGTTTGTAACATAGAGAAAATATAATGTTACATCCACTTTTAAATACACCGTTAGACTCAGAGCCTTCCGTATGGCTGTCTATTTTAACGTTGTGGAGACACTACAGGTTGCAATTTTTGAGATATATTTATACAATTTAGTACATATTATTTTTTTTAGGTACCTCCCATACAAATGACCTACCGGAATGAGATTTTGAGCTCATAAAACTTCTAAATATAAAGCGATTAGACAGAAATACTCATACGAGGGTCGGTACATAATTTGTTGTTGTTCCTAAACTAATAAAAATGGTATCAAATCAAAAGACTGAAGTTCTAATGGGATTGATGACAAAAATGTCAATTTTTTCAATAAAAAATCGATATATGTACATGCACATAGGATTGATAACTTATAAAACGAGACTCGTTGTGTAAAACGGCCTACACGAACGAATTGTCAGTTTCTGCAAGTTTTGTTCTTCATTTTAGGCATACAGCACGTAAGTTAATCGGAGAGAAATTTAATAAAAAAAATTGATATGATAAAATAATTTTTATTTCAGTTCCCAAAAAGACTAAACGAAAATGTTGGTAAAACACATTGCTAGACAAGGTCTCTTGTTGAAAAATGGTAAGTTCAAATGTTTCTTTTAACAAAAAGGAAATTGTTTCTAGTGTTAACCTTTAAAATTACATAACTATATATAAACTTCTCAAATAGAAAATTTTTAAAGTTTTCTGTGATACACATTAAAAGAATCGAAAATATACAATTAAATTTCTTTTAGCTGGTGCTATGTCCCGCGCTGCTTATCACGGCAGTGGTGTTAAGGTAAGCATGGATGATATGCCCGTACCCCAAGGTGACTGGAAGGAACACCACAGCCGTCAAAACGCCAAATACAATGCTGTTCTCTTGACCGGTGTTGCTGCTTTGGTTGGCACCCTTGCCTTGGTAATTTTTAAATTCTTTTTTTATGAAATACCGTTTTTATAAATATGTTTTTATTTCGCTATTAGATCAAATCTACCGGTATTATTGAGTTGAACTTTAGTCCCCCCAAGTCCTTGGATTAAGCTGCAACAAACTACTTTTATTTAAGCTAAATATGTGTATCCCTTAAAGTTAAGGCTTAAAAAATGGTTCAAATAAAGTGATAACCAAACAGACATTTTTGTGTAAATCGATTTCTATTTTATTATTAATAAACAGGACCATCGTCCAAGTTGTCATCTTCTTCATTGTAGGCTTCACCATTATCAAAGTAACTGTTGCCGTAATCATTTTCATCATCCATTTCATCATCGGCCACTTCCTCCTCCTCTTCCATTTCTTGTTCTGAGTCTGAGTTGGCTTTATTCCCAGTATCCTTATCATCTTCATTAAGTTCCTTTTCCTCAAGCTGTTTTAGTCGATCTTCTATATTGGCCGATTTAGTTTTCTTTAATTCCTTCGCCTTTGCATCGATCTTACGTTTTCTGTTAGCCATTTGTAATTCAGCTGGCATAAGAGACCAATTGAATTCTGCTTTTGCTTTTAATTTATTTGTTTCTGTGTCATTCTGCAAATTTAAATCATATTTAATAGATATTTTATTTAAAATGTTTTATAAAACTTACTGCAGTTTTTTCACCATAACTTAAAATCGATTTATTTACTTTAGTTTTTTCTAAAGTCTGTAGATAATATGGTGAATCTCTCATATGATTAAGGAAGTCTTCTTTCCACAGTATCTGATAACTTTGTGCTGCTGTTGTCTTAAGAAGATTCAATTTCAATCTTTATATTAAGTAATTATGACTTAACTTACCTCTAGTGTAACGGGTTTAGACATTAGGGGCGGGTATGTTGGTGGCGGTGCTGTTTGTACTTGAGGCATATCTTTGCCCACACATCCTAATGTTTGTAATTGTTCTTGGGTAAGCGAACCAGTCTTGCCTCTACCTCTTCCAGCCATATTGACTATTTTGTAAACTTTTCTTTGTTTTTATCAATTTTCTTAAATATTTTTGTGATTTTTTAAAAGAATTATAAAAACCATTCCATGCCGTTTTTAAAAAATGCTTGCAGGTTCTGCAAACATATTTTTGTTTTCATAGTAAATGTCATTTTATGTGTGTTCTCTCTCTTAAATTGTCTCATTCATTTCTATTTAATAGGGTTGCCAGGTGTATTGAATTACAAAAAATCATGTTAATTAAGAATTTCTAATTATTTGGGGACAATTAAGGTCTGTAGGTTATAGACTTCTACGTGTTGTCCTTCTTATTTCACTCCCATCAAACGCGTCCACTAGTGAATACTTACACTTCACAGTTCTGTCTCTTAATAAGATTATTCAGGCTCGGCAATATTGTGTGGTGTGAATTAAATTTGTCCCTTTAATTCTAAGAGATACCCGGAGACCAACCTAAATAAAGACACTTTTAAGAACAAGGCGAGATAGTCTGATAATTGCCAGTATACTCGTAGGAAATACTAGAAGAGGAAAATGTAAAGGAAAAAACATTGATAGGTAATGAACGGAACGGAACGGAACCGGCAACTAAAAAAGGACCTCCTATTTATGTATGTGGTACAGTTTATGTATCCCTAAAACTATAAGATATAAATTATACACGTAGGCCTTGCCCACTATTTCCATGAACCCAGAAACTGCTGCATTATTCAGGAGTCATTTTCATAGACTGTTAATATCTATGCTGGCAGTCATGCTCTGAAGGCATTTAGTGGTCTCTACGTTAACTCGATGCTGGTGTGGAAGTGTAGGGAAGGGCTGAGGTGACTTATGGACACACACATGATCAGACTATGCTGGGTAGCGGGACACTGCGAAATAATCGGCAACGAAATAGCCGATGAACTAGCTAGTGGAGGAAAGTTCTGAGGAGCGCTCAACACATGGATGGATGCAGTTGTTAGGCCAGCAATTTCTGGCTGGGCAAAATGCACTGGCTGATAGTTGTCGAACTAGAAGAATGCTACATTCGGTTATACCGAATCTTCTATACCCTCCAAAGTAAATACATTATGTTTCGTACACAGTCACACATGCACTCACTAACGAGTACAATATTTAAAAGTTTTTTTTAATATAACACAGGAACACTTAAAGAGTCATAAAATTAGTTACATTTTTGACAATAACTTTTTTCTACTGAACCGATTTCGAATGGTGATAAAGTACATTGGTTAATATTATGACGAAATTTCATTCAAATTTGTCGATTCATAATTGATAATTTTACGATTTTTGCTTGAACTTAGAGGTTGCTCAAATATCGGTAAATATACTTAACCGATTTTGCTGGTTCTTCTCAGGACTATAACAAACATTCAGACCAAATTCCATTGACGGTCACTGGCATTTACTGCGGATGTGAGCATGCCAACAACCGAAGGACGGACATTGCTAAATCTACTCAGATTTGAATGCCAAAGTTAATACACCCTCTTCACTATTTGTGGTGGTGGAGGGTACAAAAACAAATTAACCAAATTTCAAAACATTTTAATATACATATAATTGTAAAATTTATAAACTAATAAAATATAAAAATAAAATTTTTTATTATTAAATTAATTATAGAGAGCAGTATTTAATATTAACTATATTCTTAAATACATACATATATTTGATAAATTTAACATATATTATAACATAGAAATATTTGGAAAAAATGTATATTACTTAAAATTAAAGTTATTGCAAAATTTGAATTGATATTAACTAGTTATCATCAAGATATTGTTTTTTTTGTTCTTTTTACAATACAAATAAGTTCATAAGTAGTTTTCAAAACATTGTATAGAACTTTAAATGCTATAAAGTTTACTTCATTTTGATGTAGAAGTTGGTGGTTCATAATCTCCATTTGTGGTTAAACCAACTTTTTCCATAAGTTCAGTTAATTTTTGTGCTTTACGATCTTCATTGTGAGCAATAACAGTGCATAAGTGTTCGGTAAGCAGTTCTTTTTTCTCGGCTGCATTATGCAGATCCATTTTAGCTTTTAGGAATTGAGATTCAATTTTCATATAGTGTTTTCTGTTAGAAATATATAATCAATTGTAAATAAATAATTCATTAAAAAAATAATAAAAATAAAAAATACTTACTCAACATTGGCAAAATGTATACAGGCATTATCGATTTGTTTTCTTAGTAGTGCTACATCAACGGCAAGATCATTATCTAATTTAGCTAATTCGGCTTTGATTTCTTCAATTTTACGAGCTTCAGCGGCAGTTTTTTGAGAACTAAAAAGAGAGTGAAAAGAATTTATTGATATTATTTGATTTGGCCCTTTATAAATAATAAAATATTCTTAATATACATATATTTTTATAAAAACGAAATCAATAAACTTACAGTATTATTTTTTATTTGATTGAAATTATTTTTACAATTTACAAAACAAAAAAATATTGTATAGTTTTAATCACTAGTGATGAAATTTTGAACCATTTTTGAAAACTCTTCCATTAACGCTTTTATAGAAATTTCTGTCGCTTTACTTGCACAAGCAGTCCATCTCCGTTTAAAATCTGCCACACTTTAGGATACCATCTTTTGTGCTCTTTAATTCTCTTTTCACAGGAGCCCGCTGACCTAAGCACCAGACAGGTTGGAGGATCTTAAAAAAATAGAACAAAACTGTTCTTGCTTATTTTCCATATTGATTAGCTTCTTTTAACGCTGCTGTATTCTGCTTGCCATATCAATAAGTTTGGAGAATTTTTGACTTCAACATTTCCTCGAATATCAGCAACATAAAAGTTTTGACGAGGAAATTGCGAAAGATCTTTTAGAACATACGTTTCGTCATCAAGCACAAAAATTATTTTTTTAGAAAACTTTATTTAAATTTCCATGCTCTGTGTTTCTGTTAGGGACTTTTTAACTCTTGCATGCATGAGCCTTAACTATTCGTACTAAATAGTCCGAGCACTGAGCTAACCATACTGCTTTCCTCCCGGATTTGTTGAGAGCTCTTTTTTAATGCTTTCTGGTAGTTCTTTGGCAACTTTCTGGTCAACTTGTTGGTGAAGTTGAAAAATAGATCAGGACCTAAAAACAGTAAATAAATTTCAAAAAGTTCTTCGTATGGGAAAAATATGAAGTTTCGGCAAAATATAACAATCATTTGTTACCATTTGTCGAAATTTACATAAAGCAATGTTTACAAAAAAGGCAGCTTTTTATAATACTTTATAATGGGTTCACTTATTTTTGGTATGGTTTGGCGTCTTGTAACTCCATGAGTGATTCAAGTACGATAATGTGGTACTTGTACCAAGAGAAGTAAAGCCAGTGGAGAAATATTGAGCTCTTGTTTAAAGAGAATTGTAGAGCACTAAAAGGGTTTTCGAAAGTGTGGTAGATTTATTAAAAAATGAAAACTATGTTTTGTGGTTTTTATTACCATATATGTATGTTTGTATGAATTATTTCCAATAAAATCGTTTTGGAACCACTGTAACCGTTTAGTATTAACATCATTTAAGATATGATAATCAAATTAATATCTTAATCAATTAAAATAGAATAGCTCTGTTTGAGCATTAGATATATTTATAGTTTTTATCATAGAACTTATAATCTTATTAGAGCTGAAACAGACCTAATATATCCTATGTATATAATTATACTCACTGTTGTTCTATAGCTTTATGCAACATTTCTTTTTTCTGGCGATTTTGTTCTTCAATCATTTTACGATGAGATTCAAAATCTTTTAACGAAATACCCTTAAAGGGAGATTGAATATTTAAAGAACTAGGAGCAGAAAATGGATTCTGATTGTCAGTAGCTGCTGCTGGTGTAGACGGTAATATAGAAGAATCCTCTAAACTAGTTGTAGATGATATTTGACTATCCATTTCTGAGTTTAATTTTAAAATCGAGGAATCTTCACTAGACGATTGTGAAGAATGTGTATCCATAGCATTTGTAATTACTCTTTGTTGCTCTCCGTCATGACCTTGTAAACGTTTCTCAGCTGCTTTTTGTATTTGTTGCTGCTGATGCTGTTTTCGTTGATCACTTACAAACGGTTGATAAAAGAGAGCTTCTTCTATGGATTTTGACATACTGCGATCAAGATTTATATCTTCCATGGAATCATTTGACTGTATCATTTTAAGTTTATCACTCATTTTATCATGATTGGCAGTTTCCAATGGAGTTTGTTTCTTTATTTGTGACATTTTTTGTTGGCGTAAATAATCGTTTCTCTCTGGCATGCGTCTGATGCCACCGTGTCCACCAAATTTAGCTGATTTCACTACCATAAACAAAAACACACACCAACAAAGATTAAAAAACACACAATAAACACATATCTTATACAGAGTTTTATTCATTTAACTTTTATTCTAATTCGTCAATTTTATCTCAGTTTATTATTTTATATTAAGAATTATACATAAACATTATTAAATACTTGTTTTTATGTACTCACTAGTTTCCACGGCTGTAAGTTTTTTATGTTTATTGCCGGAAACTCGATTTATTTCATCTTGACTAAAACCATTAAATTTATCCGACATTTCGGTTTAAAATATTTTATTCCAAATTTTTTCTTTATAAACAATTTCTCTTAATATTTTTTAAAAAATAAAATATAATTTAAAATGCAAACAAAACAGAAAAATATTAAAACAAGAGTTGAAATAATTCATACTAGAATTTTAACTTTTTTTCTGAGAGCTACAAGTTTTCTGCTCTCTAATTGTAAATGTCAAATTGACTACATCACCAGAAGTATTGCCAACTATATGTTTGTTGTAAGATCATTAGTGAAGTAGAAAACAGAGTTGTTATAAAAGAAATAAGAAAACTGTTATAAAAAATTTCTTATTTAAGTTTGGTAATTTGTAATTCTTTGCGAATTTCATCGATATCTTGTTCCCAGCGTTCTTCCCAGTATACAGGCATCAATGGTTTAGCATGTTTACCATTTTTAATTGCCCATGGTAAATATTCAGTCTTATACAATTTTCGTTGTCTAAAAACGAAATAAACGAAATATAAGTAATCCGGCTGCGCCGAAATATAAATACCCTCTACCACTTACATTATCCAAATATTTGCGTGAGTTGAAAAAAAGTGACGATTATCAATAAAATTGGTTTATATTGATGAGTTTTTTAATTTTAAACCAGTTTTAAGGGATGGGGTGGTATTGCAAAATATGGTCCCATATTCGCCAACTCAGTTAAGTGCATTGAAAACAGTGCCGGATTTCAATAAAATTTTCTATATTTTCGACTTTTATAAGTTCAAAACCATTTTTCGGGAAGGGACCATATATAGAAGCTTTAGCGATAAATGGAACTACATTGGTGAAATTAATAACTTATTTTTTAGACAGTTATAAAAATTATTCTGCTGCATTTCAACAGAATTAGTCTTTACTTAAGAGTTTAAAAAACTTAAAATCATATTCCGCGAAGTGATCTTATTGGGAGATATATCAAATAATGGGCAAAAATAATCTAGTTTTTGGGTTGATTCTTATACTAAAATAAAGATAAGTTACAAATTTTAGAAAATTATGTTGAAAGTGAGTTCTGTATGACAGACTGGTTTATAGAAAAGATCTTCGAAATTCCTTATTGGCGTTGCACACGACCACCAAAGTGGTGGTCGACACCTCATCTACAACTGTGAAATTTTTTTAAGATATTTCATTTAAGGATCAGTATATAAAAAAACGGACAAAGGATTCCAGACTTATTAGTCATACTTGCACCTAACCAATGACTATGTTATTAGAGAAACCCTTCAAACTCTCAACAAATAGTTTGAAAGGTTTCATCCTTTTATATGTATTAACTACATGGAAAGCAATAACAAACTTCTCAAGCTCTTATATGTTGCTTTTAGTGGTAGAGGTTAAAAAAATTTAATAATATATTACTTTTACATACTTGGGCCTCAAACGTATTGCACCAAAAATCGCACCACCATAACACATAGGTAGACCATTATTTAACGCTTCAAACCACTTAACAGTCACCTCTCCCAACATATTTGTAGGCATATCAAGTATGGCATGTACTAAATCATGACATTCACGATATCTTGTCATTATATAAGCTAATTCGGGGTCAACCATAAAACGAACTTCCATGCGAGAATCAGGAGTAACTTGCTAAATGAAAAAAGTTAAATTTTCCAAAAACTTATGTATTATGTATTAATACTCACGTTATCATCTAAAAATTTAACATAAACACGTCCCAATGTATTTTCCGGCAACTGACGTAATTTTTCAATATCAACTGTACGTGTATTAATGCGGGGTTTATGTTGCAATATACGTTGACCTTCATCGCAATTTTTCATGCTATACAAAATGTTTTGTAATGCTTGTTCTCCAGTCGTCTCGCCCAGACAGGCAATCATATCGTGTCTATTTTAAAGGAATTTTAATAAAAATTTATTAAAAATAAAACATTTTCTAGACCTTTTAGGATCCACCAAGGCTGCTATGGATGAGCCGATAGCTAAGAAACCCTTTTGAAATGGAGACATTTCAATACGATTTTGCATGAACTCTTTGGTAAAATCATCCCAGTGTTGTTTTACTGATTCATCGATATTCACATTTGCATTTATTTCCTCAACTGTATTAGAAGTTGCAATTTGTTTAACATAACGTTGCGGTACAGCCAGTAGGTACGATCTTTTACAAATATTTTGCAACATTTTATTGCACAAAATTAAGCTGAAAAATGATTATATAATAATTTTAAATGTATTATTTATATTGTAAATATTCGAAAATTCTGCATAGTTTTCCAATATTAAATATCAGGTGGACATAGTCTGGATATTTATTGTTGGCACACTATCATTCCAACTAACAGGCAGAACTTAATGTAATCGGGTTAAATTATTTGTTAATGTCCCGTGAAAGTAAATTAGGTTGGTTCTCAGGAAAAGGTATTAGTTTCTTTTATTAGTATATGGTTTCTATGAAAAAGTCAGAATATGGAGATTCACAATTTGTAAAGAAACAAAGTGAAAATGGAACGTTATTTGATGTCAAAATACTTAAATAAATCTCAAAATTTTGATTTTATGAAAAATAAAATAAATTAGGAGTGAGATCAAAAAATTCTTAACACGCGTTTTTTCATTAAAACTTTTAATTCAAGTATGCTTGTAAAACAAGTCAGTTATTATGTTCCAGTACAAGTTCCTCACAGAAACACTGCCACATATTAAGGAATGTTTACAAAAGAATGAATGAAAGCAGCTTTCATTCATAAGACTTCAAAATGTGCCCACTTATTGTTAACCTCATTTGACATCCTGTCACTATTGTAAACAAGCCCTTGAGTGGTGCAAAACCAATAATTTGATATCGGTACCAAGAGAGACAAATTCTCCAAACTGCCCAGAGCTAAGGCTAGTAGGGAGATAATGGGTTCTTGTTCAAAGAAAATTGAAGAGCACTAAAAAGTGTGGCAGATTTTTTACGGAATAAAAAATCTCTTCGAGCAAAGTGATAGAAAGCACCATAAAACGTTAATGGAAGGGTTTCCGAAAGAGGTTCAAAATTTTATCACTAGTGATTAAAACTATAAACCTTTTTTGTAAATTGTAATAATTTCAATTTAATAAAAAATTAATGCAAGATTAGTGGTTTCGTTTATATTAATATATATGTATGTTAAGAATTGTTTTATCTCATTCCATATTTAAACTTTAATGCAGAATTATTTCTATAACTTTGAAAACAGAAATTTGCTCTATATTCAAAAGTCGAGCAATTATTTTTGTAATGTTATTTATATAGAGCTTTACTATTTTACCATTTAAAGTCTACTTTACAATTTAACCACGTACATGACCAAATTAAAAAAAAAATTAAGTTTAATAAAAGATATTTGCAGGATTAATGATTCTTGAGATGGCAGCGTGATTAAAAGTGACATATGTGATACACACGAATTTTATACTCTACAAATCAGTAGGTGTGTAATGCGTATGTGCTCATATCATATATCATATAGATTCCAATATTGAATATAATTTTCTAAAATTTTTTACATATCTTTATTTTGATGTAAAAATCAACCAAACAAACTAGATCGCCTTGGACCATTATTTGACTTAGCTTTCATAAAAAGCCGCTTCCAGAATATGGTTTTAAGCATTTGAAATTTAGGGACAATAATTGAAACTGTCCTGAATACACGATATTAATTTGAACAATATCGATCATAAGGCCTCTTCCCGGAAAACCGTTTTAAGCTTTAATGTGGACCAATTTTATTGAAATTCGGCACAATTATTTTCTATCTATGTTTAATGCATATTTTGCTATGGGCTCCATATGAAGTTATAAAGCTCTTTAATAAATATATATAAAGCTCTTTAATATGAACTAATTTTATTGAAAATATTTATAATATCAAAAGCAGTCTTTAATATATATATATATATATATATATATATATATATATATATATATATATATATATATATATATATATATATATATATATATATATATATATATATATATATATATATATATATATATATATATATATATATATATATATATATATATATATTACTAATTTGATGAATATCGGTCCGTATTTTCCTTTAGGTTCCATTTAAGTGTTTTTTATTTTTGAATTATATTATTAAAATTTTGTGCAATTAATCTTTTAATTGACTTTAATATATGTATTTAGTTTGACAATAATCGTGCCTTATTCTGTAATATATTTCCCGGAATAGTGTTTCATGTTTGTTGAAAATATAGACCAATACCATATTCAAATTTAGTTTATAAATGAAGGCTCCAGCTGAATGGCATAAGTTGTTATATCGTTGATCGTAACAAACTATTACTCTCTTATTTGTTTATACAAAAACCTTTGTAGGTTCAATGAATCTTGAGATGGCCACGTGTTTGAAAATGATGTGAACGGTACACACAATTTTAAAGTAACTTTGTTTTATAGACAACATCAGTTCGCTACAGTATCTATAGAATTCCATGTCTGCTTTATAAACATTTGGAAAATAATTTTGTAGAATTTAGTTGAGTATTTCAATTTGAAGCTTTTTCATAATTTTGTTATTAAATTAAAATTTTAAATTAGTTAATATGATTAATTTAATATTTAAACCGCTGAATAAAGTTATTCATATTTAGCACAAACATCTAAACACCTGTCCATCTCCAATAAATTTTGAAATTCCGAATGTGATGAATTGAAGAAAATGTAGTAGTAGTTTTTGTATAATATGAGACATACATACATACATACATACATACATACATACATACATACATACATACATACATACAAACATAAATACATACATATATATGAATGAAATTTCAAGTATAGTTTGATGACTAAACATTATTGTTAAATCTTCCACCAAAATAAGTGATGAATTACAGTCAATATTAAGTTTATTATTTCGCATGTAACATTAAGAAAAGTTGATTTAAAATTGCATAGAATATATAAATTTCTGTAATAAACTAAAATCTGAAATGTTGCCAAAATTGTTTAAATTTACCACACTTTTGAACAGCTTTTTGTGCTTTTAATTCTCTTTTAACAATATCCCAATATCCCTACATTGGTCTTAGCTTCGGCCAGTTTAGAGATTTTGCCTCTCTTAATAAAAATACCACAGGGCATAGTGACAGGATGATAAGTCAGGATAAAAATAAGTGGACACATTATGAAGTTTAATTAAAGAAAGCAGCATTTCCTGTAAACATTCATTGACGTTAATTTCGGTATTTATAAATCCCATTGTAACAATAATTTTTTTGTTACCACGATTTAACTTCCCTCGAGCATCAACCACATAAAATTTTTGATCAGAAAATTGCGAAAAATCTACAAGTACATACATTTCGTCATCTACTATGCAGCCAGAATATTTTTTTTAGAAATGTGATTTCAATTTCCGTGCTCTGTTGGCTTTAACAACATCATGTTGACCGTACCTTATGTCTGAACCAGATTTTCTATCAACGGCCAAGTTCTCCCGGTTTTTGTTGATAATATGTAATTACTTTTACTTAAATCCAGTAACTCATTTTAATCAGATTAACAATATATTAATTTTTGACATTAAACATAATAACTGACATATTTTACAAAGATAACTTGACCAAAACAAAAAGAATCAAATAATACTTGGGTTAAAAATGTTAATGTACTATTACTAACTATTGTGTGATTGTTAATATTACTAAAGTTTAACTAGTGAAGAGTATTTGAAATTCGAACAAACCACGACGAAATACAACATTCTGTTTGCTTTAATAAATACATACAATTCATTGACTTTTTAAATAGAAAAAAATTAAACAAACAATAAATTTAAAAAATTAAATTTAACATAACGAACAAAACACTTAAAAAAATATCAATAAACACGAATACATTTTTTAAAATAATTATTTATTTTCATGTCATTAAGTTTATTTATTATTTTATTCGCAACAAAAATAATGTCCAAATCTGAATCGATTTGGTTTTGATCGCTTGATTGTTAAACATATTTTTAAGAACTCAAATGTCCATATAGACGTATATTGATGATATTTGGTACGTATGATCTTTTTTTGGACAATGACGAAACATATTGGTAATTGGAATGTTCGGTTTAAAATTTCGGGTAGCTGACATGCAAACGTCCTCTTGGAATGGAGGTCAAACCCAAATCCACATACTAAATTAAAAAATACTGTATCAAATTTTAAAATTCCATAATTTCTTATAGGTCTCAATCAACACACATTTCCGAAAATCATCACAAATGACATAAATCTCTCATATATACTGGTGAATATTCCTATTAACGCACTCAACTTTTTTTAAAGTATAAAAAATTTAAACAAAACAAGTAAGAATGCTATATTCGACTATGCTAAATCATCAATACCCTCCACTAGAAATGCGTAACACTCACTAAAGTATATGATACATAAACGGTTTTTTTAATTTAACACAAGAAAAATTATTTTGATAATCTTTGGAATTGTAATAAAGTATATATAACTTAATATTAAGGTATAATTTCATTCCAATTTGTTGATTTATAACTGACAAAATTACGAAAGTTCTTCGCTTGAACTTAGATTTTGCCCCATATACGAGCTACATCTTATGTACTGAATCGATTTTGCTGATTTTAAATAGAAAACTTCTATAAGAAATATTCAGGCCACATTTCGTTGATCTCTGTCAATTATTGTGGTAGTGAATGTGCCAACAACAGACGGACATAGCTAAAACGACTCAGATATTGATTGAGATGATTCCTTCTTAGCGTTACACACGGAATGACAAAGTTTACCACATCACCACATATGGAGGTGAAGGGTATTAAAATATAAAAAAAGAAATAATAGGATTATAGGAATATGCATTAGTGTATTTAAATAATTTACTTTAATATTTGTTCAGTGTTTTTCAAACATATCGTGTTATTAAATTACAAACGATTGATAGAGTAATTAATTGTTGGTGTTATTTTTTCCTCTTTCATCTCTGTTTTAACAATCAAACAGATTTCTTACCTTGAAGGCAATATTTTATAAATATTTTTTATAAATAACTCACTCTTCATGTTAAAATGATGAAATAGCTAAAATAACTGCCAACCGGTTTAGATGTTTCCCATATTATTCGGTAAACAAACCTTTATTTTTTAATCCCAAAAATCAAATCTACTTACAAATCAGATGTGTACATGATAAAGAACGCATGAGCAAAGTTTTATTAACAAGAAAAATTGTGAAAGTTTTAAGAATGGCTTTAATTAGTTGATTCTACGATATATTTAGTTTTGATATTGAAACGTATTTCATATTAATCCGGGAAATTTTTAATTTCTGTTTATTAATGATTATTTGTAATTGATTTTTCCGTAGAAGATTCAATTTTTCCAAGTTACTTTAAATACTACTAATTTTTTGTATTTGTGTTTTTTCTGAAATTCTGAGCAAAAATTCCAATGAATTTATATTTCTTTTTATTTGGAATGATCAAATATAGTTTTTTTTACAGCAAAACATAATTAAGGGGTAAGATTAATTGAAAAATTCTTAACATATACCTTCGCTGGCCTTAGCTCCGTGCAGTTTGGGAATTTGTCACTCTTGGTACAAATACAATATTGTTCTTTTACCACTCAAGAGATGGTTTGTCATTGTTTTACAGGATTCCAAGTCAGGCCAAAATAATTGGACACATTATTAACATTCCCTAATGTAAATTTCGGTATTAAAAAATCCCCTGGTAAAAAATGATTGGCCTACTTTACTGCAACCGCATATTGCTTGCCATACCAAGAACTTTTTGAGAATTTTTTGTCTGCTTTTTTTAAAACTTTTCTTCAATATTCCCTCAAGCATTTAGTATATATAGAATTTTTGACCAGGAAGTTGCGAAAACTCTGCCAGTGTTTCGCCATCCATTATGTTTTAGAAAACTTGACTTCAATTTCCATGCTCTAGCCTTTAACTTTAAAGCAGCGTTCCAATCAGGAACTTTTTGACCATTATATGTTTTTAAACCTTCATTTTTAAACATTCATTCCTACCGGATGTGTTTGGGGGTTCCTTTGGAAATGCTTTCTATTTTTGGTTTTAGAACCATCATGTGGGCCATTCTACCTGAACCAGGGTTTCCATCAACGGAGAGATTCTCCCGGTACTGTTTAATAACATTGAAAACATTTTGAAGGCAGATCTTTGAATACTTGACCAATTTTTTAAAGGACCAAGTTGGTTTTTGTTAAATATATTTAATAATTTTAGTACGCACTTTTTTCTGGTCACTGATTTCAATCCAATTAACAATATATTGATTTGTTTGACATTAAAAAAAAAAAAAAAAAAAAAATAACATGTTTTTCAAAGGTAACAAAAAATCGAATAATATTTGGGTTTAAAGTTTTAATGAAAAACGTTTATTAAGAAATTGTTGATCTCACTTTTTAGTTGTTGAGTATTTGTCTGGCAAATGTTGCTATATAACAATAGTAATATAAATATGATTTCGGCTTTGCAATTTAAAATCATAACAAAAATGTTTTGATTATTATGTGTTTTTGTAAAAGTTTATAACGGGAAGTAAAAATATTCCTATAACCACTTTTGAGTATACCGTTCGACTCAGAACTACTTTCTGAGTCGAATTAACGATGTCCGTTCATTCGTCTAGCTGGCTGTTTATATAAATCTTATTAACAAAATACAGGCCGTAATTTCAGAGATATATTGATTACACTTGACAAGTGTTATTATTTTCATCCAATGGCGATGCCTATTGGAATTGTTGATGATATGTACATTATTTCTCTTTGGCCTTATCCAAATATTTTTCCCGACATGGGATATTAAAAATCCTGAATATATTAAATTAAACAAACATTAGCAAATATATTTATACGAGGATTATTCATTAATTTTTAGTAGATAGTATTAATAATTAACAATATGTTGTTGGGTATTAAATAGTCGGCCTTGACCGACTATAACTTTTACTTATTTTCTTTTTCAATTATGGGCTATATGTCTGAAACTATAAGAGATAACCTACACACTATCAAATATTTTTATAGAGATTTTTAAGAAATACTCAACTCAAAAGTACTTCAATTTTAAAAATCCTTTTTAAACCAATGTCAAGGTGTAGGATACTTTACTACTATTTACTCTTACTTGTTACAATCAGTGAATTATTATTTGGAAGTAATTTTTCTATAAAATGTTCCATTAAAATTATTTTTCCCATCAAGAATAGATAAAATTGTTATAAATAATGTAAAGTAAACAAATTGTATATTGATAAACATTTTGTTAAAATTTTGTTAACACATGTTATTTCATTGTTTTTTTTTCTTTAATGTGTATTGAATCAATTTCCATTGAAAAAGCTTTTAGATAGATATGTTATATTTACATTTATGCTACACAGTGGTTGCAAAGCTATTCGTTTGGAAACAATTCTAAAACTTTCGCCGCTAAATCAACATACCCAAGGTGGCGAACTTTGAAGGGTCTCTATGTAAACACTCTTTATATATATATGTACGTGTTCAAAATAAAACAATATTTGTTTCAATATTACATTACATTTTTATTTTAAATTAATTTACTTTCTTTACTATGGCATTTTTAAAATGTACATACAATTAGTGCAGTATATAAAATAAGAAATAAAAATAATTTCGAAAAATTTATTTAAAAATTTTTCAATTAGAGCAAAAACAAAATAATATAATAGATTAAAATTATAAAATACATATGCTTAAATACATACTATAAATAATATTATTTTTAAATAATAAAAAAATACACATACAAACATTAGTTTAACATCTTAACAAAGATAATAATGTTAGTTCTGGATGATGTGGTTTTTTATTTTTGGTGTTTTTGGCGTCAAAAAATGTAATACATGTGAGTGTATAGTTTCGAATAAAAATTATTTAATAAAACGACAATCATTAAACTTAAACTAAACAGCTTCACTTTTATTTGTTGTTGGTATCAGTAATTCCTTATCTGGTGCTTGCTTCCGTCTAAATGTTACGTATGTATACAATAGACTAGCAAATACGCTTATATTGATACCAATACAATTTAACCACGAGAATATATAATCACCACCAATAAACATGCCCAAGTAAGTGACACATATATTTTTTAAACACCCCACAATGGTGGTGGTCAAAGCTGAATTGTACTGGGTACAGAGTATTGTACTGTAGGACAATATAAACCCCATAAAACAGCTTAATAGGAACTGTATAAAAAAGTAAGGATTATGCCAATTATTGAAAGCCAGCGATTGATCCAAATCTCCTGTGAGATAAGTTATTAAAAGAGCGGGTGCAAACATAAAGAGAGAATTATAAAACATTAATCCATATTTGCCAATATCGGCAGTATCCAATTTCTTTTTTACAAATACACCATTGGCTGCCGTTAAGGCATTCGTTATCATTACAAATGTATAGCCTTGCATATTGAAGGATAAGTCGTCAGATGCTGCCAACAAAGCACCACTTATCATACCATATACACTTACTTGAACTGCAACTGAGGGTCTTATTCCCAATATCCTTAATTCCAATAACATTGTCATTAGTATGGAGAAACGTCTTAAAGCGGCAAACATTGGCAGGCTAAGAGCTTGTGTACCACCCAGACCAAACATCATATTACCCAAAAATATCAGGGGCAGAGGAAATATTTTCTTAAATGTATTTCGTTGTAAAGGTGGATAGTTGACTAGTTTAAGACGTTTACCTATACTTAATACTACTATGCTTGCTGTTAGCTGACCCATGCTAAGGAAAAGAAACGAGGGAAACCTGTAGGATGTTAAGACGGTCTTATTAACTACGGTTATCATAAACGAGGATAGCCCATAGAATAGGGCACTGCTAATTTTCTTAAAATACAAGGTAACGTCTTCTTTTTGTTGACGTAATTCTTTGGAATTTAGACTTGACGTACTGCCGCCAATATTATTGCTGTTGTTCATTTCCAATGCTAGGGAACCATTTGCACCACCTCCACCACTACTATTTGTGCGACTTTCCATTGTATGTTAACTAGCTTAGGTTAGCTAAGCCGACACGCAGGCACTAGCTATCAGACACTTCAGTTCTAAGCTGTCAACAGCAAACTCACTATGTAAACAATTGCTGCTGTTGCTTGTACTGCTGCTGTTTGATGCCACAGCACTAGACAATTAAGTAAATGTAAAATTTGCGATAGCACTACTTTTATCTTTTATTTTTCAATCTTCGTTCTATTAACTTATTAAATTCTTTATAACTTGTCTACGTAATTTTATTTACTCTTTGTTATTTTCTCTATTGAAATGATTTTTACATATGGGTATATATGTAACACTATATTTTATCCGATGCATATTTTGTTACACTTATCAATCTTAGACAGATGCACATTTCTTTTATCGTAATTCACTTATTTGTTTTAATTAATTTTTAACTAACGAAAAAAGTTTAATGGAGTAATTCTTTCTGCATGTTGTTTGATTTTTTCCCTTCTACTTTGTTATGGCCATTTTGACAGAGGTTTTTTTACAGACTGATTGACCGACTATGTGAGTCTCAGTGATTTCTTTTCTGTTTTGCTTATCTCATTCTTATTAATAATTCTGACATTACCGCGTTGTTTCTCAGAATAAAACTTAATTCTACCCAAATTTGTGACGAGTACATATGTGAAAATAGTTGTATTTACTTACCCCCTATTTTCAATTTATCTATTAATATATATTATCACAAATTATGTTTTATAACAAAATATATTTGATAAATAACTTAGTTTGTTTTAAATTTTATTAAGTAATGTTAATGTTAATATTTTTAACAGCTGTGGGATAAAACAGGGTTGTTATTGAATATAACTTGACATTTAGTTTCAGTAGTTCTCAAAGTTGTTTCCTAATAAATGTCAAACCCAGAATAAAATAAATAAAAAAACCTATATAAACCTATATAAAATAATGAACCTATCATAACCGATTTTAAAAGACATTGTCCTTGGACCAAAATAATAAAACGTACCAAATTTCATTAATGTTTAAAAAATATGTTTAAAACTGTTTTCACTCTATTTTGTTGATATGTAGTTAGCAATTTTACGAAAGTTCTTCAATTGAATTTGGAGGTTACCTCAGATATCGGTGTATATCTTTCAATATACTAAACCGATTTTACAGGTTTTAAATAGGAAACTTCTCAGGACTATAATAAATACTCAAGCCATTTGTTGTGAATGTGAGCGTATCAACAACAGAGAAATAGACGGATTTGCTAAATCGACTCATTTTTGTCTTTGAACAAGAATTTGCGAAAAATCTGAACATACTTTTCGTCATCCATAATGCACCAAGAAAATTGTTTTAGAAAACTTCATTTCAATTTCCGTGCTCTGTTTTTGGCCTCCAAATTTTTTGCATCATTCCTGTCACCTACTTTTTGAGCCTTGTTTGTTTTTAAACCTTTAATTTTCGTACCAATTAGTCCGAGCACTGAGTTGCTATCCTACCGGATGTGTTGGTAGCTCTTTTGAAAATTTCTATTTTTCTGGATTAAGAAACATCATGTGAACCATTCTCAAAAAGTAAATTATGGTATTTCCGATTTATTAAGAACATGTATCACATTTAAACAAAATTATATACATAAATAGTTATATTACTTAGCAAAATATCCTTCAATTTGACCAATTTTCGTATTCGAAGTTATAATCATATATTGAGCCTTATATTCACCTATCGGAAATGGAAGCATTTTAAACTTTTTATCCGATAATATTAAATTCTCAATAATTATATCATGCTGAAAATATATATATAAAATATTTAATAAATTCAAATTATACAATTCTTAGCTTTTATTATACCCTCCAACACCACAAGTGGTGAAAAATATCTATATATTAATTTTTCATTCCGTCCGCCTGGCTGTCTGTTGTTGGCACGTTCACAGCCACAATAATTAACAGAGCTCAATGAAATTTGGTCTGAGTAGTTTCCTATCCAAATCGGTTCAGTACATAAAATATATATACCAATATCTGAGGCAACCTCAAATTTCAACCGAAGAACTTTCACAAAATTGTCAATAATAACTTGACAAATTAGAAATTTTTCCATAATATTAAGTTACATTACAAAAACTGTTAAAATCGGTTTAGTAGAAAAAAATTTAAGAAAAATTTGTATATACTGTATACGTTTGTGAATGTATGTATTAACTTCACACGCATTTGCGGTGGAGGGTATTAAAGATTCGACATTCTTATTTGTTTCAAATAACATTACCTCATATGGACATGTATGATTGATATTTGAATATTTCATCATTTCTTGCAGCACTATATTCCAAAAGATACTAAGTTTAGAACTTTTTTGAAAACCACAAAAATCGATAACATCGTTGTAAAGAAATGGTCGATACGCCTTATTGACTTTACGAAATAATTTAGCATTTATCTGTGCGAGCATAATTTATATTGATTAAAATTTTTAAACCAAAAATAATAATTTAATTTAATTACCATTATATTATTAAGACTTTTCACCATTAATTTTCCATATATATTAATCATTCGGATTTTGTCTTCATTGTTCGAATTTAATTGGCATTTCGTAAATTTTATATAATTTAAATTTAATGAATTACAAGTTATATTTGTTATTTGAAACGATTTTTTTGCTGTATAAATGTTAGAAAATTTTGTAAATAAAATTAAAAATAAAACAAAAATGTTTACTTTATTCATAATTTGGCGAGAAAAACTAGACTCTGTATTATAGGAAAATAAACGCGAATTATTTGTTATGCATCAATGAGAATTAAATTAAAAATTTTCTGTTTTTATACTCCATGTCATCAAAAAAGCTAAAAGAAGGTATATAAAGTGTGTAAATCCCTCTGTGGCAATAAGAGGAAATAACTTGTTTGTCATTCTATATTATAACGTCATAATTATATATAATTAATAATTTTTTTTATAAAATTTGTCCCGATTTTTTATTCTCCTGCCAAATCTAACCTAAAGTAAAATAATAAAGAAAAAATGTTGCAGTCAAAATTACTTTTGCGAAATGTAATTTGAATTTAAATTCAATTTTTTTCTGAGTTGTTCCAGAATGTACATAAGTTTTAAAACCATAGCAATATAATGGCTAACATTTTTACGTTCCTTCTAATGTAAATTAACTCCAAGTTATGATGAAGTGTATTTAAGATTCGTTATATATCTAAAAAACTGAGAATGTAACACTTGTTTTTAATTTGTTTAATAATATTTTACTTTTTTAAGTAATTTAATAATTTTTAAAAATAATGCAAATTAATGTTTATATTAAAAACACATTTAATTGCAATAAAAGTTCAACAAAACTCAAATGCATCTTGATGTATTATATGTTGAAATTTTCAGAGGATACTTACATCGTTTATATATAATCTTTTCGGAATATCGGCAGTATTGTAAAATGTTTATGTGAACCATTAAGACCGCTATATTCAGCTGTGCTGCCATTATTTGGAAGACTTTCTTCGTTAGTCTGTTTGAAACATTCTAATGGCCGCAGTAATTTTTTGAATTCTATAAACTTGTGAGCAGATTATTTGTTATTGTTCTTAGCAGTTATTTTATTTTGTCACAAAGAACCAAAGACCGATATTTGAAACAACCTCCAGACGATTTCAAAAACTAGTTACCAGATTAAAATATTTTTTTTTAATTTATAGTTAAATATATGCTGTTAGCATTCCAAAAATCATTAATATCAGATAAGTAGAACAAAAATTAGGGTAAAATTTAAAAAATGTATGACTTCCAATGTACGCACATATAAAATTTCGCTGTAAATATAAAACAGTTTGTTGTTAATAGTGTGTATATGTGTTAGGTGGTTAGAGTGTATATGTCTAGAAGTATTACAGATTATTTTTGTATTTTGCGTGTTGTCTGCGTTTTTGGATGTTAATGAAAATATCGTTATGTCGATTGATTTTAATTAATATAAAATATTGTATATCATTAAAAAGGATTTTTTAAAATCTTTAAAATATTATCAACTGTGAAACGAAAAATTGTATATGTGCATCGAGCCTTCAGGTCCTTATATCTCGAAAACTGGAGAGAGTAGAAAATAACTCATACACTTTTATAAAGGACTTTAATATTATTGTAATAAAATATTAACACTCGATAGCGTGCGTTTCTATACTTCAGTCATGAATTTAATAGTGTAAAGAACTTGACTTAGAGAATTTGATCCATTTCAATAACTTAAACTTAAAGCTTAGAATAAATATTATATCTTTGGAATTGTTGCTATCGCTTGTAGTCGCATTGTGTTTATTATTAAAATGTAAATATTGAATACAACTATGTGCGAAAAACGTAAAAGGGAGAAGAGAAAACAAACTGTTATTGTTGCTGTTGCAGATAATACATCATTCACTTTGTTTGCTGGATTTTCCTTAAAAAATATTTCAATTTTAAGAAAATAAATATATTAATTTTATAGAAAGTATATAAAAATAAAAAAAATGCATAAAACTAAAAAGAAATCAAAAACAGCAAAATTACCCAAACCTATAAAAGTGAAAAAAGAAAAAAGTGATGAAGATCGTTTGCCACAACCAATGACCCACTATCTTGATGATCGTTTGGAAATGGTTAAACAAATTTTTAACACCCTTAAACCCAAAACAATCGTAAATTTAGCACCGGAATTTTTAAAGGTTAACCATAATAATATATGAATATAAGTAATATAAATATTTGGATATTATTTTTAGACGCTATCTTTGGAAGAAATCGAAGAGGCTTGTTTAAATGAATTGTTATGTATATCAACGAAACGTTTGAAATCGATTATTACGGCAACAAAATGTCCTACAGATACAGAATCATCCGATAATGATTCAGATGTAGAGAGACATGAAGGTAAAATAGATTTTATTAATAATAAGAGCTATTAAGTTAGACCCAAGTTGTTTCTTATTTTACTCCTGTGGGTTGTGGCTTGTAGCTTGTTCGTACGTGATCCGGCATTTAAACAGATGTCGTGTATTATGTTGTTTGCGGCTACATGCAGGACGTAAGTTTAGAGCGTTAGGCGTTGTTTTTACTAACTGATAAATAAATTAAATCGATATAATAATGTTGGCTGTTTATGTTATCTTTATGAAAAAGGAAAGACATTTTAAAGATCTTAAATATTTTTAGTTATTTCTGTCTGAAATGGACAAGATCTTAATATCAACATCTAGAAATGGAAATTTAAAGCCTGAATATTTTAAATATACAAATATTTTAATGAAATATGGTTCTAAAGGGTGAAATCGAAAAATCTCAAGCAAACGTTTTTCATTTAAATTTTTAACATATAATTTGGTCAAGTTACCTACTTTAATATTATGTTTAATGTGAAACAAATTAACTAAGATCAGTGAACAGATAAAAGTGCGTACTAAAATTATTAAATATTTTCAACAAAACCCAACATGGTCATACATACATACTTTTTTCAATGTAAATAATCAGTACCGGAAAAACTTGTCCGGTGATAGAAAATCTGCTTTTGGTAGAAGAATGTGTCACACGACGTTTCTAAAGCCATAAAATAGAAAGCATTTTCAAAAGAGCTTCCATCACATCAAGTAGGAAAGTAAAATGCAGGTTTAAAAACACACAAGGCTTAAAAAGTTCCTGACAGCAATGCTGCATAAAATTATAGGCCATAAACAGTGTACAAAAGTTTGAAGTCAAGTTTTCTAAATCTATTCTTGCTGCTTAATGCATGACGAAATTATATTTCTGTTGCTTTTTCGCAGCATCTTGGCCTAGAAATGATGTTGCTGATAATCGAGGGACAGCATTCAAAATATCCCAAAAAGTTCTTGGTATGCCACCAATATGCAGCTGCTTCCAATCATTTGTTACAACGGGTTCAATAAAAAGGTTGCCTTATTCATAAGATAAGTCAAATGAAATGATTTTAACTATAGAAATAGTTGGTTTTTATTAACATATAAACATGTTAAGTTTTTTTCGGTTTTACTCCTTATTTTGTACTTCCTAATGAATATGGATTACTCAGTTACTACTAGTTCTGTCATGAAATTCCCCAATAACAACAATCAGCAACAAAAGAGATGACAAGACGGGAAATCCCTGCGGTGCGCTTCAAGTTATAAGCTTACTAGTTTTTTTTTCCCCCATGTCAATGCTAACCATAAGTTTAATCCAATTTGTTTTATTTACAGAACATATATCTTTAGAGGAAATATCATCAGATAGTGAAATTGAAGGATCTGGTTTAAAAAAGGGTAAGTTAAATGTATAATTTTATTTCGAAAATAAATGTAAATATATTTAAAAATGAGTTTTAGTCATTATAATATACAATTTAAAGTTTTCTTGTATAAAATAATTATTTTAATAATGTTAATTTTATCTCTAAGTACACTTAAATTGTTCACCTATTTTTAAAGGTGGCACATAAAAGGCACGCATTATTACTACATCTTCATCAACACCAAATTGTGCATGATCATCACCATTTTCTTTTCCCACCTCCAAAGTTATTATAAAATCACCAGTTTCAAGGCATCCACCTTGACGTACGTATTCAATACCATAATCAATGGGTTTATATTCACATACATTCATTTGCTTAGAATACAATATTGTTCTTAGATTTCTTCGTAGGTTTAAATTTTTCGATAGTGTCACAACACAATTCATATCTTCTTCTTTATTGTCGAGTTCCAAAATTACAAAAACTGGGCAGTAGATTTCCACTCGACTTAAAGCTTTAGCAGCTGTAGCACATTTGCTATAAAGAAAAATAGCCTGACATTCAATAGAGCTAATAGTACGTATTACAAAATTAACCACAGATTGGCAATTGGTTAAAATGTCATGGATTATGTTAGCATTTTCTACAACCGCTAAGCGATAATTTTTTATAGGTAAAAGTTTTTTAACTATCAACGGGTACTTGTTGCACCATGAACTCTTCTCAATATATATACAGTCAATATTCCATAGAAATTCATGGTTTTCATATAATTTAAAATCACTACAATCCTCTAAGGGCACAGAACCAATAATTGATTTCTTTAAACATTTTGCAACCGGAAAAACATCTTGTATTAGTATGATTTTGAGCATTTCTGTATGGTTAAATAAATTTGTTAGCCATAAATAATCCAACTGCTTAATAAATTTCATTAAATCTAGCATTTTTTGTGTTATATAATCTAAATCAAGGCTGCCGATTATTGTGAGACCATGAAGGTTTGCTTCATTCTGCAGTAATTTCAAAAATGTTAAATAGCGTATGTGTGTTAAGGCTATAAAATCCACTTGAAATTTTAAAGCCATTTCCAAATCTCTTTGAAACATTGAATTTAAAGTTGTTGCTGGTAAATTATAGCAATGATTTGGTAGCTCTACAAAATCATAGGAATTTATAATACCTGCTTCCTGTATACATATAGTTACAGAAGATTTTAATTTCTTGATAACAATACCGCTTACTTCTTGGCCTATAGTTATTTTGTCATTTAATTGCAACTGTGGCAAATAATAAACCAAATTTATAATAAAAACAATTTCTTTAAAACATGAGTATCTGTATTCCATATTTGTAGTCAAGGTCATGGTATCGCCCCGTGCCAAAAATAAAGAACAGTTATTACGGCATCTACCAGTACGGCAAGCATCACCTGTTATCTGTAAAACCATACCAACAACTAGTTTGTTATATGGATCTTCTATTTCTAGTTCATCTGCTGTTTGTTTTATCATTTGAAACAGATCTTCTATTTGTTGGGGTTTATTTGTTAATACATCTATTAGAAAAGTTTTGGTGTTATTTTTTATTAAACGTTTTACTTCCTCTTGGCTGGTATTTTGCTCAACTTTAGCCATTAAAGCCAAATTGTAGTAACGTCGTTTTTTACGTTTGCGTTGATGTTTATCGTGAGTCTCGCAGACTTTTTTAAATTCTTCTAATTGATCTTCCAAATCTTTTTGGCCATTAAGCAAAACCGTAAATTCTTGTTCATCTTTCTCATTATGATCTATATTCTTATTGGTATTTTTAATAAATTCAATATTATTAGTTTGCATTATAAATTTTGTGAAATTGTTTGTCTTTTAGTTAAAAAGAAAAAACCCTCTAAAGCTAGAGACGAATCTGAAGCAACCAAAAAGGACACAGATAAAATAGATGCCGATAATCCAGGTAATAATAAAAAATATTAATATCACGTTTGAGTAATTTTGTTAGAACTTTTATTGTAAAAAAGAAATATTTTTCAAATTTTATTTAATTTAAAAATGAAATAATTCAAAAATTAAATAAGGAGAGAGATCGAAAAATTCTTAACACATGTTTTTGAATTCTCTAGTTACCTTTGTAAAAAAATGTCAGTTACTATATTAATTATATTGTAAATCTGATTAAAATGGGTGACCAGAAAACAGTGCACACTAACATTTTTAAATATTTTTAACATTACTCATGTTGGTCCTACAAAAGCATGGCCAAGGATCATCCCTTAAACTACTTCCAGTACAGGCAGAACACGTTCTTTGAAAAATAACATGGTTCAGGTAAAGGGAATGTCTTCTAAAGTTAAAAATAGAATGAATTTTTAAAGGAACTCATTACACACCCGTAGAAACCAGTTTAGCTCAGTACTCGGAATATTTGGTACGAAAAGTTAAAGCTAAAAACATATAAGGCTCAAAAAGTTCCTTACAGACCGGCTGTTAAAAATGCCTGCTGCTAATGGAAAACAAAACAGATTTTTGATGTTGCTGATACTCGAGTGAGGACCCAAAAGCAGACAAAATTTCCCAAACAAGTTCTTGGCATGTTAAACTGTAGGCAGTTGTGGCAAAAGAAGTCAATCATTTTTTGTAACTGGTTCTATAAATACTGAAATTTATATTAAGGAATGTTTACGAAAAATGCTGATTCCTTTCAGAAGACCTCATAATGTGACCACTTATTATTTAATATCAGTGGAGAGTTCTTATTGAGAATTGAAGAGAATAAAAAATGTCTACAATTATGGTAGATTTTAAACAGAGATGAAATGACGGAAATTTTTAAAAAAGTTAAAATTGCAACATAAGTGGTTTCGATTCTAATATCATATATGTATGTAAAGAATTTTTCGATCTCACTCCTTATTATATGTATCATGAAGAAAGTTTAATTTTTAACTTTGTTACAATTCTTTTGCAGATGATGGACAAATCACAGTATTGGAATTATTAGAATTGCAAGCACGAGCAAGAGCTATACGTTCGCAATTGGCCCTTGAACCTGTTACCAAAATTGAAGTAGATTCTGACGGAGAAAAACGTAATGATGAAAAAAATAATTTTTCCAATAAAAATGATAAAATAGAACGAAATGAACGAAAACGTATATCCAGCGAAAGAGAATCCAGAGATTCTGCAAAAATGAGTCGTATTAGTGGATCTACGGAAAGTTTAAATACAAAAGATAAAGAACAAGAAAAAAGAACTTCTAAAAAGATAAAACTTAAAAGAACCCACAGAATTTCTACAAACAAAGAAAAAGAAGATGAAGAAAATCCGCTGATTGAAAAGAAAAATGATAATTCTAAAGACTGCCAAGATAAACGTGATACAACAGTTAAAGAAAATTCTAAGGAACAAGACAAACATAACAAAAACAAAGAATCCCTAATGACAGATATTAAAAAGGAGAAAACAAGTCGTTCGCCTTCACCAGATGTTATACCCATCGTAGCAGAACCAGAAACTTTACTTATAACTGACTCTTCAGATGAAGAAAATGGAAAGAGTAACAAAAAGGTTGTCGAAAATGATAACAAGGATCAACCCTTGAGGGAAGTTAAAGAACAAGAAACAACCATAGAAAATGACATAAAAGAAACTACAGAAAAAGAAAAGTCCTCAACAGAAAAAAATGGAGCGCAAACTGAAATGGAATCGAATATTAAAACCAATGTTAGCACTGAGAGCTCAACGGAAAATACACAGGATTCTGAATTTAAAATGAGCGATACTGTTGAAAATAAAGATACTCAAGGCGGTACAACGAAAACTAAAACAAAAACAAAAGAATTAAATAAAGAGAAAGAAAAGTCCAAAAGTGATGAAGCCAACTCTGCCAATCATTCGGATGATGATCAAAATGATGATGTTATTTCATTGGGCGGTGATTTGGAAAGTGAAATGAATGAACAATTGGAGAATGAAGTTAATAGCATTCAATCTCCCTTTAACAAAAAGTCTACAGAAGAATCATCTCAGGATAATATTAAATCACAAGATGAAAGTCAAACGGAAGATGTTATTTCACTAGAATCTAGTGACACAGAACACACCGATGACAATCAGGTATATTGTTTTATTGAAAAATTAATTTTTAATTGTTTATTCCTTTTGCTAATTTTCTCCCTTTAGTCCTGGCACTCACGCTACATGAAAAGTTCAAAGGTTAGCAAAGTACTGGCAGCTTCACGTTTGGGCAAACGTGTTCGGGATAAAATTAAAAAATCTAAACACTCAAAAAAAGATAAATCACATGAAAATGATGATGCTGAAAAAGAGAAAACTACTCCAGTTTTTACATCAAAACATGAAGACGGTTCAATAGAACAGTACAAAGAGCTTTTAGAAATGCGACAAAGAAAGTCATCACAATAAATTTAAAATAAATAAATTATTGAAGAAGAAAACTTATAATGTATCGAGTTATTAAATAATATGGATTAACAGAATTATATTTTGTCTCTGTTTTTACCAAAGTTATCGATATTTTAACTATGATTACATATTACACCTGATTTTCTTCAAATTCGCTGTATTTACCGAGTAAATAAACATTTTATATTTTTATCGAAATTTTCATATAAAATCGATTTTTTGCAAGTGATTACAGATTAAGTTTATTTTCTTCGAATTCGCTGTATTTACCGAGTTATTAAGCATTTTATATTTTTGTCGAAATTTTCATACAAAACTCGATTTTTTGCAAGTGATTACAGATTAAGCTTATTTTCGTCAAATTCGCTGTATTTACCGAGTTATTAAGCATTTTATATTTTTATCGAAATTTTCATATAGAACTCGATTTTTTGCAAGTGATTACAGATTAAGCTTATTTTCTTCAAATTCGCTGTATTTACTGAGTTATTATGCATTTTATATTTTTATACAGATTATGCTTGTTTTCTTTAAATTCGCTGTATTTACCGAGTTATTAAGCATTTTATATTTTTATCGAAATTTTCATATAAAACTCGATTTTTTGCAAGAGATTACAGATTAAGCTTATTTTCTTCAAATTCGCTGTATTTACCGAGTTATTAAGCATTTTATATTTTTATCGAAATTTTCGTATATAAATCGATTTTATATTTTTATCGAATTTTTCATATAAAAATCGATTATTGCCAGTGATTACAGATTAAGCTTATTTTCTTCAAATTCGCTGTATTTACCGAGTAAATAAACATTTTATATTTTTATCGAAATATTTATATAAAACTCGATTTTTTTTGTAAGTGATTACAGATTAAGCTCGATTTTTGCAAGTGATTACAGATTAAGCTTATTTTCTTCAAATTCGCTGTATTTACCGAGTAAATAAACATTTTATATTTTTATCGAAAAATTTATATAAAACTCGATTTTTTGGAAGTGATTGCAGATTAAGATTATTTTCTTCAAATTCGCTGTATTTACCGAGTTATTAAGCATTTTATATTTTTATCGAAATTTTCATATAAAAATCGACTTTTTGCAAGTGATTACTGATTAAGCTTATTTTCTTCAAATTCGCTGTATTTACCGAGTTATTAAGCATTTTATATTTTTATCGAAATTTTCATATAAAAATCGATTTTTGCAAGTGATTACTGATTAAGCTTATTTTCTTCAAATTCGCTGTATTTACCGAGTTATTAAGCATTTTATATTTTTATCGAAATTTTCATATAAAAATCGATTTTTGCAAGTGATTACAGATTAAGCTTATTTTCTTCAAATTCGCTGTATTTACCGAGTTATTAAGCATTTTATATTTTTATCGAAATTTTCATATAAAAATCGATTTTTGCAAGTGATTACAGATTAAGCTTATTTTCTTCAAATTCGCTGTATTTACCGAGTTATTAAGCATTTTATATTTTTATCGAAATTTTCATATAAAACTCGATTTTTTGCAAGTGATTACTGATTAAGCTTATTTTCTTCAAATTCGCTGTATTTACCGAGTTATTAAGCATTTTATATTTTTATCGAAATTCTCATGTAAAACTCGATTTTTTGCAAGTGATTACAGATTAAGCTTATTTTCTTCAAATTCGCTGTATTTACCGAGTTATTAAGCATTTTATATTTTTATCGAAATTTTCATATAAAACTCGATTTTTTGTAAGTGATTACAGATTAAGCTTATTTTCTTCAATTCGCTGTATTTACCGAGTTATTAAGCATTTTATATTTTTATCGAAATTTTCATATAAAATCGATTTTTTGCAAGTGATTACAGATTAAGCTTATTTTCTTCAAATTCGCTGTATTTACCGAGTTATTAAGCATTTTATATTTTTATCGAAATTTTCATATAAAAATCGATTTTTGCAAGTGATTACTGATTAAGCTTATTTTCTTCAAATTCGCTGTATTTACCGAGTTATAAGGCATTTTATATTTTTATCGGAATTTTCATATAAAAAACGATTTTTTGCAAGTGATTACAGATTAAGCTTATTTTCTTCAAATTCGCTGTATTTACCGAGTTATTAGGCATTTTATATTTTTATCGAAATTTTCATATAAAAACGATTTTTTGCAAGTGATTACAGATTAAGCTTATTTTCTTCAAATTCGCTGTATTTACCGAGTTATTAAGCATTTTATATTTTTATCGAAATTTTCATATAAAAATCGATTTTTGCAAGTGATTACAGATTAAGCTTATTTTCTTCAAATTCGCTGTATTTACCGAGTTATTAGGCATTTTATATTTTTATCGAATTTTCATATAAAAACGATTTTTTGCAAGTGATTACAGATTAAGCTTATTTTCTTCAAATTCGCTGTATTTACCGACTTATTAAGCATTTTATATTTTTATCGAAATTTTCATATAAAAATCGATTTTTGCAAGTGATTACTGATTAAGCTTATTTTCTTCAAATTCGCTGTATTTACCGAGTTATTAAGCATTTTATATTTTTATCGAAATTTTCATATAAAAATCGATTTTTGCAAGTGATTACAGATTAAGCTTATTTTCTTCAAATTCGCTGTATTTACCGAGTTATTAAGCATTTTATATTTTTATCGGAATTTTCATATAAAAATCGATTTTTTGCAAGTGATTACAGATTAAGCTTATTTTCTTCAAATTCGTTGTATTTACCGAGTTATTAAGCATTTTATATTTTTATCGAAATTTTCATATAAAACTCGATTTATTGCAAGTGATTATAGATTAAACTTATTTTCTTCAAATTCGCTGTATTTACCGAGTTATTAAGCATTTTATATTTTTATCGAAATTTTCATATAAAAATCGATTTTTGCAAGTGATTACTGATTAAGCTTATTTTCTTCAAATTCGCTGTATTTACCGAGTTATTAAGCATTTTATATTTTTATCGAAATTTTCATATAAAAATAGATTTTTGCAAGTGATTACTGATTAAGCTTATTTTCTTCAAATTCGCTGTATTTACCGAGTTATAAGGCATTTTATATTTTTATCGAAATTTTCATATAAAAAACGATTTTTTGCAAGTGATTACTGATTAAGCTTATTTTCTTCAAATTCGCTGTATTTACCGAGTTATTAAGCATTTTATATTTTTATCGAAATTATCATGTAAAAATCGATTTTTTGCAAGTGATTACAGATTAAGCTTATTTTCTTCAAATTCGCTGTATTTACCGAGTTATTAAGAATTTAATATTTTTATCGAAATTTTCATATAAAAATTGATTTTTGCAAGTGATTACTGATTAAGCTTATTTTCTTCAAATTCGCTGTATTTACCGAGTTTAGATTAAGCTTATTTTCTTCAAATTCGCTGTATTTACCGAGTTATTAAGCATTTTATATTTTTATCGAAATTTTCATATAAAAATCGATTTTTGCAAGTGGTTACTGATCAAGCTTATTTTCTTCAAATTCGCTGTATTTACCGAGTTATTAAGCATTTTATATTTTTATCGAAATTATCATGTAAAAATCGATTTTTTGCAAGTGATTACAGATTAAGCTTATTTTCTTCAAATTCGCTGTATTTACCGAGTAAATAAACATTTTATATTTTTATCGAAATTTTCATATAAAAATCGATTTTTGCAAGTGATAACTGATTAAGCTTATTTTCTTCAAATTCGCTGTATTTACCGAGTTATTAGGCGTTTTATATTTTTATCGAAATTTTCATATAAAAATCGATTTTTGCAAGTGATTACTGATTAAGCTTATTTTCTTCAAATTCGCTGTATTTACCGAGTTATTAAGCATTTTATATTTTTATCGAAATTATCATGTAAAAATCGATTTTTGCAAGTGATTACAGATTAAGCTTATTTTCTTCAAATTCGCTGTATTTACCGAGTTATTAAGAATTTAATATTTTTATCGAAATTTTCATATAAAAATTGATTTTTGCAAGTGGTTACTGATCAAGCTTATTTTCTTCAAATTCGCTGTATTTACCGAGTTATTAAGCATTTTATATTTTTATCGAAATTTTCATATAAAAATCGATTTTTGCAAGTGGTTACTGATCAAGCTTATTTTCTTCAAATTCGCTGTATTTACCGAGTTATTAAGCATTTTATATTTTTATCGAAATTTTCATATAAAAATTGATTTTTGCAAGTGATTACTGATTAAGCTTATTTTCTTCAAATTCGCTGTATTTACCGGGTTTAGATTAAGCTTATTTTCTTCAAATTCGCTGTATTTACCGAGTTATTAAGCATTTTATATTTTTATCGAAATTTTCATATAAAAATCGATTTTTGCAAGTGGTTACTGATCAAGCTTATTTTCTTCAAATTCGCTGTATTTACCGAGTTATTAAGCATTTTATATTTTTATCGAAATTATCATGTAAAAATCGATTTTTTGCAAGTGATTACAGATTAAGCTTATTTTCTTCAAATTCGCTGTATTTACCGAGTAATAAACATTTTATATTTTTATCGAAATTTTCATATAAAAATCGATTTTTGCAAGTGATTACTGATTAAGCTTATTTTCTTCAAATTCGCTGTATTTACCGAGTTATTAAGCATTTTATATTTTTATCGAAATTTTCATATAAAAATCGATTTTTGCAAGTGATTACAGATTAAGCTTATTTTCTTCAAATTCGCTGTATTTACCGAGTTATTAAGCATTTTATATTTTTATCGGAATTTTCATATAAAAATCGATTTTTTGCAAGTGATTACAGATTAAGCTTATTTTCTTCAAATTCGCTGTATTTACCGAGTTATTAAGCATTTTATATTTTTATCGAAATTTTCATATAAAATCGATTTTTGCAAGTGATTACTGATTAAGCTTATTTTCTTCAAATTCGCTGTATTTACCGAGTTATTAAGCATTTTATATTTTTATCGAAATTTTCACATAAAAATCGATTTTTGCAAGTGATTACAGATTAAGCTTATTTTCTTCAAATTCGCTGTATTTACCGAGTTATTAAGCATTTTATATTTTTATCGGAATTTTCATATAAAAATCGATTTTTGCAAGTGATTACAGATTAAGCTTATTTTCTTCAAATTCGCTGTATTTACCGAGTTATTAAGCATTTTATATTTTTATCGAAATTTTCATATAAAACTCGATTTTTGCAAGTGATTACAGATTAAACTTATTTTCTTCAAATTCGCTGTATTTACCGAGTTATTAAGCATTTTATATTTTTATCGAAATTTTCATATAAAAATCGATTTTTGCAAGTGATTACAGATTAAGCTTATTTTCTTCAAATTCGCTGTATTTACCGAGTTATTAAGCATTTTATATTTTTATCGAAATTTTCATATAAAAACGATTTTTTGCAAGTGATTACAGATTAAGCTTATTTTCTTCAAATTCGCTGTATTTACCGAGTTATTAAGCATTTTATATTTTTATCGAAATTTTCATATAAAAATCGATTTTTGCAAGTGATTACTGATTAAGCTTATTTTCTTCAAATTCGCTGTATTTACCGAGTTATTAAGCATTTTATATTTTTATCGAAATTTTCATATAAAAATCGATTTTTGCAAGTGATTACAGATTAAGCTTATTTTCTTCAAATTCGCTGTATTTACCGAGTTATTAAGCATTTTATATTTTTATCGAATTTTCATATAAAAATCTATTTTTTGCAAGTGATTACAGATTAAGCTTATTTTCTTCAAATTCGCTGTATTTACCGAGTTATTAAGCATTTTATATTTTTATCGAAATTTTCATATAAAACTCGATTTATTGCAAGTGATTATAGATTAAGCTTATTTTCTTCAAATTCGCTGTATTTACCGAGTTATTAAGCATTTTATATTTTTATCGAAATTTTCATATAAAAATCGATTTTTGCAAGTGATTACAGATTAAGCTTATTTTCTTCAAATTCGCTGTATTTACCGAGTTATTAAGGCATTTTATATTTTTATCGAAATTTTCATATAAAAATCGATTTTTTGCAAGTGATTACAGATTAAGCTTATTTTCTTCAAATTCGCTGTATTTACCGAGTTATTAAGCATTTTATATTTTTATCGAAATTTTCATATAAAAATCGATTTTTGCAAGTGATTACAGATTAAGCTTATTTTCTTCAAATTCGCTGTATTTACCGAATTATTAAGCATTTTATATTTTTATCGAAATTTTCATATAAAAATCGATTTTTGCAAGTGATTACAGATTAAGCTTATTTTCTTCAAATTCGCTGTATTTACCGAGTTATAAGGCATTTTATATTTTTATCGAAATTTTCATATAAAAATCGATTTTTTGCAAGTGATTACAGATTAAGCTTATTTTCTTCAAATTCGCTGTATTTACCGAGTTATTAAGCATTTTATATTTTTATCGAAATTATCATGTAAAAATCGATTTTTTGCAAGTGATTACAGATTAAGCTTATTTTCTTCAAATTCGCTGTATTTACCGAGTTATTAAGCATTTATATTTTTATCGAAATTTTCATATAAAAATCGATTTTTGCAAGTGATTACTGATTAAGCTTTTCTTCAATCGCTGTATTTACCGGTTAGATTAAGCTTATTTTCTTCAAATTCGCTGTATTTACCGAGTTATTAAGCATTTTATATTTTTATCGAAATTTTCATATAAAAATCGATTTTTGCAAGTGGTTACTGATCAAGCTTATTTTCTTCAAATTCGCTGTATTTACCGAGTTATTAAGCATTTTATATTTTTATCGAAATTTTCATGTAAAAATCGATTTTTTGCAAGTGATTACAGATTAAGCTTATTTTCTTCAAATTCGCTGTATTTACCGAGTTAATAAGCATTTTATATTTTTATCGAAATTTTCATATAAAAATCGATTTTTGCAAGTGATAACTGATTAAGCTTATTTTCTTCAAATTCGCTGTATTTACCGAGTTATTAGGCGTTTTATATTTTTATCGAAATTTTCATATAAAAATCGATTTTTTGCAAGTGATTACTGATTAAGCTTATTTTCTTCAAATTCGCTGTATTTACCGAGTTATTAAGCATTTTATATTTTTATCGAAATTATCATGTAAAAATCGATTTTTTGCAAGTGATTACAGATTAAGCTTATTTTCTTCAAATTCGCTGTATTTACCGAGTTATTAAGCATTTTATATTTTTATCGAAATTTTCATATAAAAATCGATTTTTGCAAGTGGTTACTGATCAAGCTTATTTTCTTCAAATTCGCTGTATTTACCGAGTTATTAAGCATTTTATATTTTTATCGAAATTATCATGTAAAAATCGATTTTTGCAAGTGATTACAGATTAAGCTTATTTTCTTCAAATTCGCTGTATTTACCGAGTTATTAGGCATTTTATATTTTTATCGAAATTTTCATATAAAAATCGATTTTTGCAAGTGATTACTGATTAAGCTTATTTTCTTCAAATTCGCTGTATTTACCGAGTTTAGATTAAGCTTATTTTCTTCAAATTCGCTGTATTTACCGAGTTATTAAGCATTTTATATTTTTATCGAAATTTTCATATAAAAATCGATTTTTGCAAGTGATTACAGATTAAGCTTATTTTCTTCA
Organism: Cochliomyia hominivorax; assembly: GCA_004302925.2. Taxonomy (NCBI): domain Eukaryota; kingdom Metazoa; phylum Arthropoda; class Insecta; order Diptera; family Calliphoridae; genus Cochliomyia; species Cochliomyia hominivorax. Next base: position 33,963,533 of record PYHX02000413.1, read on the forward strand.
AATTCGCTGTATTTACCGAGTTATTAAGCATTTTATATTTTTATCGAAATTTTCATATAAAAATCGATTTTTTGCAAGTGATTACAGATTAAGCTTATTTTCTTCAAATTCGCTGTATTTACCGAGTTATTAAGCATTTTATATTTTTATCGAAATTTTCATATAAAAATCGATTTTTTGCAAGTGATTACAGATTAAGCTTATTTTCTTCAAATTCGCTGTATTTACCGAGTTATTAAGCATTTTATATTTTTATCGAAATTTTCATATAAAAATCGATTTTTGCAAGTGATTACAGATTAAGCTTATTTCTTCAAATTCGCTGTATTTACCGAGTTATTAAGCATTTTATATTTTTATCGAAATTTTCATATAAAATCGATTTTTTGCAAGTGATTACAGATTAAGCTTATTTTCTTCAAATTCGCTGTATTTACCGAGTTATTAAGCATTTTATATTTTTATCGAAATTTTCATATAAAAATCGATTTTTTGCAAGTGATTACAGATTAAGCTTATTTTCTTCAAATTCGCTGTATTTACCGAGTTATTAAGCATTTTATATTTTTATCGAAATTTTCATATAAAAATCGATTTTTTGCAAGTGATTACAGATTAAGCTTATTTTCTTCAAATTCGCTGTATTTACCGAGTTATTAAGCATTTTATATTTTTATCGAAATTTTCATATAAAAATCGATTTTTTGCAAGTGATTACAGATTAAGCTTATTTTCTTCAAATTCGCTGTATTTACCGAGTTATTAAGCATTTTATATTTTTATCGAAATTTTCATATAAAAATCGATTTTTGCAAGTGATTACAGATTAAGCTTATTTTCTTCAAATTCGCTGTATTTACCGAGTTATTAAGCATTTTATATTTTTATCGAAATTTTCATATAAAAATCGATTTTTTGCAAGTGATTACAGATTAAGCTTATTTTCTTCAAATTCGCTGTATTTACCGAGTTATTAAGCATTTTATATTTTTATCGAAATTTTCATATAAAAATCGATTTTTTGCAAGTGATTACAGATTAAGCTTATTTTCTTCAAATTCGCTGTATTTACCGAGTTATTAAGCATTTTATATTTTTATCGAAATTTTCATATAAAAATCGATTTTTTGCAAGTGATTACAGATTAAGCTTATTTTCTTCAAATTCGCTGTATTTACCGAGTTATTAAGCATTTTATATTTTTATCGAAATTTTCATATAAAAATCGATTTTTGCAAGTGATTACAGATTAAGCTTATTTTCTTCAAATTCGCTGTATTTACCGAGTTATTAAGCATTTTATATTTTTATCGAAATTTTCATATAAAAATCGATTTTTTGCAAGTGATTACAGATTAAGCTTATTTTCTTCAAATTCGCTGTATTTACCGAGTTATTAAGCATTTTATATTTTTATCGAAATTTTCATATAAAAATCGATTTTTTGCAAGTGATTACAGATTAAGCTTATTTTCTTCAAATTCGCTGTATTTACCGAGTTATTAAGCATTTTATATTTTTATCGAAATTTTCATATAAAAATCGATTTTTTGCAAGTGATTACAGATTAAGCTTATTTTCTTCAAATTCGCTGTATTTACCGAGTTATTAAGCATTTTATATTTTTATCGAAATTTTCATATAAAAATCGATTTTTGCAAGTGATTACAGATTAAGCTTATTTTCTTCAAATTCGCTGTATTTACCGAGTTATTAAGCATTTTATATTTTTATCGAAATTTTCATATAAAATCGATTTTTTGCAAGTGATTACAGATTAAGCTTATTTTCTTCAAATTCGCTGTATTTACCGAGTTATTAAGCATTTTATATTTTTATCGAAATTTTCATATAAAAATCGATTTTTGCAAGTGATTACAGATTAAGCTTATTTTCTTCAAATTCGCTGTATTTACCGAGTTATTAAGCATTTTATATTTTTATCGAAATTTTCATATAAAAATCGATTTTTGCAAGTGATTACAGATTAAGCTTATTTTCTTCAAATTCGCTGTATTTACCGAGTTATTAAGCATTTTATATTTTTATCGAAATTTTCATATAAAAATCGATTTTTGCAAGTGATTACAGATTAAGCTTATTTTCTTCAAATTCGCTGTATTTACCGAGTTATTAAGCATTTTATATTTTTATCGAAATTTTCATATAAAAATCGATTTTTTGCAAGTGATTACAGATTAAGCTTATTTTCTTCAAATTCGCTGTATTTACCGAGTTATTAAGCATTTTATATTTTTATCGAAATTTTCATATAAAAATCGATTTTTGCAAGTGATTACAGATTAAGCTTATTTTCTTCAAATTCGCTGTATTTACCGAGTTATTAAGCATTTTATATTTTTATCGAAATTTTCATATAAAAATCGATTTTTGCAAGTGATTACAGATTAAGCTTATTTTCTTCAAATTCGCTGTATTTACCGAGTTATTAAGCATTTTATATTTTTATCGAAATTTTCATATAAAAATCGATTTTTTGCAAGTGATTACAGATTAAGCTTATTTTCTTCAAATTCGCTGTATTTACCGAGTTATTAAGCATTTTATATTTTTATCGAAATTTTCATATAAAATCGATTTTTTGCAAGTGATTACAGATTAAGCTTATTTTCTTCAAATTCGCTGTATTTACCGAGTTATTAAGCATTTTATATTTTTATCGAAATTTTCATATAAAAATCGATTTTTTGCAAGTGATTACAGATTAAGCTTATTTTCTTCAAATTCGCTGTATTTACCGAGTTATTAAGCATTTTATATTTTTATCGAAATTTTCATATAAAAATCGATTTTTGCAAGTGATTACAGATTAAGCTTATTTTCTTCAAATTCGCTGTATTTACCGAGTTATTAAGCATTTTATATTTTTATCGAAATTTTCATATAAAAATCGATTTTTTGCAAGTGATTACAGATTAAGCTTATTTTCTTCAAATTCGCTGTATTTACCGAGTTATTAAGCATTTTATATTTTTATCGAAATTTTCATATAAAAATCGATTTTTTGCAAGTGATTACAGATTAAGCTTATTTTCTTCAAATTCGCTGTATTTACCGAGTTATTAAGCATTTTATATTTTTATCGAAATTTTCATATAAAAATCGATTTTTGCAAGTGATTACAGATTAAGCTTATTTTCTTCAAATTCGCTGTATTTACCGAGTTATTAAGCATTTTATATTTTTATCGAAATTTTCATATAAAAATCGATTTTTGCAAGTGATTACAGATTAAGCTTATTTTCTTCAAATTCGCTGTATTTACCGAGTTATTAAGCATTTTATATTTTTATCGAAATTTTCATATAAAAATCGATTTTTTGGAAGTGATTACAGATTAAGCTTATTTTCTTCAAATTCGCTGTATTTACCGAGTTATTAAGCATTTTATATTTTTATCGAAATTTTCATATAAAAATCGATTTTTTGCAAGTGATTACAGATTAAGCTTATTTTCTTCAAATTCGCTGTATTTACCGAGTTATTAAGCATTTTATATTTTTATCGAAATTTTCATATAAAAATCGATTTTTGCAAGTGATTACAGATTAAGCTTATTTTCTTCAAATTCGCTGTATTTACCGAGTTATTAAGCATTTTATATTTTTATCGAAATTTTCATATAAAAATCGATTTTTGAAGTGATTACAGATTAAGCTTATTTTCTTCAAATTCGCTGTATTTACCGAGTTATTAAGCATTTTATATTTTTATCGAAATTTTCATATAAAAATCGATTTTTGCAAGTGATTACAGATTAAGCTTATTTTCTTCAAATTCGCTGTATTTACCGAGTTATTAAGCATTTTATATTTTTATCGAAATTTTCATATAAAAATCGATTTTTGCAAGTGATTACAGATTAAGCTTATTTTCTTCAAATTCGCTGTATTTACCGAGTTATTAAGCATTTTATATTTTTATCGAAATTTTCATATAAAATCGATTTTTTGCAAGTGATTACAGATTAAGCTTATTTTCTCAAATTCGCTGTATTTACCGAGTTATTAAGCATTTATATTTTTATCGAAATTTTCATATAAAAACTCGATTTTTGCAAGTGATTCAGATTAAGCTTATTTTCTTCAAATTCGCTGTATTTACCGAGTTATTAAGCATTTTATATTTTTTATCGAAATTTTCATATAAAATCGATTTTTGCAAGTGATTACAGATTAAGCTTATTTTCTTCAAATTCGCTGTATTTACCGAGTTATTAAGCTTTTATATTTTATATCGAAATTTTCATACAAAACTCGATTTTTTGGAAGTGATACAGATCTAAGCCTTATTTTCTTCAAATTTCGCTGTTTTTAGGCTTTATTTTACAGATTAGCTTATTTTCTTCAAATTCGCTGTATTTACCGAGTTATTAAGCATTTTATATTTTTATCGAAATTTTCATATAAAAATCGATTTTTGCAAGTGATTACAGATTAAGCTTATTTTCTTCAAATTCGCTGTATTTACTTAGTTATTAATCATTTTATATTTTTATACAGATTAAGCTTATTTTCTTCAAATTCGCTGTATTTACCGAGTTATTAAGCATTTTATATTTTTATCGAAATTTTCATATAAAAATCGATTTTTTGCAAGTGATTACAGATTAAGCTTATTTTCTTCAAATTCGCTGTATTTACCGAGTTATTAAGCATTTTATATTTTTATCGAAATTTTCATATAAAAATCGATTTTTTGCAAGTGATTACAGATTAAGCTTATTTTCTTCAAATTCGCTGTATTTACCGAGTTATTAACATTTTATATTTTTATCGAAATTTTCATATAAAAATCGATTTTTGCAAGTGATTACAGATTAAGCTTATTTTCTTCAAATTCGCTGTATTTACCGAGTTATTAAGCATTTTATATTTTTATCGAAATTTTCATATAAAAATCGATTTTTTGTAAGTGATTACAGATTAAGCTTATTTTCTTCAAATTCGCTGTATTTACCGAGTTATTAAGCATTTTATATTTTTATCGAAATTTTCATATAAAAATCGATTTTTTGTAAGTGATTACAGATTAAGCTTATTTTCTTCAAATTCGCTGTATTTACCGAGTTATTAAGCATTTTATATTTTTATCGAAATTTTCATATAAAAATCGATTTTTGCAAGTGATTACAGATTAAGCTTATTTTCTTCAAATTCGCTGTATTTACCGAGTTATTAAGCATTTTATATTTTTATCGAAATTTTCATATAAAAATCGATTTTTTGCAAGTGATTACAGATTAAGCTTATTTTCTTCAAATTCGCTGTATTTACCGAGTTATTAAGCATTTTATATTTTTATCGAAATTTTCATATAAAAATCGATTTTTGCAAGTGATTACAGATTAAGCTTATTTTCTTCAAATTCGCTGTATTTACCGAGTTATTAAGCATTTTATATTTTTATCGAAATTTTCATATAAAAATCGATTTTTGCAAGTGATTACAGATTAAGCTTATTTTCTTCAAATTCGCTGTATTTACCGAGTTATTAAGCATTTTATATTTTTATCGAAATTTTCATATAAAAATCGATTTTTTGCAAGTGATTACAGATTAAGCTTATTTTCTTCAAATTCGCTGTATTTACCGAGTTATTAAGCATTTTATATTTTTATCGAAATTTTCATATAAAAATCGATTTTTTGCAAGTGATTACAGATTAAGCTTATTTTCTTCAAATTCGCTGTATTTACCGAGTTATTAAGCATTTTATATTTTTATCGAAATTTTCATATAAAAATCGATTTTTTGCAAGTGATTACAGATTAAGCTTATTTTCTTCAAATTCGCTGTATTTACCGAGTTATTAAGCATTTTATATTTTTATCGAAATTTCATATAAAAATCGATTTTTTGCAAGTGATTACAGATTAAGCTTATTTTCTTCAAATTCGCTGTATTTACCGAGTTATTAAGCATTTTATATTTTTATCGAAATTTTCATATAAAAATCGATTTTTTGCAAGTGATTACAGATTAAGCTTATTTTCTTCAAATTCGCTGTATTTACCGAGTTATTAAGCATTTTATATTTTTATCGAAATTTTCATATAAAATCGATTTTTGCAAGTGATTACAGATTAAGCTTATTTTCTTCAAATTCGCTGTATTTACCGAGTTATTAAGCATTTTATATTTTTATCGAAATTTTCATATAAAACTCGATTTTTTGCAAGTGATTACAGATTAAGCTTATTTTCTTCAAATTCGCTGTATTTACCGAGTTATTAAGCATTTTATATTTTTATCGAAATTTTCATATAAAATCGATTTTTGCAAGTGATTACAGATTAAGCTTATTTCTTCAAATTCGCTGTATTTACCGAGTTATTAAGCATTTTATATTTTATCGAAATTTTCATATAAAATCGATTTTTGCAAGTGATTACAGATTAAGCTTATTTTCTTCAAATTCGCTGTATTTACCGAGTATTAAGCATTTTATATTTTTATCGAAATTTTCATATAAAAATCGATTTTTTGCAAGTGATTACAGATTAAGCTTATTTTCTTCAAATTCGCTGTATTTACCGAGTTATTAAGCATTTTATATTTTTATCGAAATTTTCATATAAAAATCGATTTTTTGCAAGTGATTACAGATTAAGCTTATTTTCTTCAAATTCGCTGTATTTACCGAGTTATTAAGCATTTTATATTTTTATCGAAATTTTCATATAAAAATCGATTTTTGCAAGTGATTACAGATTAAGCTTATTTTCTTCAAATTCGCTGTATTTACCGAGTTATTAAGCATTTTATATTTTTATCGAAATTTTCATATAAAAATCGATTTTTTGCAAGTGATTACAGATTAAGCTTATTTTCTTCAAATTCGCTGTATTTACCGAGTTATTAAGCATTTTATATTTTTATCGAAATTTTCATATAAAAATCGATTTTTGCAAGTGATTACAGATTAAGCTTATTTTCTTCAAATTCGCTGTATTTACCGAGTTATTAAGCATTTTATATTTTTATCGAAATTTTCATATAAAAATCGATTTTTGCAAGTGATTACAGATTAAGCTTATTTTCTTCAAATTCGCTGTATTTACCGAGTTATTAAGCATTTTATATTTTTATCGAAATTTTCATATAAAATCGATTTTTTGCAAGTGATTACAGATTAAGCTTATTTTCTTCAAATTCGCTGTATTTACCGAGTTATTAAGCATTTTATATTTTTATCGAAATTTTCATATAAAAATCGATTTTTTGCAAGTGATTACAGATTAAGCTTATTTTCTTCAAATTCGCTGTATTTACCGAGTTATTAAGCATTTTATATTTTTATCGAAATTTTCATATAAAAATCGATTTTTTGCAAGTGATTACAGATTAAGCTTATTTTCTTCAAATTCGCTGTATTTACCGAGTTATTAAGCATTTTATATTTTTATCGAAATTTTCATATAAAAATCGATTTTTGCAAGTGATTACAGATTAAGCTTATTTTCTTCAAATTCGCTGTATTTACCGAGTTATTAAGCATTTTATATTTTTATCGAAATTTTCATATAAAAATCGATTTTTTGCAAGTGATTACAGATTAAGCTTATTTTCTTCAAATTCGCTGTATTTACCGAGTTATTAAGCATTTTATATTTTTATCGAAATTTTCATATAAAATCGATTTTTTGCAAGTGATTACAGATTAAGCTTATTTTCTTCAAATTCGCTGTATTTACCGAGTTATTAAGCATTTTATATTTTTATCGAAATTTTCATATAAAAATCGATTTTTGCAAGTGATTACAGATTAAGCTTATTTTCTTCAAATTCGCTGTATTTACCGAGTTATTAAGCATTTTATATTTTTATCGAAATTTTCATATAAAATCGATTTTTTGCAAGTGATTACAGATTAAGCTTATTTTCTTCAAATTCGCTGTATTTACCGAGTTATTAAGCATTTTATATTTTTATCGAAATTTTCATATAAAAATCGATTTTTTGAAGTGATTACAGATTAAGCTTATTTTCTTCAAATTCGCTGTATTTACCGAGTTATTAAGCATTTTATATTTTTATCGAAATTTTCATATAAAAATCGATTTTTGCAAGTGATTACAGATTAAGCTTATTTTCTTCAAATTCGCTGTATTTACCGAGTTATTAAGCATTTTATATTTTTATCGAAATTTTCATATAAAAATCGATTTTTGCAAGTGATTACAGATTAAGCTTATTTTCTTCAAATTCGCTGTATTTACCGAGTTATTAAGCATTTTATATTTTTATCGAAATTTTCATATAAAATCGATTTTTTGCAAGTGATTACAGATTAAGCTTATTTTCTTCAAATTCGCTGTATTTACCGAGTTATTAAGCATTTTATATTTTTATCGAAATTTTCATATAAAAATCGATTTTTGCAAGTGATTACAGATTAAGCTTATTTTCTTCAAATTCGCTGTATTTACCGAGTTATTAAGCATTTATATTTTTATCGAAATTTTCATATAAAAATCGATTTTTGCAAGTGATTACAGATTAAGCTTATTTTCTTCAAATTCGCTGTATTTACCGAGTTATTAAGCATTTTATATTTTTATCGAAATTTTCATATAAAATCGATTTTTTGCAAGTGATTACAGATTAAGCTTATTTTCTTCAAATTCGCTGTATTTACCGAGTTATTAAGCATTTTATATTTTTATCGAAATTTTCATATAAAAATCGATTTTTTGCAAGTGATTACAGATTAAGCTTATTTTCTTCAAATTCGCTGTATTTACCGAGTTATTAAGCATTTTATATTTTTATCGAAATTTTCATATAAAATCGATTTTTTGCAAGTGATTACAGATTAAGCTTATTTTCTTCAAATTCGCTGTATTTACCGAGTTATTAAGCATTTTATATTTTTATCGAAATTTTCATATAAAATCGATTTTTGCAAGTGATTACAGATTAAGCTTATTTTCTTCAAATTCGCTGTATTTACCGAGTTATTAAGCATTTTATATTTTATCGAAATTTTCATATAAAAATCGATTTTTGCAAGTGATTACAGATTAAGCTTATTTTCTTCAAATTCGCTGTATTTACCGAGTTATTAAGCATTTTATATTTTTATCGAAATTTTCATATAAAAATCGATTTTTGCAAGTGATTACAGATTAAGCTTATTTTCTTCAAATTCGCTGTATTTACCGAGTTATTAAGCATTTTATATTTTATCGAAATTTTCATATAAAAATCGATTTTTTGCAAGTGATTACAGATTAAGCTTATTTTCTTCAAATTCGCTGTATTTACCGAGTTATTAAGCATTTTATATTTTTATCGAAATTTTCATATAAAAATCGATTTTTGCAAGTGATTACAGATTAAGCTTATTTTCTTCAAATTCGCTGTATTTACCGAGTTATTAAGCATTTTATATTTTTATCGAAATTTTCATATAAAAATCGATTTTTTGCAAGTGATTACAGATTAAGCTTATTTTCTTCAAATTCGCTGTATTTACCGAGTTATTAAGCATTTTATATTTTTATCGAAATTTTCATATAAAAATCGATTTTTTGTAAGTGATTACAGATTAAGCTTATTTTCTTCAAATTCGCTGTATTTACCGAGTTATTAAGCATTTTATATTTTTATCGAAATTTTCATATAAAAATCGATTTTTGCAAGTGATTACAGATTAAGCTTATTTTCTTCAAATTCGCTGTATTTACCGAGTTATTAAGCATTTTATATTTTTATCGAAATTTTCATATAAAATCGATTTTTTGCAAGTGATTACAGATTAAGCTTATTTTCTTCAAATTCGCTGTATTTACCGAGTTATTAAGCATTTATATTTTTATCGAAATTTTCATATAAAAATCGATTTTTTGCAAGTGATTACAGATTAAGCTTATTTTCTTCAAATTCGCTGTATTTACCGAGTTATTAAGCATTTTATATTTTTATCGAAATTTTCATATAAAAATCGATTTTTTGCAAGTGATTACAGATTAAGCTTATTTTCTTCAAATTCGCTGTATTTACCGAGTTATTAAGCATTTTATATTTTTATCGAAATTTTCATATAAAATCGATTTTTTGCAAGTGATTACAGATTAAGCTTATTTTCTTCAAATTCGCTGTATTTACCGAGTTATTAAGCATTTTATATTTTTATCGAAATTTTCATATAAAAATCGATTTTTTGCAAGTGATTACAGATTAAGCTTATTTTCTTCAAATTCGCTGTATTTACCGAGTTATTAAGCATTTTATATTTTTATCGAAATTTTCATATAAAAATCGATTTTTGCAAGTGATTACAGATTAAGCTTATTTTCTTCAAATTCGCTGTATTTACCGAGTTATTAAGCATTTTATATTTTTATCGAAATTTTCATATAAAATCGATTTTTGAAGTGATTACAGATTAAGCTTATTTTCTTCAAATTCGCTGTATTTACCGAGTTATTAAGCATTTTATATTTTTATCGAAATTTTCATATAAAATCGATTTTTGCAAGTGATTACAGATTAAGCTTATTTTCTTCAAATTCGCTGTATTTACCGAGTTATTAAGCATTTTATATTTTTATCGAAATTTTCATATAAAAATCGATTTTTTGCAAGTGATTACAGATTAAGCTTATTTTCTTCAAATTCGCTGTATTTACCGAGTTATTAAGCATTTTATATTTTTATCGAAATTTTCATATAAAAATCGATTTTTTGCAAGTGATTACAGATTAAGCTTATTTTCTTCAAATTCGCTGTATTTACCGAGTTATTAAGCATTTTATATTTTATCGAAATTTTCATATAAAAATCGATTTTTGCAAGTGATTACAGATTAAGCTTATTTTCTTCAAATTCGCTGTATTTACCGAGTTATTAAGCATTTTATATTTTTATCGAAATTTTCATATAAAAATCGATTTTTGCAAGTGATTACAGATTAAGCTTATTTTCTTCAAATTCGCTGTATTTACCGAGTTATTAAGCATTTTATATTTTTATCGAAATTTTCATATAAAAATCGATTTTTTGCAAGTGATTACAGATTAAGCTTATTTTCTTCAAATTCGCTGTATTTACCGAGTTATTAAGCATTTTATATTTTATCGAAATTTTCATATAAAAATCGATTTTTTGCAAGTGATTACAGATTAAGCTTATTTTCTTCAAATTCGCTGTATTTACCGAGTTATTAAGCATTTTATATTTTTATCGAAATTTTCATATAAAAATCGATTTTTGCAAGTGATTACAGATTAAGCTTATTTTCTTCAAATTCGCTGTATTTACCGAGTTATTAAGCATTTTATATTTTTATCGAAATTTTCATATAAAAATCGATTTTTGCAAGTGATTACAGATTAAGCTTATTTTCTTCAAATTCGCTGTATTTACCGAGTTATTAAGCATTTTATATTTTATCGAAATTTTCATATAAAATCGATTTTTGCAAGTGATTACAGATTAAGCTTATTTTCTTCAAATTCGCTGTATTTACCGAGTTATTAAGCATTTTATATTTTTATCGAAATTTTCATATAAAAATCGATTTTTTGCAAGTGATTACAGATTAAGCTTATTTTCTTCAAATTCGCTGTATTTACCGAGTTATTAAGCATTTTATATTTTTATCGAAATTTTCATATAAAATCGATTTTTTGCAAGTGATTACAGATTAAGCTTATTTTCTTCAAATTCGCTGTATTTACCGAGTTATTAAGCATTTTATATTTTTATCGAAATTTTCATATAAAATCGATTTTTTGCAAGTGATTACAGATTAAGCTTATTTTCTTCAAATTCGCTGTATTTACCGAGTTATTAAGCATTTTATATTTTTATCGAAATTTTCATATAAAAATCGATTTTTGCAAGTGATTACAGATTAAGCTTATTTTCTTCAAATTCGCTGTATTTACCGAGTTATTAAGCATTTTATATTTTTATCGAAATTTTCATATAAAAATCGATTTTTTGCAAGTGATTACAGATTAAGCTTATTTTCTTCAAATTCGCTGTATTTACCGAGTTATTAAGCATTTTATATTTTTATCGAAATTTTCATATAAAAATCGATTTTTTGCAAGTGATTACAGATTAAGCTATTTTCTTCAAATTCGCTGTATTTACCGAGTTATTAAGCATTTTATATTTTTATCGAAATTTTCATATAAAACTCGATTTTTTGCAAGTGATTACAGATTAAGCTTATTTTCTTCAAATTCGCTGTATTTACCGAGTTATTAAGCATTTTATATTTTTATCGAAATTTTCATATAAAAATCGATTTTTGCAAGTGATTACAGATTAAGCTTATTTTCTTCAAATTCGCTGTATTTACCGAGTTATTAAGCATTTATATTTTTATCGAAATTTTCATATAAAAATCGATTTTTGCAAGTGATTACAGATTAAGCTTATTTTCTTCAAATTCGCTGTATTTACCGAGTTATTAAGCATTTTATATTTTTATCGAAATTTTCATATAAAATCGATTTTTTGAAGTGATTACAGATTAAGCTTATTTTCTTCAAATTCGCTGTATTTACCGAGTTATTAAGCATTTTATATTTTTATCGAAATTTTCATATAAAAATCGATTTTTTGCAAGTGATTACAGATTAAGCTTATTTTCTTCAAATTCGCTGTATTTACCGAGTTATTAAGCATTTTATATTTTATCGAAATTTTCATATAAAATCGATTTTTGCAAGTGATTACAGATTAAGCTTATTTTCTTCAAATTCGCTGTATTTACCGAGTTATTAAGCATTTTATATTTTTATCGAAATTTTCATATAAAAATCGATTTTTGCAAGTGATTACAGATTAAGCTTATTTTCTTCAAATTCGCTGTATTTACCGAGTTATTAAGCATTTTATATTTTTATCGAAATTTTCATATAAAAATCGATTTTTTGCAAGTGATTACAGATTAAGCTTATTTTCTTCAAATTCGCTGTATTTACCGAGTTATTAAGCATTTTATATTTTTATCGAAATTTTCATATAAAAATCGATTTTTTGCAAGTGATTACAGATTAAGCTTATTTTCTTCAAATTCGCTGTATTTACCGAGTTATTAAGCATTTTATATTTTTATCGAAATTTTCATATAAAAATCGATTTTTGCAAGTGATTACAGATTAAGCTTATTTCTTCAAATTCGCTGTATTTACCGAGTTATTAAGCATTTTATATTTTTATCGAAATTTTCATATAAAAATCGATTTTTTGCAAGTGATTACAGATTAAGCTTATTTTCTTCAAATTCGCTGTATTTACCGAGTTATTAAGCATTTTATATTTTTATCGAAATTTTCATATAAAAATCGATTTTTGCAAGTGATTACAGATTAAGCTTATTTTCTTCAAATTCGCTGTATTTACCGAGTTATTAAGCATTTTATATTTTTATCGAAATTTTCATATAAAAATCGATTTTTTGCAAGTGATTACAGATTAAGCTTATTTTCTTCAAATTCGCTGTATTTACCGAGTTATTAAGCATTTTATATTTTTATCGAAATTTTCATATAAAAATCGATTTTTTGCAAGTGATTACAGATTAAGCTTATTTTCTTCAAATTCGCTGTATTTACCGAGTTATTAAGCATTTTATATTTTTATCGAAATTTTCATATAAAATCGATTTTTGCAAGTGATTACAGATTAAGCTTATTTTCTTCAAATTCGCTGTATTTACCGAGTTATTAAGCATTTTATATTTTTATCGAAATTTTCATATAAAAATCGATTTTTGCAAGTGATTACAGATTAAGCTTATTTTCTTCAAATTCGCTGTATTTACCGAGTTATTAAGCATTTTATATTTTTATCGAAATTTTCATATAAAATCGATTTTTGCAAGTGATTACAGATTAAGCTTATTTTCTTCAAATTCGCTGTATTTACCGAGTTATTAAGCATTTTATATTTTTATCGAAATTTTCATATAAAAATCGATTTTTGCAAGTGATTACAGATTAAGCTTATTTTCTTCAAATTCGCTGTATTTACCGAGTTATTAAGCATTTTATATTTTTATCGAAATTTCATATAAAAATCGATTTTTGCAAGTGATTACAGATTAAGCTTATTTTCTTCAAATTCGCTGTATTTACCGAGTTATTAAGCATTTTATATTTTTATCGAAATTTTCATATAAAAATCGATTTTTTGCAAGTGATTACAGATTAAGCTTATTTTCTTCAAATTCGCTGTATTTACCGAGTTATTAAGCATTTTATATTTTTATCGAAATTTTCATATAAAATCGATTTTTGTAAGTGATTACAGATTAAGCTTATTTTCTTCAAATTCGCTGTATTTACCGAGTTATTAAGCATTTTATATTTTTATCGAAATTTTCATATAAAATCGATTTTTGCAAGTGATTACAGATTAAGCTTATTTTCTTCAAATTCGCTGTATTTACCGAGTTATTAAGCATTTTATATTTTTATCGAAATTTTCATATAAAATCGATTTTTTGCAAGTGATTACAGATTAAGCTTATTTTCTTCAAATTCGCTGTATTTACCGAGTTATTAAGCATTTTATATTTTTATCGAAATTTTCATATAAAAATCGATTTTTTGCAAGTGATTACAGATTAAGCTTATTTTCTTCAAATTCGCTGTATTTACCGAGTTATTAAGCATTTTATATTTTTATCGAAATTTTCATATAAAAATCGATTTTTTGCAAGTGATTACAGATTAAGCTTATTTTCTTCAAATTCGCTGTATTTACCGAGTTATTAAGCATTTTATATTTTTATCGAAATTTTCATATAAAAATCGATTTTTGCAAGTGATTACAGATTAAGCTTATTTTCTTCAAATTCGCTGTATTTACCGAGTTATTAAGCATTTTATATTTTTATCGAAATTTCATATAAAATCGATTTTTTGCAAGTGATTACAGATTAAGCTTATTTTCTTCAAATTCGCTGTATTTACCGAGTTATTAAGCATTTTATATTTTTATCGAAATTTTCATATAAAAATCGATTTTTGCAAGTGATTACAGATTAAGCTTATTTTCTTCAAATTCGCTGTATTTACCGAGTTATTAAGCATTTTATATTTTATCGAAATTTTCATATAAAAATCGATTTTTTGCAAGTGATTACAGATTAAGCTTATTTTCTTCAAATTCGCTGTATTTACCGAGTTATTAAGCATTTTATATTTTTATCGAAATTTTCATATAAAAATCGATTTTTTGCAAGTGATTACAGATTAAGCTTATTTTCTTCAAATTCGCTGTATTTACCGAGTTATTAAGCATTTTATATTTTTATCGAAATTTTCATATAAAAATCGATTTTTTGCAAGTGATTACAGATTAAGCTTATTTTCTTCAAATTCGCTGTATTTACCGAGTTATTAAGCATTTTATATTTTTATCGAAATTTTCATATAAAAATCGATTTTTGCAAGTGATTACAGATTAAGCTTATTTTCTTCAAATTCGCTGTATTTACCGAGTTATTAAGCATTTTATATTTTTATCGAAATTTTCATATAAAAATCGATTTTTGCAAGTGATTACAGATTAGCTTATTTTCTTCAAATTCGCTGTATTTACCGAGTTATTAAGCATTTTATATTTTTATCGAAATTTTCATATAAAAATCGATTTTTGCAAGTGATTACAGATTAAGCTTATTTTCTTCAAATTCGCTGTATTTACCGAGTTATTAAGCATTTTATATTTTTATCGAAATTTTCATATAAAAATCGATTTTTTGCAAGTGATTACAGATTAAGCTTATTTCTTCAAATTCGCTGTATTTACCGAGTTATTAAGCATTTTATATTTTATCGAAATTTTCATATAAAATCGATTTTTGCAAGTGATTACAGATTAAGCTTATTTTCTTCAAATTCGCTGTATTTACCGAGTTATTAAGCATTTTATATTTTTATCGAAATTTTCATATAAAATCGATTTTTTGCAAGTGATTACAGATTAAGCTTATTTTCTTCAAATTCGCTGTATTTACCGAGTTATTAAGCATTTTATATTTTATCGAAATTTTCATATAAAAATCGATTTTTTGTAAGTGATTACAGATTAAGCTTATTTTCTTCAAATTCGCTGTATTTACCGAGTTATTAAGCATTTTATATTTTTATCGAAATTTTCATATAAAAATCGATTTTTTGCAAGTGATTACAGATTAAGCTTATTTTCTTCAAATTCGCTGTATTTACCGAGTTATTAAGCATTTTATATTTTTATCGAAATTTTCATATAAAAATCGATTTTTTGCAAGTGATTACAGATTAAGCTTATTTTCTTCAAATTCGCTGTATTTACCGAGTTATTAAGCATTTTATATTTTTATCGAAATTTTCATATAAAATCGATTTTTGCAAGTGATTACAGATTAAGCTTATTTTCTTCAAATTCGCTGTATTTACCGAGTTATTAAGCATTTTATATTTTTATCGAAATTTTCATATAAAAATCGATTTTTGCAAGTGATTACAGATTAAGCTTATTTTCTTCAAATTCGCTGTATTTACCGAGTTATTAAGCATTTTATATTTTTATCGAAATTTTCATATAAAAATCGATTTTTGCAAGTGATTACAGATTAAGCTTATTTTCTTCAAATTCGCTGTATTTACCGAGTTATTAAGCATTTTATATTTTTATCGAAATTTTCATATAAAAATCGATTTTTGCAAGTGATTACAGATTAAGCTTATTTTCTTCAAATTCGCTGTATTTACCGAGTTATAAGCATTTTATATTTTTATCGAAATTTTTCATATAAAAATCGACTTTTGCAAGTGATTACAGATTAAGCTTATTTTCTTCAAATTCGCTGTATTTACCGAGTTATTAAGCATTTTATATTTTTATCGAAAATTCTCATGTAAAACTCGATTTTTTGTAAGTGATTACAGATTAAGCTTATTTTCTCAAATTCGCTGTATTTACGAGTTATTAAGGCATTTTATATTTTTATCGAAATTTTCATATAAAAATCGATTTTTTGTAAGTGATTACAGATTAAGCTTATTTTCTTCAAATTCGCTGTATTTACCGAGTTATAAGCTTTATATTTTTATCGAAATTTTCTTATAAAAATCGATTTTGTAAGTGATTACAGATTAAGCTTATTTTCTTCAAATTCGCTGTATTTACCGAGTTATAAGCATTTTATATTTTTGTCGAAATTTTCATATAAAAATCGCTTTTTTGCAAGTGATTACAGATTAAGCTGATTTTCTTCAAATTCGCTGTATTTACCGAGTTATTAAGCATTTTATATTTTTATCGAAATTTTCATATAAAAATCGATTTTTTGTAAGTGATTACAGATTAAGCTTATTTTCTTCAAATTCGCTGTATTTACCGAGTTAATTAAGCATTTTATATTTTTATCGAAATTTTCATATAAAAATCGATTTTTGCAAGTGATTACAGATTAAGCTTATTTTCTTCAAATTCGCTGTATTTACCGAGTTATTAAGCATTTTATATTTTATCGAAATTTTCATATAAAAATCGATTTTTGCAAGTGATTACAGATTAAGCTTATTTTCTTCAAATTCGCTGTATTTACCGAGTTATTAAGCATTTTATATTTTTATCGAAATTTTCATATAAAATCGATTTTTTGCAAGTGATTACAGATTAAGCTTATTTTCTTCAAATTCGCTGTATTTACCGAGTTATTAAGCATTTTATATTTTTATCGAAATTTTCATATAAAAATCGATTTTTTGTAAGTGATTACAGATTAAGCTTATTTTCTTCAAATTCGCTGTATTTACCGAGTTATTAAGCATTTTATATTTTTATCGAAATTTTCATATAAAATCGTTTTTGCAAGTGATTACAGATTAAGCTTATTTTCTTCAAATTCGCTGTATTTACCGAGTTATTAAGCATTTTATATTTTTATCGAAATTTTCATATAAAACTCGATTTTTTGTAAGTGATTACAGATTAAGCTTATTTTCTTCAAATTCGCTGTATTTACCGAGTTATTAAGCATTTATATTTTTATCGAAATTTTCATATAAAAATCGATTTTTGCAAGTGATTACAGATTAAGCTTATTTTCTTCAAATTCGCTGTATTTACCGAGTTATTAAGCATTTTATATTTTTATCGAAATTTTCATATAAAAATCGATTTTTGCAAGTGATTACAGATTAAGCTTATTTTCTTCAAATTCGCTGTATTTACCGAGTTATTAAGCATTTTATATTTTTATCGAAATTTTCATATAAAATCGATTTTTTGTAAGTGATTACAGATTAAGCTTATTTTCTTCAAATTCGCTGTATTTACCGAGTTATTAAGCATTTTATATTTTTATCGAAATTTTCATATAAAAATCGATTTTTGCAAGTGATTACAGATTAAGCTTATTTTCTTCAAATTCGCTGTATTTACCGAGTTATTAAGCATTTTATATTTTTATCGAAATTTTCATATAAAAATCGATTTTTGCAAGTGATTACAGATTAAGCTTATTTTCTTCAAATTCGCTGTATTTACCGAGTTATTAAGCATTTTATATTTTTATCGAAATTTTCATATAAAAATCGATTTTTTGCAAGTGATTACAGATTAAGCTTATTTTCTTCAAATTCGCTGTATTTACCGAGTTATTAAGCATTTTATATTTTTATCGAAATTTTCATATAAAATCGATTTTTGCAAGTGATTACAGATTAAGCTTATTTTCTTCAAATTCGCTGTATTTACCGAGTTATTAAGCATTTTATATTTTTATCGAAATTTTCATATAAAAATCGATTTTTGCAAGTGATTACAGATTAAGCTTATTTTCTTCAAATTCGCTGTATTTACCGAGTTATTAAGCATTTTATATTTTTATCGAAATTTTCATATAAAATCGATTTTTTGCAAGTGATTACAGATTAAGCTTATTTTCTTCAAATTCGCTGTATTTACCGAGTTATTAAGCATTTTATATTTTTATCGAAATTTTCATATAAAAATCGATTTTTTGCAAGTGATTACAGATTAAGCTTATTTTCTTCAAATTCGCTGTATTTACCGAGTTATTAAGCATTTTATATTTTTATCGAAATTTTCATATAAAATCGATTTTTTGCAAGTGATTACAGATTAAGCTTATTTTCTTCAAATTCGCTGTATTTACCGAGTTATTAAGCATTTTATATTTTATCGAAATTTTCATATAAAATCGATTTTTGCAAGTGATTACAGATTAAGCTTATTTTCTTCAAATTCGCTGTATTTACCGAGTTATTAAGCATTTTATATTTTTATCGAAATTTTCATATAAAATCGATTTTTGCAAGTGATTACAGATTAAGCTTATTTTCTTCAAATTCGCTGTATTTACCGAGTTATTAAGCATTTTATATTTTTATCGAAATTTTCATATAAAAATCGATTTTTGCAAGTGATTACAGATTAAGCTTATTTTCTTCAAATTCGCTGTATTTACCGAGTTATTAAGCATTTTATATTTTTATCGAAATTTTCATATAAAAATCGATTTTTTGCAAGTGATTACAGATTAAGCTTATTTTCTTCAAATTCGCTGTATTTACCGAGTTATTAAGCATTTTATATTTTTATCGAAATTTTCATATAAAATCGATTTTTGCAAGTGATTACAGATTAAGCTTATTTTCTTCAAATTCGCTGTATTTACCGAGTTATTAAGCATTTTATATTTTTATCGAAATTTTCATATAAAAATCGATTTTTTGCAAGTGATTACAGATTAAGCTTATTTTCTTCAAATTCGCTGTATTTACCGAGTTATTAAGCATTTTATATTTTTATCGAAATTTTCATATAAAAATCGATTTTTGCAAGTGATTACAGATTAAGCTTATTTTCTTCAAATTCGCTGTATTTACCGAGTTATTAAGCATTTTATATTTTTATCGAAATTTTCATATAAAATCGATTTTTTGCAAGTGATTACAGATTAAGCTTATTTTCTTCAAATTCGCTGTATTTACCGAGTTATTAAGCATTTTATATTTTTATCGAAATTTTCATATAAAAATCGATTTTTTGCAAGTGATTACAGATTAAGCTTATTTTCTTCAAATTCGCTGTATTTACCGAGTTATTAAGCATTTTATATTTTTATCGAAATTTTCATATAAAAATCGATTTTTTGCAAGTGATTACAGATTAAGCTTATTTTCTTCAAATTCGCTGTATTTACCGAGTTATTAAGCATTTTATATTTTTATCGAAATTTTCATATAAAAATCGATTTTTGCAAGTGATTACAGATTAAGCTTATTTTCTTCAAATTCGCTGTATTTACCGAGTTATTAAGCATTTTATATTTTATCGAAATTTTCATATAAAAATCGATTTTTTGCAAGTGATTACAGATTAAGCTTATTTTCTTCAAATTCGCTGTATTTACCGAGTTATTAAGCATTTTATATTTTTATCGAAATTTTCATATAAAAATCGATTTTTTGCAAGTGATTACAGATTAAGCTTATTTTCTTCAAATTCGCTGTATTTACCGAGTTATTAAGCATTTATATTTTTATCGAAATTTTCATATAAAATCGATTTTTGCAAGTGATTACAGATTAAGCTTATTTTCTTCAAATTCGCTGTATTTACCGAGTTATTAAGCATTTTATATTTTTATCGAAATTTTCATATAAAAATCGATTTTTTGCAAGTGATTACAGATTAAGCTTATTTTCTTCAAATTCGCTGTATTTACCGAGTTATTAAGCATTTTATATTTTTATCGAAATTTTCATATAAAAATCGATTTTTGCAAGTGATTACAGATTAAGCTTATTTTCTTCAAATTCGCTGTATTTACCGAGTTATTAAGCATTTTATATTTTTATCGAAATTTTCATATAAAAATCGATTTTTGCAAGTGATTACAGATTAAGCTTATTTTCTTCAAATTCGCTGTATTTACCGAGTTATTAAGCATTTTATATTTTTATCGAAATTTTCATATAAAAATCGATTTTTTGCAAGTGATTACAGATTAAGCTTATTTTCTTCAAATTCGCTGTATTTACCGAGTTATTAAGCATTTTATATTTTTATCGAAATTTTCATATAAAATCGATTTTTGCAAGTGATTACAGATTAAGCTTATTTTCTTCAAATTCGCTGTATTTACCGAGTTATTAAGCATTTTATATTTTTATCGAAATTTTCATATAAAAATCGATTTTTGCAAGTGATTACAGATTAAGCTTATTTTCTTCAAATTCGCTGTATTTACCGAGTTATTAAGCATTTTATATTTTTATCGAAATTTTCATATAAAATCGATTTTTGCAAGTGATTACAGATTAAGCTTATTTTCTTCAAATTCGCTGTATTTACCGAGTTATTAAGCATTTTATATTTTTATCGAAATTTTCATATAAAAATCGATTTTTGCAAGTGATTACAGATTAAGCTTATTTTCTTCAAATTCGCTGTATTTACCGAGTTATTAAGCATTTTATATTTTTATCGAAATTTTCATATAAAAATCGATTTTTTGCAAGTGATTACAGATTAAGCTTATTTTCTTCAAATTCGCTGTATTTACCGAGTTATTAAGCATTTTATATTTTTATCGAAATTTTCATATAAAAATCGATTTTTTGCAAGTGATTACAGATTAAGCTTATTTTCTTCAAATTCGCTGTATTTACCGAGTTATTAAGCATTTTATATTTTTATCGAAATTTTCATATAAAAATCGATTTTTGCAAGTGATTACAGATTAAGCTTATTTTCTTCAAATTCGCTGTATTTACCGAGTTATTAAGCATTTTATATTTTTATCGAAATTTTCATATAAAAATCGATTTTTGCAAGTGATTACAGATTAAGCTTATTTTCTTCAAATTCGCTGTATTTACCGAGTTATTAAGCATTTTATATTTTTATCGAAATTTTCATATAAAAATCGATTTTTTGCAAGTGATTACAGATTAAGCTTATTTTCTTCAAATTCGCTGTATTTACCGAGTTATTAAGCATTTTATATTTTATCGAAATTTTCATATAAAAATCGATTTTTTGCAAGTGATTACAGATTAAGCTTATTTTCTTCAAATTCGCTGTATTTACCGAGTTATTAAGCATTTTATATTTTTATCGAAATTTTCATATAAAAATCGATTTTTTGCAAGTGATTACAGATTAAGCTTATTTTCTTCAAATTCGCTGTATTTACCGAGTTATTAAGCATTTTATATTTTTATCGAAATTTTCATATAAAAATCGATTTTTGCAAGTGATTACAGATTAAGCTTATTTTCTTCAAATTCGCTGTATTTACCGAGTATTAAGCATTTTATATTTTTATCGAAATTTTCATATAAAATCGATTTTTGCAAGTGATTACAGATTAAGCTTATTTTCTTCAAATTCGCTGTATTTACCGAGTTATTAAGCATTTTATATTTTTATCGAAATTTTCATATAAAAATCGATTTTTGCAAGTGATTACAGATTAAGCTTATTTTCTTCAAATTCGCTGTATTTACCGAGTTATTAAGCATTTTATATTTTTATCGAAATTTTCATATAAAAATCGATTTTTTGCAAGTGATTACAGATTAAGCTTATTTTCTTCAAATTCGCTGTATTTACCGAGTTATTAAGCATTTTATATTTTTATCGAAATTTTCATATAAAAATCGATTTTTGCAAGTGATTACAGATTAAGCTTATTTTCTTCAAATTCGCTGTATTTACCGAGTTATTAAGCATTTTATATTTTTATCGAAATTTTCATATAAAAATCGATTTTTGCAAGTGATTACAGATTAAGCTTATTTTCTTCAAATTCGCTGTATTTACCGAGTTATTAAGCATTTTATATTTTTATCGAAATTTTCATATAAAAATCGATTTTTGCAAGTGATTACAGATTAAGCTTATTTTCTTCAAATTCGCTGTATTTACCGAGTTATTAAGCATTTTATATTTTTATCGAAATTTTCATATAAAAATCGATTTTTGCAAGTGATTACAGATTAAGCTTATTTTCTTCAAATTCGCTGTATTTACCGAGTTATTAAGCATTTTATATTTTTATCGAAATTTTCATATAAAAATCGATTTTTTGCAAGTGATTACAGATTAAGCTTATTTTCTTCAAATTCGCTGTATTTACCGAGTTATTAAGCATTTTATATTTTTATCGAAATTTTCATATAAAAATCGATTTTTGCAAGTGATTACAGATTAAGCTTATTTTCTTCAAATTCGCTGTATTTACCGAGTTATTAAGCATTTTATATTTTTATCGAAATTTTCATATAAAAATCGATTTTTTGCAAGTGATTACAGATTAAGCTTATTTTCTTCAAATTCGCTGTATTTACCGAGTTATTAAGCATTTTATATTTTTATCGAAATTTTCATATAAAAATCGATTTTTGCAAGTGATTACAGATTAAGCTTATTTTCTTCAAATTCGCTGTATTTACCGAGTTATTAAGCATTTTATATTTTTATCGAAATTTTCATATAAAAATCGATTTTTTGCAAGTGATTACAGATTAAGCTTATTTTCTTCAAATTCGCTGTATTTACCGAGTTATTAAGCATTTTATATTTTTATCGAAATTTCATATAAAATCGATTTTTTGCAAGTGATTACAGATTAAGCTTATTTTCTTCAAATTCGCTGTATTTACCGAGTTATTAAGCATTTTATATTTTTATCGAAATTTTCATATAAAAATCGATTTTTGCAAGTGATTACAGATTAAGCTTATTTTCTTCAAATTCGCTGTATTTACCGAGTTATTAAGCATTTTATATTTTTATCGAAATTTTCATATAAAAATCGATTTTTGCAAGTGATTACAGATTAAGCTTATTTTCTTCAAATTCGCTGTATTTACCGAGTTATTAAGCATTTTATATTTTTATCGAAATTTTCATATAAAAATCGATTTTTGCAAGTGATTACAGATTAAGCTTATTTTCTTCAAATTCGCTGTATTTACCGAGTTATTAAGCATTTTATATTTTTATCGAAATTTTCATATAAAAATCGATTTTTTGCAAGTGATTACAGATTAAGCTTATTTTCTTCAAATTCGCTGTATTTACCGAGTTATTAAGCATTTTATATTTTTATCGAAATTTTCATATAAAAATCGATTTTTTGCAAGTGATTACAGATTAAGCTTATTTTCTTCAAATTCGCTGTATTTACCGAGTTATTAAGCATTTTATATTTTTATCGAAATTTTCATATAAAAATCGATTTTTGCAAGTGATTACAGATTAAGCTTATTTTCTTCAAATTCGCTGTATTTACCGAGTTATTAAGCATTTTATATTTTTATCGAAATTTTCATATAAAAATCGATTTTTTGCAAGTGATTACAGATTAAGCTTATTTTCTTCAAATTCGCTGTATTTACCGAGTTATTAAGCATTTTATATTTTTATCGAAATTTTCATATAAAAATCGATTTTTTGCAAGTGATTACAGATTAAGCTTATTTTCTTCAAATTCGCTGTATTTACCGAGTTATTAAGCATTTTATATTTTTATCGAAATTTTCATATAAAAATCGATTTTTTGCAAGTGATTACAGATTAAGCTTATTTTCTTCAAATTCGCTGTATTTACCGAGTTATTAAGCATTTTATATTTTTATCGAAATTTTCATATAAAAATCGATTTTTGCAAGTGATTACAGATTAAGCTTATTTTCTTCAAATTCGCTGTATTTACCGAGTTATTAAGCATTTTATATTTTTATCGAAATTTTCATATAAAATCGATTTTTTGCAAGTGATTACAGATTAAGCTTATTTTCTTCAAATTCGCTGTATTTACCGAGTTATTAAGCATTTTATATTTTTATCGAAATTTTCATATAAAAATCGATTTTTTGCAAGTGATTACAGATTAAGCTTATTTTCTTCAAATTCGCTGTATTTACCGAGTTATTAAGCATTTTATATTTTTATCGAAATTTTCATATAAAAATCGATTTTTTGCAAGTGATTACAGATTAAGCTTATTTTCTTCAAATTCGCTGTATTTACCGAGTTATTAAGCATTTTATATTTTTATCGAAATTTTCATATAAAAATCGATTTTTTGCAAGTGATTACAGATTAAGCTTATTTTCTTCAAATTCGCTGTATTTACCGAGTTATTAAGCATTTTATATTTTTATCGAAATTTTCATATAAAAATCGATTTTTGCAAGTGATTACAGATTAAGCTTATTTTCTTCAAATTCGCTGTATTTACCGAGTTATTAAGCATTTTATATTTTTATCGAAATTTTCATATAAAAATCGATTTTTGCAAGTGATTACAGATTAAGCTTATTTTCTTCAAATTCGCTGTATTTACCGAGTTATTAAGCATTTTATATTTTTATCGAAATTTTCATATAAAATCGATTTTTTGCAAGTGATTACAGATTAAGCTTATTTTCTTCAAATTCGCTGTATTTACCGAGTTATTAAGCATTTTATATTTTTATCGAAATTTTCATATAAAAATCGATTTTTGCAAGTGATTACAGATTAAGCTTATTTTCTTCAAATTCGCTGTATTTACCGAGTTATTAAGCATTTTATATTTTTATCGAAATTTTCATATAAAAATCGATTTTTTGCAAGTGATTACAGATTAAGCTTATTTTCTTCAAATTCGCTGTATTTACCGAGTTATTAAGCATTTTATATTTTTATCGAAATTTTCATATAAAAATCGATTTTTGCAAGTGATTACAGATTAAGCTTATTTTCTTCAAATTCGCTGTATTTACCGAGTTATTAAGCATTTTATATTTTTATCGAAATTTTCATATAAAAATCGATTTTTTGCAAGTGATTACAGATTAAGCTTATTTTCTTCAAATTCGCTGTATTTACCGAGTTATTAAGCATTTTATATTTTTATCGAAATTTTCATATAAAAATCGATTTTTTGCAAGTGATTACAGATTAAGCTTATTTTCTTCAAATTCGCTGTATTTACCGAGTTATTAAGCATTTTATATTTTTATCGAAATTTTCATATAAAAATCGATTTTTGCAAGTGATTACAGATTAAGCTTATTTTCTTCAAATTCGCTGTATTTACCGAGTTATTAAGCATTTTATATTTTTATCGAAATTTTCATATAAAAATCGATTTTTTGCAAGTGATTACAGATTAAGCTTATTTTCTTCAAATTCGCTGTATTTACCGAGTTATTAAGCATTTTATATTTTTATCGAAATTTTCATATAAAAATCGATTTTTTGCAAGTGATTACAGATTAAGCTTATTTTCTTCAAATTCGCTGTATTTACCGAGTTATTAAGCATTTTATATTTTTATCGAAATTTTCATATAAAAATCGATTTTTGCAAGTGATTACAGATTAAGCTTATTTTCTTCAAATTCGCTGTATTTACCGAGTTATTAAGCATTTTATATTTTTATCGAAATTTTCATATAAAAATCGATTTTTTGCAAGTGATTACAGATTAAGCTTATTTTCTTCAAATTCGCTGTATTTACCGAGTTATTAAGCATTTTATATTTTTATCGAAATTTTCATATAAAAATCGATTTTTGCAAGTGATTACAGATTAAGCTTATTTTCTTCAAATTCGCTGTATTTACCGAGTTATTAAGCATTTTATATTTTTATCGAAATTTTCATATAAAAATCGATTTTTTGCAAGTGATTACAGATTAAGCTTATTTTCTTCAAATTCGCTGTATTTACCGAGTTATTAAGCATTTTATATTTTTATCGAAATTTTCATATAAAAATCGATTTTTGCAAGTGATTACAGATTAAGCTTATTTTCTTCAAATTCGCTGTATTTACCGAGTTATTAAGCATTTTATATTTTTATCGAAATTTTCATATAAAAATCGATTTTTTGCAAGTGATTACAGATTAAGCTTATTTTCTTCAAATTCGCTGTATTTACCGAGTTATTAAGCATTTTATATTTTTATCGAAATTTTCATATAAAATCGATTTTTTGCAAGTGATTACAGATTAAGCTTATTTTCTTCAAATTCGCTGTATTTACCGAGTTATTAAGCATTTTATATTTTTATCGAAATTTTCATATAAAAATCGATTTTTTGCAAGTGATTACAGATTAAGCTTATTTTCTTCAAATTCGCTGTATTTACCGAGTTATTAAGCATTTTATATTTTTATCGAAATTTTCATATAAAATCGATTTTTGCAAGTGATTACAGATTAAGCTTATTTTCTTCAAATTCGCTGTATTTACCGAGTTATTAAGCATTTTATATTTTTATCGAAATTTTCATATAAAAATCGATTTTTTGCAAGTGATTACAGATTAAGCTTATTTTCTTCAAATTCGCTGTATTTACCGAGTTATTAAGCATTTTATATTTTTATCGAAATTTTCATATAAAAATCGATTTTTGCAAGTGATTACAGATTAAGCTTATTTTCTTCAAATTCGCTGTATTTACCGAGTTATTAAGCATTTTATATTTTTATCGAAATTTTCATATAAAATCGATTTTTGCAAGTGATTACAGATTAAGCTTATTTTCTTCAAATTCGCTGTATTTACCGAGTTATTAAGCATTTTATATTTTTATCGAAATTTTCATATAAAAATCGATTTTTTGCAAGTGATTACAGATTAAGCTTATTTTCTTCAAATTCGCTGTATTTACCGAGTTATTAAGCATTTTATATTTTTATCGAAATTTTCATATAAAAATCGATTTTTTGCAAGTGATTACAGATTAAGCTTATTTTCTTCAAATTCGCTGTATTTACCGAGTTATTAAGCATTTTATATTTTTATCGAAATTTTCATATAAAAATCGATTTTTTGCAAGTGATTACAGATTAAGCTTATTTTCTTCAAATTCGCTGTATTTACCGAGTTATTAAGCATTTTATATTTTTATCGAAATTTTCATATAAAAATCGATTTTTTGCAAGTGATTACAGATTAAGCTTATTTTCTTCAAATTCGCTGTATTTACCGAGTTATTAAGCATTTTATATTTTTATCGAAATTTTCATATAAAAATCGATTTTTGCAAGTGATTACAGATTAAGCTTATTTTCTTCAAATTCGCTGTATTTACCGAGTTATTAAGCATTTTATATTTTTATCGAAATTTTCATATAAAAATCGATTTTTTGCAAGTGATTACAGATTAAGCTTATTTTCTTCAAATTCGCTGTATTTACCGAGTTATTAAGCATTTTATATTTTTATCGAAATTTTCATATAAAAATCGATTTTTTGCAAGTGATTACAGATTAAGCTTATTTTCTTCAAATTCGCTGTATTTACCGAGTTATTAAGCATTTTATATTTTTATCGAAATTTTCATATAAAAATCGATTTTTGCAAGTGATTACAGATTAAGCTTATTTTCTTCAAATTCGCTGTATTTACCGAGTTATTAAGCATTTTATATTTTTATCGAAATTTTCATATAAAAATCGATTTTTGCAAGTGATTACAGATTAAGCTTATTTTCTTCAAATTCGCTGTATTTACCGAGTTATTAAGCATTTTATATTTTTATCGAAATTTTCATATAAAAATCGATTTTTTGCAAGTGATTACAGATTAAGCTTATTTTCTTCAAATTCGCTGTATTTACCGAGTTATTAAGCATTTTATATTTTTATCGAAATTTTCATATAAAAATCGATTTTTTGCAAGTGATTACAGATTAAGCTTATTTTCTTCAAATTCGCTGTATTTACCGAGTTATTAAGCATTTTATATTTTTATCGAAATTTTCATATAAAAATCGATTTTTGCAAGTGATTACAGATTAAGCTTATTTTCTTCAAATTCGCTGTATTTACCGAGTTATTAAGCATTTTATATTTTTATCGAAATTTTCATATAAAAATCGATTTTTGCAAGTGATTACAGATTAAGCTTATTTTCTTCAAATTCGCTGTATTTACCGAGTTATTAAGCATTTTATATTTTTATCGAAATTTTCATATAAAAATCGATTTTTGCAAGTGATTACAGATTAAGCTTATTTTCTTCAAATTCGCTGTATTTACCGAGTTATTAAGCATTTTATATTTTTATCGAAATTTTCATATAAAAATCGATTTTTGCAAGTGATTACAGATTAAGCTTATTTTCTTCAAATTCGCTGTATTTACCGAGTTATTAAGCATTTTATATTTTTATCGAAATTTTCATATAAAAATCGATTTTTGCAAGTGATTACAGATTAAGCTTATTTTCTTCAAATTCGCTGTATTTACCGAGTTATTAAGCATTTTATATTTTTATCGAAATTTTCATATAAAAATCGATTTTTTGCAAGTGATTACAGATTAAGCTTATTTTCTTCAAATTCGCTGTATTTACCGAGTTATTAAGCATTTTATATTTTTATCGAAATTTTCATATAAAAATCGATTTTTTGCAAGTGATTACAGATTAAGCTTATTTTCTTCAAATTCGCTGTATTTACCGAGTTATTAAGCATTTTATATTTTTATCGAAATTTTCATATAAAAATCGATTTTTGCAAGTGATTACAGATTAAGCTTATTTTCTTCAAATTCGCTGTATTTACCGAGTTATTAAGCATTTTATATTTTTATCGAAATTTTCATATAAAAATCGATTTTTTGCAAGTGATTACAGATTAAGCTTATTTTCTTCAAATTCGCTGTATTTACCGAGTTATTAAGCATTTTATATTTTTATCGAAATTTTCATATAAAATCGATTTTTTGCAAGTGATTACAGATTAAGCTTATTTTCTTCAAATTCGCTGTATTTACCGAGTTATTAAGCATTTTATATTTTTATCGAAATTTTCATATAAAAATCGATTTTTGCAAGTGATTACAGATTAAGCTTATTTTCTTCAAATTCGCTGTATTTACCGAGTTATTAAGCATTTTATATTTTTATCGAAATTTTCATATAAAAATCGATTTTTTGGAAGTGATTACAGATTAAGCTTATTTTCTTCAAATTCGCTGTATTTACCGAGTTATTAAGCATTTTATATTTTTATCGAAATTTTCATATAAAATCGATTTTTTGCAAGTGATTACAGATTAAGCTTATTTTCTTCAAATTCGCTGTATTTACCGAGTTATTAAGCATTTTATATTTTTATCGAAATTTTCATATAAAAATCGATTTTTTGCAAGTGATTACAGATTAAGCTTATTTTCTTCAAATTCGCTGTATTTACCGAGTTATTAAGCATTTTATATTTTTATCGAAATTTTCATATAAAATCGATTTTTTGAAGTGATTACAGATTAAGCTTATTTTCTTCAAATTCGCTGTATTTACCGAGTTATTAAGCATTTTATATTTTTATCGAAATTCTCATATAAAAATCGATTTTTTGCAAGTGATTACAGATTAAGCTTATTTTCTTCAAATTCGCTGTATTTACCGAGTAATAAGCATTTTATATTTTTATCGAAATTTTGTATAAAAATCGATTTTTTGGAAGTGATTACAGATTAAGCTTATTTTCTTCAAATTCGCTGTATTTACCGAGTTATTAAGCATTTTATATTTTTATCGAAATTTTCATATAAAAATCGATTTTTTGCAAGTGATTACAGATTAAGCTTATTTTCTTCAAATTCGCTGTATTTACCGAGTTAATTAAGCATTTTATATTTTTATCGAAATTTTCATATAAAAATCGATTTTTGCAAGTGATTACAGATTAAGCTTATTTTCTTCAAATTCGCTGTATTTACCGAGTTATTAAGCATTTTATATTTTTATCGAAATTTTCATATAAAAATCGATTTTTTGCAAGTGATTACAGATTAAGCTTATTTTCTTCAAATTCGCTGTATTTACCGAGTTATTAAGCATTTTATATTTTTATCGAAATTTTCATATAAAAATCGATTTTTTGCAAGTGATTACAGATTAAGCTTATTTTCTTCAAATTCGCTGTATTTACCGAGTTAATAAACATTTTATATTTTTATCGAAATTTTCATATAAAAATCGATTTTTGCAAGTGATTACAGATTAAGCTTATTTTCTTCAAATTCGCTGTATTTACCGAGTTATTAAGCATTTTATATTTTTATCGAAATTTTCATATAAAAATCGATTTTTGCAAGTGATTACAGATTAAGCTTATTTTCTTCAAATTCGCTGTATTTACCGAGTTAATAAGCATTTTATATTTTTATCGAAATTTTGTATAAAAATCGATTTTTGCAAGTGATTACAGATTAAGCTTATTTTCTTCAAATTCGCTGTATTTACCGAGTTATTAAGCATTTTATATTTTTATCGAAATTTTCGTATAAAAATCGATTGTTTGCAAGTGATTACAGATTAAGCTTATTTTCTTCAAATTCGCTGTATTTACCGAGTTATTAAGCATTTTATATTTTTATCGAAATTTTCATATAAAATTCGATTTTTTGAAAGTGATTACAGATTAAGCTTATTTTTTACAAATTCGCTGTATTTACCGAGTAAATAAACATTTTATATTTTTATCGAAATTTTTGTATAAAAATCAATTTTTTGGAAGTGATTACAGATTAAGCTTATTTTCTTCAAATTCGCTGTTTTTACTGAGTTATTAAGCATTTTATATTTTTATCGAAATTTTCATATAAAATTCGATTTTTGCAAGTGATTACAGATTAAGCTTATTTTCTTAAAATTCGCTGTATTTACTTAGTTATTAATCATTTTATATTTTTATACAGATAAAGCTTATTTTCTTCAAATTCGCTGTATTTACCGAGTTATTAAGCATTTTATATTTTTATCGAAATTTTCGTACAGAAATCGATTTTTTGAAAGTGATTACAGATTAAGCTTATTTCCTTCAAATTCGCTGTTTTTACTGAGTTATTAAGCATTTTTTTTTATCGAAATTTTTGTATAAAAATCAATTTTTTGGAAGTGATTACAGATTAAGCTTATTTTCTTCAAATTCGCTGTATCTACCGAGTTATTAAGCATTTTATATTTTTATCGAAATTTTCATATAAAATTCGATTTTTTGAAAGTGATTACAGATTAAGCTTATTTCCTTCAAATTCGCTGTTTTTACTGAGTTATTAAGCATTTTATATTTTTATCAAATTTTTTGTATAAAAATCAATTTTTTGGAAGTGATTACAGATTAAGCTTATTTTCTTCAAATTCGCTGTATTTTCTGAGTAAATAAACATTTTATATTTTTATCGAAATTTTCACATAAAACTTGATTTTTTGCGAGTGATTACAGATTAAGCTTATTTTCTTCAAATTCGCTGTATTTACCGAGTTATTAAGCATTTTATATTTTTATCGAAATTTTCATATAAAACTTGATTTTTTGCAAGTGATTGCAGATTAAGATTATTTTCTTCAAATTCGCTGTATTTACCGAGTAAATAAACATTTTATATTTTTATCGAAATTTTCATATAAAACTCGATTTTTTGCAAGTGATTACAGATTAGACTTATTTTCTTCAAATTCGCTGTATTTACCGAGTTATTAAGCATTTTATATTTTTGTCGAAATTTTCATACAAAACTCGATTTTTTGCAAGTGATTACAGATTAAGCTTATTTTCTTCAAATTCGCTGTATTTACTGAGTTATTAAGCATTTTATATTTTTATACAGATTATGCTTATTTTCTTCAAATTCGCTGTATTTACTGAGTTATTAAACATTTTATATTTTTATCGAAATTTTCATATAAAAATCGATTTTTGCAAGTGATTACAGATTAAGCTTATTTTCTTAAAATTCGCTGTATTTACTTAGTTATTAATCATTTTATATTTTTATACAGATAAAGCTTATTTTCTTCAAATTCGCTGTATTTACCGAGTTATTAAGCATTTTATATTTTTATCGAAATTTTCGTACAGAAATCGATTTTTTGAAAGTGATTACAGATTAAGCTTATTTTCTTCAAATTCGCCTTATTTACCGAGTTTTTAAGCATTTTATATTTTTGTCGAAATTTTCGTACAGAAATCGATTTTTTGAAAGTGATTACATATTAAGCTTATTTTCTTCAAATTCGCTGTATTTACCGAGTAAATAAACATTTTATATTTTTATCGAAATATTTATATAAAAATCGATTTTTGCAAGTGATTACAGATTAAGCTTATTTTCTTCAAATTCGCTGTATTTACCGAGTAAATAAACATTTTATATTTTTATCGAAATTTTTGTATAAAAATCAATTTTTTGCAAGTGATTACAGATTAAGCTTATTTTCTTCAAATTCGCTGTTTTTACTAAGTTATTAAGCATTTTATATTTTTATCGAAATTTTCATATAAAAATCGTTTTTTGGAAGTGATTACAGATTAAGCTTATTTTCTTCAAATTCGCTGTATTTACCGAGTTATTAAGCATTTTATATTTTTATCGAAATTTTCATATAAAAATCGATTTTTTGAAAGTGATTACAGATTAAGCTTATTTTCTTCAAATTCGCTGTTTTTACTAAGTTATTAAGCATTTTATATTTTTATCGAAATTTTCATATAAAACTTGATTTTTTGCAAGTGATTACAGATTAAGCTTATTTTCTTAAAATTCGCTGTATTTACTGAGTTATTAATCATTTTATATTTTTATACAGATTAAGCTTATTTTCTTCAAATTCGCTGTATTTACGGAGTTATTAAGCATTTTATATTTTTATCGAAATTTTTGTATAAAAATCAATTTTTTGAAAGTGATTACAGATTAAGCTTATTTTCTTCAAATTCGCTGTATTTACCGAGTTATTAAGCATTTTATATTTTTATCGAAATTTTTGTATAAAAATCAATTTTTTGAAAGTGATTACAGATTAAGCTTATTTTCTTCAAATTCGCTGTATTTACCGAGTTATTAAGCATTTTATATTTTTATCGAAATGTTCATATAAAACTCGATTTTTGGAAGTGATTACAGATTAAGCTTATTTTCTTCAAATTCGATGTATTTACCGAGTTATTAAGCATTTTATATTTTTATCGAAATTTTTGTATAAAAATCAATTTTTTGGAAGTGATTACAGATTAAGCTTATTTTCTTCAAATTCGCTGTATTTACCGAGTTATTAAGCATTATATATTTTTATCGAAATTTTGGTATAAAAATCAATTTTTTGAAAGTGATTACAGATTAAGCTTATTTTCTTCAAATTCGCTGTATTTACCGAGTTATTAAGCATTTTATATTTTTATCGAAATTTTTGTATAAAAATCAATTTTTTGGAAGTGATTACAGATTAAGCTTATTTTCTTCAAATTCGCTGTATTTACCGAGTAAATAAACATTTTATATTTTTATCGAAATATTTATATAAAAATCGATTTTTGCAAGTGATTACAGATTAAGCTTATTTTCTTCAAATTCGCTGTATTTACCGAGTTATTAAGCATTTTATATTTTTATCGAAATTTTCATATAAAAATCGATTTTTTGCAAGTGATTACAGATTAAGCTTATTTTCTTCAAATTCGCTGTATTTACCGAGTTATTAAGCATTTTATATTTTTATCGAAGTTCTCATTTAAAAATTGATTTTTGCACGTGATTACAGATTAAGCTTATTTTCTTCAAATTCGCTGTATTTACCGAGTAAATAAACATTTTATATTTTTATCGAAATATTTATATAAAAATCGATTTTTGCAAGTGATTACAGATTAAGCTTATTTTCTTCAAATTCGCTGTATTTACCGAGTTATTTAGCATTTTATATTTTTATCGAAATTTTCATATAAAAATCGATTTTTGCAAGTGATTATAGATTAAACTTATTTTCTTCAAATTCGCTGTATTTACCGAGTTATGAAGCATTTTATATTTTTATCGAAATGTTCATATAAAACTCGATTTTTGGAAGTGATTACAGATTAAGCTTATTTTCTTCAAATTCCCTGTATTTACTGAGTTATTAAGCATTTTATATTTTTATACAGATTATGCTTATTTTCTTCAAATTCGCTGTATTTACTGAGTTATTAAACATTTTATATTTTTATCGAAATTTTCATATAAAAATCGATTTTTGCAAGTGATTACAGATTAAGTTTATTTTCTTCAAATTCGCTGTATTTACCGAGTTATTAAGCATTTTATATTTTTATCGAAGTTCTCATATAAAAATTGATTTTTGCAAGTGATTACAGATTAAGCTTATTTTCTTCAAATTCGCTGTATTTACCGAGTTATTAAGCATTTTATATTTTTATCGAAATTTTCATATAAAAATCGATTTTTTGCAAGTGATTACAGATTAAGCTTATTTTCTTCAAATTCGCTGTTTTTACTGAGTTATTAAGCATTTTATATTTTTATCGAAATTTTTGTATAAAAATCAATTTTTTGCAAGTGATTACAGATTAAGCTTATTTTCTTCAAATTCGCTGTATTTACCGAGTTATTAAGCATTTTATATTTTTATCGAAATTTTCGTATAAAAATCGATTGTTTGCAAGTGATTACAGATTAAGCTTATTTTCTTCAAATTCGCTGTATTTACCGAGTTATTAAGCATTTTATATTTTTATCGAAATTTTCATATAAAAATCGATTTTTTGCAAGTGATTACAGATTAAGCTTATTTTCTTCAAATTCGCTGTATTTACTGAGTTATTAAACATTTTATATTTTTATCGAAATTTTCATATAAAAATCGATTTTTGCAAGTGATTACAGATTAAGCTTATTTTCTTAAAATTCGCTGTATTTACTGAGTTATTAATCATTTTATATTTTTATACAGATTAAACTTATTTTCTTCAAATTCGCTGTATTTACCGAGTTATTAAGCATTTTATATTTTTATCGAAATTTTCGTACAGAAATCGATTTTTTGAAAGTGATTACAGATTAAGCTTATTTTCTTCAAATTCGCTGTATTTACCGAGTTATTAAGCATTTTATATTTTTATCGAAATTTTCGTACAAAAATCGATTTTTTGCAAGTGATTACAGATTAGACTTATTTTCTTCAAATTCGCTGTATTTACCGAGTTATTAAGCATTTTATATTTTTGTCGAAATTTTCATACAAAACTCGATTTTTTGCAAGTGATTACAGATTAAGCTTATTTTCGTAAAATTCGCTGTATTTACCGAGTTATTAAGCATTTTATATTTTTGTCGAAATTTTCATACAAAACTCGATTTTTTGCAAGTGATTACAGATTAAGCTTATTTTCGTAAAATTCGCTGTATTTACCGAGTTATTAAGCATTTTATATTTTTGTCGAAATTTTCATACAAAACTCGATTTTTTGCAAGTGATTACAGATTAAGCTTATTTTCTTCAAATTCGCTGTATTTACTGAGTTATTAAACATTTTATATTTTTATCGAAATTTTCGTACAGAAATCGATTTTTTGAAAGTGATTGCAGATTAAGCGTATTTTCTTCAAATTCGCTGTTTTTACTGAGTTATTAAGCATTTTATATTTTTATCGAAACTTTCATACAAAACTCGATTTTTTGCAAGTGATTACAGATTAAGCTTATTTTCTTCAAATTCGCTGTATTTACTGAGTTATTAATCATTTTATATTTTTATACAGATTATGCTTATTTTCTTCAAATTCGCTGTATTTACTGAGTTATTAATCATTTTATATTTTTATACAGATTATGCTTATTTTCTTCAAATTCGCTGTATTTACTGAGTTATAAAGCATTTTATATTTTTATCGAAATTTTCATATAAAAATCGATTTTTTGCAAGTGATTACAGGTTAAGCTTATTTTCTTCAAATTCGCTGTATTTACCGAGTTATTAAGCATTTTATATTTTTATCGAAATTTTCATATAACAATCGATTTTTGCAAGTGATTACAGATTAAGCTTATTTTCTTAAAATTCGCTGTATTTACTGGATTATTAATCATTTTATATTTTTATACAGATTAAGCTTATTTTCTTCAAATTCGCTGTATTTACTGAGTTATAAAGCATTTTATATTTTTATCGAAATTTTCATATAAAAATCGATTTTTTGCAAGTGATTACAGGTTAAGCTTATTTTCTTCAAATTCGCTGTATTTACCGAGTTATTAAGCATTTTATATTTTTATCGAAATTTTCGTACAGAAATCGATTTTTTGAAAGTGATTACAGATTAGGCTTATTTTCTTCAAATTCGCTGTATTTACCGACTTATTAAGCATTTTATATTTTTATCGAAATTTTCGTACAGAAATCGATTTTTTGCAAGTGATTACA